>CM035431.1:133183297-133360797 GCA_020310875.1 Ceratopteris richardii | reverse complement strand
TAGTGTGTTGATAGACCAAAACAAGGTCATATCAAAATTTCAATGCCACAGAGTGAATCCATTTTGAACTTCAAATCACCCTCAGTATGCTTAACAATGTTTATTCTATTCTAAGACTCTGATAGGAGGGGTGTTGAGGACACCCTAGATGAAGTGGCAACCTGCTCTAGTACCAATTGTTGGAGTTTGATGTCCATGGAAGCATAGAAACATCACAAGGAAGAAGAAGGAGAAGCTTGGAGCACAACACAACACTGAATGAATTACCAAAAAATGTACAAAAATAAGTTACATGTTAGGGTTATAGGCATATATACAAATTGAGGAAAAGAAACTCTTAGAAAGGGAAAAAAGTGCCCCGAGGGTCCTAAGTGTGTCTAGACATATCACTACCAAAATATATCAACATAAATTTAGTCTTTCTAATTTTTATAGATTCTTTTTTTTTTCAAGAGCATTTACCATTAAATTTAGGTTATGGTTTATTTGTATGTTTGCTTCATTCGCCTCATCTTGAATGCATACTAACTTAACTTCTATTTTCTATAGATGATAAACATTCCCTAAAAATCATGACAAAATATGCACTCTCATAAATTATTTTTCTTTTGACTTTTATCCAAAGTATGACCCCAATAATAATAGATAAATTATCATTTTTGCACATCTTGACACTATTCCTACATTGTATGGATAAATATCATCCAACTAATCATCTATTCCTATTGGCTCTTCTCCATTGATCAGTATAGATAGATGATGGATTCTAACTCGACTTCTTCCTTGTTATCAAACTATTTAAAAATCAAGCTTCATGGGAAGTAAAAACCTTGTAGCTATTCCACTTTTGATGCAAGGCTTATTTAGTAGATATAACAATGTATGGTTATCTTGAAAAAGGTAATGTTTGAATCTCTTTATAGCATATACAATCCCTAAACCTTGCTTCATTAGCTTATCTACTTACATATAAAATGCAAAAGTATAATTTTACTCCATCCATGTGTTGTGCCAATATGCATCCTAATGGAAATTTTGATGTATCCACATGATCATTAAAAGACTTTTCGCAATTGGGGTTTTCTCTATTCATGCTGATCATAAAAAATATTTTTCGCAATTCAGGTTTTCCCAAGTCTTCAATTTGTTGAAGGTTGCTTCATATTCATCAATACATTCGAATTCAACAATCAATGCATATAATGTGCTTCTAATTGTGTTATATTTATGTATAAATCTCTTATAATATCAAGAATGCACCATAAATTCGTAACTCCTTTATTTTTAATGACCTTCATTTTCTCTTCATCTGTGGAGCTTTTAATTTTAGAAACTATATGGTTAAATTTTATATGTTGCATCACATAGAAAATTCACTTTTCCATAGCACTTTAATATATTTTTTTAGTATTTAAGTGTGAACATAGATGATCCACATAGACTTCCATGGTCTTCCTTAGAAATTTGTCAAATGCATGATACAATAGTGTTTGCAAAGTAGTTGGATCAATGTTTATGATTAAAGGAATAACTCTAAAGATTATATGCACATCCAATAAATCATAAGTGCATTTTTTTTGTTAATCTTCTAGAGATATTACTGCTTGTTTATATCCTAAGAATCCATCCAAGAACTTGTAAACTTATTTTCCTATTATTCATTCAAATAAATGATATATGATGGGAAATGGTTATTTATTAGTCAGCATGGTTGCATTAACGTTTTAAATATTGATACAAACTCTTAATTTACCATTCTTGTTTGGTATTCCAACAATTGGTTATTAAGTTTGTGTGTGTGTGTGTAGAAGTGCGAGAGACACACGAGAATTACACACAATGAGCACGAACATAGCAAGACACACAAAGAAGATGAATGGTTGGAATAGCTCTCTCTATTGACAATTATCAGAGCTCAAGTAAGGGTTGAATAATATCCCTAACTACAAAGTACCACCACATATGAGTTTATCAAGTATGTGTTAACTTGGGAAAAAAACCTCTCACGAGCACTAGAGTAAAAAGTGCCCATGTATACGGAAAAGGTTCACATCAAAGCTACTCAAGGAACACATAAGTGTAACAAACCCCCCTCGACGGAATGATGTGAACACATGCAGAGAGTGATAGATCAGCCCCCACAAGGTAATAAGCACAAAGCTTTGCAAAAATCTTAAAATCTTTTCCATGGAAGAGCTTTGGTGAATATGTCCGCCAAATTATCTTGCATAGGCACATATACCAAATCAATGCTTCTTGCATGAAGGCACTCTCTCACATAGTAATAATGCACCTCAATATGTTTGGTCCATGCATGAAACACTGGGTTCATGAAATAGCCAATGCACTCTGACTATCAGTGAGAATATGCATAGCAGCATCAATCTCCATGCAAAGATCCATCAATAGGTGTCTTAGCCATATACATTCCATTGTAGCTATGAAAAGTACCTTGTACTTAGCTTCAAAACTCAATATCTCCACTTTAGGTTGCTTCTTACTCAACCAAGATATGCATGAGTCTCCAAGGAAAAGCAATTACCACTAGTGGACATGGGAGCTTCATAATAACCAGCCCAATTACTATCTGTAAAAGCATGCACGCATGGCTGAATATCTCTTCCCTAAAACAGACCTAAGCTCAAAGTTCCTTTGAGATATATAAACACACGTTTCGTCGATTGCCAATGCTTAGTGCTAGGGCTATGCATGAATCGACTCAACTGGGAAACTACATATTGTATATCCGGCCTTGTTTTGCATGCATATATATGACATCCCACAGCTTGTTGATAAAGAGAAGTGTCAAATGCATCACTCGAACCCTCAATGAAGAACCTAAATCCTATCTCAACTGGTGTGCAAACTTGCTTGCAATCCCCCAAGTCAAAATGTTGAAGTAGTTTTTCAACATACTTCGCTTGATGCATAACAATTCCCCCATCAAGGGATACAAGCTGGATGCCAAGAATTGACTTTATCTCCAATTCATATACAAATGTGCCACCACTTTAGTGGAAATCCATCCGCCATAGTGCCGAAATGTTTTCCAAAAAGGAGTCCCCATGTGAATTTGAACAGGAAGAAGAAGTGATTGGGGCATAAGGGCATGCATTTATGGATGTTTTAACTTGCTTAACTTGAAGACGAGAGACATAGGATGAATGATATATCAAAGTTAAAAGAATAAAAAATTAGTAGACCGATTGAGGATCTCGCATACATGCCTATGAATACAAGTGGTGCCTAATGGATCCCTTAAATATTTTCCATTTGTGAAATTTTGACTTTACAATTATTGGGTATATATATAGTAGCTAACTAAAGGGAGAGTTGAAGTTATTGTGTAGAGTAGTTGTGCTAAGGGATTCTGCATGACTTCTTGGTTGATGGAGCTATTGAGTAAGATAGTTGAAGTTCATGGATAGTGATTGGTCTTAATTATAATGATAATAGTGCATTATTATTCTTTAAGCATGCAAAAAGAATGCAACCACTAAACATGCACCTTATAAGTGTAATTATTACAAGGGTAGTGTAGGAGTAGGAAATAATCTAACAAAGTTAGGAATCAACTTTATTTAGTGTCCTATATTTGAATTTAGCTACATAGTCAAGATCAATAGTCTAGTCCCAAAATCCATAGTCCACTCCTCATAAGCACCTTGTCTTTAATATGATCAATAACCACTATAGTCAAATTATCTCAGTTAGTTTCTAGGTAATAATGGAGGAAAATCAACTCATCTAATAGTGCAAATGACCTCTTCATTAGGATTTTTTTTCAACCTTTTGGATCCCCTTTTGTGAAAGTTCAGTGCAATCATTAGAGCACATTTGGGCATAGTAGTGGAGATGAATTATTTAATAACTAGATATCCTTAATACATACCCACCAATTTAGTATTTTACTCTAAGAATACATATACACACTAGGAAACAACTCATTTATACTAGCCAAACATTTTGGTGACCACCATGGGATGGGCTTGCTGAGAAAGCATGTGGAATACTAGAAGTTTGAAACACTCGAGATTGGCACCTGACAAGGACTAGGAAAGGTACTAGAAAAGAGAGAGCCCAATGGAGGTTGGGGCATGTCCCATGAAACATTTTGACTTGATGTATTCATTGCACATAGAGAAGCAAACCAATACCCAAAAGCAAGTAAAAGGAGAAAGGAATAGGAAGATGTAGAATCATGCTTACTACGAAAAATAAGTTTGGCTCAATTTTTTATTTTGATAATTTTTCATGGTAGCCTAGGAAAAAGACAGGTGGTCTGCAATTTACAGCCACATGCTCAAGCATGAAAGTGGCACTCCAACATTGGCAACGTTAACCATTCAATCAAAGAATATTAAATTGCACCAAACACTTAAGATAGGATAATAAAAAGACAAACGAAGAATAATTTTGCATCAAAAGAAATTCTACTATGAAATGTACCACAAGTAGATTTTCACAAAGATAGCTCTTTAGAAGAACAAAGGAACCAAAGCATTGAAGTGACACCAAGTTTGTTGAATCTACACATCCTTCATGTAAGTTAGTGAAGGGATATCATTTATACTAAAAGAGTTATCAATCAAACATGCAGAATGAATACTCCCAGACTGCATGGAATTCGGCCATTTATGATGCCTACATGGTAGCATTTGGTGGAATCATAATCCCTATAGGCAATGAAGGAGAAAACCATGATGATTTTCTTGAAAGAAACATTACTAGGCTCCATTATACTATGTCTTTTGGTCACTACAATGATGACAATGACATACATATGTGTATGTTTGAGAACCACTACAACACTCTAGACAGAACCAAGAACCATGTACTTAAATGCAGATTCTTTCAAGAAACTATAAATCAGGAAGGAGTGAAATGGTTGACTAAGTTTGGTTGAAATTATTTTAGGGATTATGAAGTCCTAAAGAAAGATGTTAAAACAGGTTCTTAGAAGTAAATAAAGAAAATTTCCAATTGATAGTTGATATCTTCTAAATGTGGTTTCTAGATGGTTGATTAATGGTATCTTAGCTTGATTGCATGATATCATGTAGATATATGGTGTGCGAGAGATAACTTTCGATGATGTCATCCCCATTGCATGGAAAATAGAAAGTTATTTAGGATTTTCAATTGTCAAGGATGAATCTAGCAAGCTAAAGAATTATGTAAATACTTTGGAGAGACATTCTTCTAATTTTAATTTGGATCCACTAGGACTAGTTTGACAAGTATAATGCACTTGATGTAGAAGTGCAAGGCACACAATAACTTCACGTGCCTTGAACCAACTTTATGTGCATCTATAATACTATGAATCATTCAATGGCCAGTTGTATCTGTACGAGATGTGCTCAATTTTGATCAACTACTACCCACCAAGTACGAACCAAATTTTATGGTGCTAACTATCATAGTTAAAGATTTTGATAAAATATTTTGTAAATTCTTCAAATCAATATCCTCAAATTAACCCACCAAACTATTATGCTCTACCATGGAAGTAACCCTTGCGAAATCAATACTAGCCCTAGATACCTCTACTGCAATATGTGCCTAAGATGCATGAGAATCAGTATCCCTTATTTTAATGATACCATTCCTAGCTTGGTCCTTTCTTCTTCCCTTTCCACTTGCTCTTGCTCGCAAATTTGGCTTGGAATTTCTCCTCTTCATCCTCTTTGTTCTTCTTGCCTTTCAGTTTCTTGTCATTCTTATCGACATATAGAGCACTAGTTGAATTACCATGATAGGAGTTACCTTCCTTTATGCTATTGTTGGCCTCCTGATTGAAGAGTTGTCCAAGAAAGATGTTGACGTCTAGGGTTTGCACATCCATGATGAGATCATAAGCTATGGTGAATGATTGCCATTTGTTGCGGACATTTGTTTTATGTAGGATACAAGTTTCAAATTATGTAAATACCTTTGGGAAGTCTTCAAATACTTCAAGAAGGCTCATATTATTCATAAAAGATAGCAAAAATACCACGTGAGTTCTAAAACATGGTGAGTCAAATTAGTGAGTCACAAGGGAGCTGCAGTGGTGTCCTAGTGGAAGGTCGATGTGGCTAGTTCTCAAAGTCCATCAATACTTTGCTTATTTAAGCACTTGAGTCATGTAATACCTCCACCAAAGTGTCTACCACAAACTTAGATGTATTAGGAAGGTTTTAGATTAGTTTCCCATGCTATAAAAAGAGGAGAAAAGTCGTGATCTTGTGGGAAGTCCAAAAGACTCATATGTGTATCTCTACGTTGCTGTAGTTTTGTATGCAAAGATTGCAGAGCTTGTATCTCCCTCATTATATATGCAAATTACATGTTTGATATTTCATTTGCAAGCTCTTACTGTCTACTTTCATACTGTAAATTTTCATAATCATTGGATTTGTGAGCTCAGAGCAGTACTCTCTGCAAGTAGTGTGTATTCTCGGGTTCACCCCTGCTGAAGGTCTCCATTAAACCTCAAACTTGCAGAGGTCATATCGCCTTGTGTATTTATCCAAATTGAGTGTTCTTTGGCTCATTGAAAAGCTCTTGGTCTCTAGGATATGTGAGTAAAACAGTTTTAGAAAATTCTAATCCATTAGAGAATAGTAAGCTCTGCAAGCATGATTGGTTTTCTGTGATGAAGTTTGTGAGAAGGTCAACTTGTTCCTAGGGGGTTCCACCTACTTCTTGCTATATTTTGGAGGTCAATAAACTCCAACATTGGTATCAGAGCAAGGAATTGAAGCTTGAAGAAGGTTATAATACCTTGATGAAGAATTTAAAGCTATTGGAGAAGAGGTTCATCATCGACACTACACAAAGGTAGAAGGAGATAGCAAGGAAGCATCTCAAGAAACATCCAAGCAAAGAAAGGTGCAATCATATATATCCAAAAGTAGGGTTAAAGGAGGAAGTTTAGTATTTACACAATGGGCGATCAACATGCACAAATAGAGAAGCTTGATAAGAACAACTATCAAGCATGGCGATTTAGAATCACAGCATACTTGCAAGGTAGAGGCTTGTATGGTTTGATTGATGGAACGGATATCGAACCTATATTACCAGAGGATCCAAATCAACAACAATTAAGAGAGTTTAGACTTTGGAATGAAAGAGACAAAAGGGTTATATTCATTTTATCACAAAATATTCAAGATTCAATGGTAGGACACATACAAGATCTAGACACAAGTAGAGATGTTTGGCTTGCATTGGAAAGGTTGTATGCTACAGGTACAAGAGCAAGGAAGATTCAACTCAAAAATGAGTTGAATAACATAAAGAAAGATACACGGATATCGGTCAATGATTACTTGTTGAAGGTTAAAGAGATTGCAGATCAACTAGGATCAATTCAAGCTCATGTGGAGGACGACGACTTGGTTGCACATACTCTCAACGGACTCAAGGATGATGAGAGATGGAAACCATTCATTACTTCAGTTTATGTTAGAGGAGAATTACCAGACTTTGATCAGCTTGTTGCTCTTATGGTCACGGAGGAGATGAATCTAAATGGCTCTACTTCAAATCAAAAAGGATCTCAAGGACAAGCTCTTTATGCAGGATCATCAAGAGGTGGAAACAGAGGTAGAAGAGGTTCAAATAGAGGTCGAGGAAGAAGGAGCGATGATCAAGGGACTTCAAGTGGCTTCTTCAACACAAGAGGAAGAGGAAGATCAAGCGTGAGAGGTACGAGAGGCAACTACAACTACAGTCAAAGACAAAGGAGTGAAGATAACAACAATTGCTATATATGTGGAAGGTATGGACATTATGCCAAAGATTGTTATCAAAATGAAAATAATCAAGGTGGTAATCGAAGAGGAGGCTATTCAAGAAGAGGTAAACAACAAGGAAATTATGCAGTTGAAGGTGAAAGTGATGATTATGATTCTCTTCTTATGATGAATGTAGAAACTAAGATGAATTGCAATAGTGATGTATGGTATGTAGATAGTGGTTGCTCTAATCATATGTCACATGATGCTTCATGGTTTTCTAATATGCATAATCCTTCATGTAAAGGTCATGTTGAAACAGGAGATGATACAACACATAAGATTATGCAGGTTGGAGATGTTGTTATGCAAGATAAGAGCAAGAAAAATTGCTTAAAGGATGTACTGTATGTGCCAACGATCACTAAGAATTTGATGTCAGTTGGGCAAATGGTAGAAAAAGGTTTGCAAATAAGATTTAATCATGCAGGTTGCTTCATTGAGGATCCAAAGCAAAGGAGGTTAATTGCTAGAGGTCAAAAACAAGGTAGATTGTTTACATTCAAGGTAAACCCAAATCATACAAACTATTTCTCTTATGGTATGCATCGAATAGCAGAGCTTTATCTATGGCACAAAAGGATTGGACACATGAATGTACACAGGTTAAAGGAGCTATCAAAGAAGAGGATTGTTGAAGGATTACCTGATCTTACTAAGCAACATATGGTACATCTATGTGAAGCATGTCAAATGGGTAAGCAGAGTAGACAGCCTTTCAAGCATTCAAGCTATGTAAGCAGTGGATTGCTAGAACTTATACACACGAACGTATGGGGTCCTACTAAAGAGGCATCCTTGGCTGGTAATAAGTACTATGTATCATTCATTGATGATCATAGTAGAATGACATTTGTGTATTTCATTAAACATAAGAGTGAAGTCTTTGATTGTTTCAAAAATTTTAAATCATTTGTCAAGAAGCAAACAGGAAGATATGTTAAGAAGCTAAGATCCGATGGAGGGGGAGAGTATTTCTCTCAAGCTTTTACTGATTTTTTGTATGATGAAGGTATCAAAAGAGAAGTTACATGCAGGTATACTCCACAACAAAATGGAGTCGCAGAGAGAAGAAACAGAATCATAGCAGAAGCATCTAGAAGCATGCTAAATGATATGTGTTTGCTTAATTCTTTTTGGGCTGAAGCTGTTAGCACAAGTGTGTACATTATGAATAGAGTACCTACTGCTGGAGTTCATCATTTGACACCATATGAGGTATGGCATGGAAGGAAACCAAGTGTAAGTCATTTGAAAGTATTTGGTTGTGTATGTTATGTACATGTACCTAGTGAAGTGAGATCAAAACTTGATGTGAAATCAGAAAAGTGTATATTTATTGGTTATGCAGATACTCAAAGAGGATATAGATGTTATAATCCTCATACCAATAAGGTGGTTATTTCAAGAGATGTAAATTTTGATGAATCACTTTCATGGTATGTAGATAAGAAAAGTTTGCAGGTCATAAATGAAGATGAAGAAGATACAGGTGAAGGAGATGAGTGCTTACCTCAGCCCAAAAGAAGTTTAATTGATGAGAAAAGTGGTTTGGATGAAGAAAGAGAGTTGCCTTTCAATGGAAGATTAAGGCAAGATTCACCTCCAAGTGTTAAAAGTAAAGGTAAACTCAAACTTGTTAAAGTTAATGATGAAGGAGAGGAAATTAGTGATGTATGTGAGTATGGAGAATCATCAAAAGTTCCTAATAAGAAAGGAAGAGCATCTACATTGGAGGTAAGAAGAACTTCAAGAGTGAGTAAGCAACCTCAAAGGTGTACTTATGAATCTTTCATGAATACTCATTATGCTTTTATGACAAAAGTTGAGCAGGAAAATGAACCCACATGTTATGATGAGGCAAAAGGAGATGAAAAGTGGGAGAAAGCAATGAGAGAAGAAATGGAAGCACTACAAGATAACAAGACTTGGAATTTAGTTCCAAATACACCAAAGCAAAAGGTAATTGGTTTCAAGTGGGTTTTTAAGATTAAAAGAAATAGTGATGGTAGTGTGTCAAGATATAAGGCTAGACTTGTAGCAAAAGGATATAATCAAACTCAAGGATTGGACTATGATGAAACATTTAGTCCAGTGGCAAACATGGCAATAGTGAGAACTTTGTTGGCTTTAGCTGCAAGTAAAAGGTGGAATATATATCAACTCGATATAAAGAATGCCTTTCTTAATGGTGAGTTAAATGAAGAAGTGTATATGTCACAACCAGATGGTTATGTGGATGCAAAATGTCCTAATCATGTATGCAGGTTAAAGAAGGCATTGTATGGTCCTAAGCAGGCACCAAGGGCATGGAATGCAAGGTTGGTAAAGTATCTTATGCTGCAAGGATACACAACGAGTCATGCTGATCCTTCACTTTATGTAAAACATGTAGATGGCATGTGTGTCTATGTATGCATTTATGTGGATGACTTGTTGATTACAGGGAATGATGCAAAAGCAATTGAAGAGGTAAAAGGTAATTTGGGAAAGGAATTTAAAATTTCAGATCTTGGTTTGCTTAGATACTTTCTTGGGATTGAAATTGTGTATGGCGATGAAGGTATGTGGTTGATACAGAGAAAGTATATACGTGATATTCTTAAAAGGTTTGGTATGCAGGAATGTAAATTTGTTTCTACTCCAATGGAATGTAATCTAAAGTTGAGTTCAAAGGAAGGTGATGAGTTGCATGATATGAATGCATATAGATCCATGGTAGGATCTTTGATTTATGCAACAAAAACTAGACCTGATATATGCTATGCAGTGGGAGTATTGTCACAGTTTATGCATGAACCTAAAGTACCTCATATGCATGCAGCGAAAAGAGTGCTTAGGTATTTGAAAGGTACCATGAACGAAGGATAATTTTATAGTCATGATGCTGATCTAACTCTTAAAGTCTTTAGTGATGCAGATTGGGCTGGAAGCAAAGATGACAGAAGATCCACAAGTGGATATGTGGTAATAGCAGGAAACAAGACATTAACATGGAGTTAAAAGAAATAGCCTACAGTTGCTTTATCTTCTACAGAGGCTGAGTATAGAAGTTAAGCATCGGCTACTACTGAAGTTATGTGGTTTAAAAAGTTGTTTCATGACTTGAATGTGCAGGTTGATGTACCACTGATATATGGGGATAACTTGAGTAGCATTCATATGACCTCAAATCCTATCTTTCATGCTAGAACAAAGCATATAGAGGTTCACTATCATTATGTTCAAGAGAAGGCTATAAACAATGAAGTACAAGTTTCTTTTGTGGGAACAAAGGATCAAGTTGCATATATCTTCACCAAATCCTTGGATGGACCAAAGCTTAAAAAACTCAACTATATTCTTGGCATGAAGGAAATACCCTTTAAAACTTGAGGGGGAGAATGTTGCGAACATTTGTTTTATGTAGGGTACAAGTTTCAAATTATGTAAATACCTTTGGGAAGTCTTCAAATACTTCAAGAAGGCTCATATTATTCATAAAAGATAGCAAAAATACCACATGAGTTCTAGAACATGGTGAGTCAAATTAGTGAGTCACAAGGGAGCTGCAGCGGTGTCCTAGTGGAAGGTCGATGTGGCTAGTTCTCAAAGTCCATCAATACTTTGCTTATTTGAGCACTTGAGTCATGTAATACCTCCACCCAAGTGTCTACCACGAATTTAGATGTATTCCGAAGGTTTTAGATTAGTTTCCCATGCTATAAAAAGAGGAGAAAAGTCGTGATCTTGTGGCAAGTCCAAGAGACTCATATGTGTATCTCTACGCTGTTGTAGTTTTGTATGCAAAGATTGCAGAGCTTGTATCTCCCTCATTATATATCCAAATTACATGTTTGATATCTTATTTGAAAGCTCTTATTGTCTACTTTTATAATCTAAATTTTCATAATCATTGAATTTGTGAGCTGAGAGCAGTACTCTCTGCAAGTAGTGTGTATTCTCGGGTTCACCCCCTGCTGAAGGTCTCCATTAAACCTCAAACTTGGAGAGGTCATATGGCCTTGTGTATTTATCCAAATTGAGTGTTCTTTGTCTCATTGCAAAGCTCTTGGTCTCTATTATATGTGGTTAAAACAGTTTTAGAAAATTCTAATCCATTAGAGAATAGTAAGCTCTGCAAGCATGACTGGTTTTCTGTGATGAAGTTTGTGAGAAGGTCAACTTGTTCCTAGGGGGTTCCACCTACTTCTTGCTATATTTTGGAGGTCAATAAACTCCAACACCATTGCTTATCACTTCTAATTCCATTTAGAACCTACCTCATGATGGCCTCTTCTTCAATCAGGTCTCCCATGGATGCTAACTCATGTGCAACCTCCTTGACCTTGGTATCAAATTCTATGATAGTTTGTTTAGGTGTCTTCTTCATTTGGTTGAGCTCATTCCAAAGATGATTTTGTCTTGCTTTAGTACAAGCAAAAACGAAAATCTCTAGGGCATCCCAAGTCTCTTGAGATTTCTTGCATCCTCTAATATGTGGTAATAGAAAATCAAAGATAGAGTTTGATATGTATGACCTTGATTGAGCATCTTGTGCACACCAAAGTGTGAGCTTATTTGTCTCCTCTTATGTAGGTCCTCCTTTGGATCTTGGAGTAGGCATAACTTCATCACCTGCTATAATTCTAGAAAGATTTCTACCTTGAAAATATGCCTCCATTCTAATTTGGGAAGCCGCATAGTTGTTTCTATCAAGTTTCTCAATCATTTAGGGAAATCCACCACCCATCTCAACCTGGCTTTGATACTAGTAAGAGAACTTGGAGAAGCTTGCAGGAGGTAGAAAAGTGAGTTGTGAAGTGATGAAGTTTGATCTAGCCAACCAACATAGGAAAAGACCTTCTGCTTATGGTGACTTAAATAGACCTTATAGGCATGTAATTAGTGCAATAAAATACTCTATGTAATTTGGAGCATCAAGGAGAAAGATTCGATACAAAACATATAGGTTTGCACATTTACTAACTCAAAAACTTACTATCTTTGTATGAGACAATCAACTTCAAATGCTCATAGCAGCCAACATGATTAGAATTTAAAAGTCTCCTTTTTGAGGAGTGATACACATAGGGTTTAGTGTCTAAAATGCCAATAATACAAGTAATAAGAAAGATATGCTTCTAGAATGAACTTCACACTCAACAGAGATACCCCCTATTTTTCAGGGCTGTGTAGAGATAGACCTTGAGATAGTAAAATTGCAATCAAGGAAAAATGTGATAGAATGGAGGTCATGGAAAAATGTGAATAATAATTTTTTTAGGAATAATTGTAATCAAGACTTCAAAAATGGAAAAAATCCATGTAATTGTAATCCTGAGTATCATCTCCCACCATAGTGTAACTTTTGTTGGCAAGAGGATGTCCTATAATTAAGGTGGCTGGGATGACACATGGAAGTTATAGGAGGTACTTGCTTATGGGGAGATCGAAGAGAGGGTATAGAGTGTCATTTTTGATACTCATGCATGCATGATGACTTGGAGAATGGTTCCATGGTATCTCTATGCGTTTAAAGTCCATCACTAGATTGTATTATGGATCTTTCATAAAAAACATTGGGTTTCTTATAGCCTTGCTATGAGAGAGGTTAGTTTATAAATGCAAAAATATGAAAATTGCCTTTAACAATGAGGGTAGGATGCTTCGAACCCTAAAAGCCCATCACCACAATCATCTCCCTTCCCTCACCAACCTCAAAAAGCCCATTAGGCACAAGGAGGATGTGGCTAGTATCTCTTAGTTTGCTTACAAAAGAAAAAAATGTAGAGAGGGCACATTCTATAGAGTGCCAAATTTAGAAGGAGAAGACATGTCAGATTACTGATCTCTTCATGGTTCTCTTTGCTATGTGATCAAGAAAAGAGGACAAGAATATGGATCATCTACTTCAAATATGAGGTATTAAGATTTTGAGTTCTCTCAAATCTTTGTTTTGGTTGGAAGGTGAAAGAAAGGATTTCTTTCGACTTTGCTAAGAGATCCAATCAAGGTTATTTTTTTTCAAACTCATTGTTTTCAGATGCGATATCATAGGTCAAATCAATTCTAGAAGTTCTCTTGCAAGAATAAGGTAACCATTTCCAATCATCATTAGTGAGAGCTGAGTGTCTTGATTTGAGTTCATCACTTGGAAATGCATTCTTGAATTGAAGATGAGGCATTGGGCATCCTTTTACTCTCTACAAAGGGCTAATGAAAATTTCTCCAAAGTTTTCAAGACAAAAAAATTGGCTTCATTGTTGCCAATGTAGTACCTCTTGGCCTCAAATTAGGGATATCTTTGAAATCCTTTACCTATTGTGGATGACGCTTGGTTTGTTTTTCTCTTCTCAAAGAACACTTGCTTTAAATTATATAAGACAAAAAAAAGCACGTGCCAATAGGAGGTAAAAAGAAGGTTAATAACTTTTTTGTGTCCTTCCTATGGAGCCCTCTTGCTTTTTAACTTGTTTTTTTGGTTACAGAGAACCTATGGTGTTTAAAGGGAGAGGATTTCTTACAATTTAGGATTCTTCTACGTAAATGGCTAATCTATTTTTCTATTGACCATTCTCTAGAAGGGTTACCAAAGTTGATAGTGCATCGTTCTTTCAATCTTCTAGAGAGCTTCTCCTTTGACAACATTCCACAACACAATACCTGATCGCTTCCCAAAGTAAAGCTTGTCTCCAAATAATATGATATTATACACATGAGAAGAGAAGGTGACCAATGTCTTCCCTACTATGGAGACACTACCTACACCAAGGGGGGGGGGGGGGGGGGGGGGGGTTGATGAATTTTGTTAGCTTTCATATTAATCCCAATTCCTTTGTGGAGAATTTTCCACATAATCAATGCTTTTATATTTTCTATGAGGGGATGATAAAGACCCATAAAATCACCTCATGCGGGGCCCACTTGGGTTTAAGCTTGTTATTGATCAAAAGGAGAACTTGATGATGCGTGAAGGGGGGGGGGGATTTCTTACAGTTAACAATCCTTTTGCCAAGGAGGAATAATGATTTCTCAATCGACCACTCCTTGGGGGAGTCACCGAAGTTGAGAGCACATCTTTCCCACCATATTTTCCATAGGACCTCCCCTCTGATGGCATTCCAGAGGGTCGCGGAGCAGCCGATCGCTTCTCCCAGTAGGGCTTGTTTCCAACTGAGATGTTTTTGAAGTCTAATTTTCATTCCAACCGTCTGCCAAAGTCTGTTGGAGTTGGGGCACGTAAAGAAGATGTGTGGGACATCTTCGATAGACTGGTAGCAGCGTTTGCACCATGGAGAAATCCCACAAAGTTTGCTAGCCTTAAGGTTGGTCGAGATTCCATGATGAAGAATTTGCCATACGAGGACAGACTTTTTGATTTCTATGAGGGGGTGCCAGATACCCATGAACTTCATGTCCCACCAAAGCCGCATCCATGACAGGCACCACTTCTTGTTGAGGTTAACCTGATAGTCAATCGTTTCTTTGATGTTCGGGATTTTTGATAGGCTATTCCCATTGTGCCATTTGAGACCAAGCGAGCTCGATGTGTCATGTCCCATGAGAAGGCGACTTTTGTGTCGATCCCAGGCGAGACATCTGCTTTCCAAAGTGTTCCATTCTTTGTACGAAATGTTGATGCAAGGGTCAATATCCTCGAAGTTGATCCAACGGTTGGTGTCATGTTTCCAGAGATGTTTCCATTTTTTGAAGCCTTTGTTCCATAACTTCTTGGCATTTTGAATGTTCCAAGCTTCCACACTCCAGATGCCATTGATCGGAAACTAGATAGAGTCATTTTGTCTGATACCGGCTACCCACTTCCAGTCTTCACTAATTCTTGTGTAGCATTTGACTTTATTCCAACTCTTCCATAGGGAGCACACGAGATTAGAGCCTTTTGGGAAGACAGGGATCGGGGAAAACAGCAAGGTCAAGATGTCAAGATTCTTCCAGTTTGGGAAACCCATGAGAGCCAACTCGTTCTTGTTTTTGAAGATCAACTTGGCCCACGAGGCCTCCCCATTACACGAAGCCTTAATCATCCATTTGGCTGCCAGTTTGTTAGCCATGCACCCAATGTCCAGGATACCAAGTCCCCCACTATATCTAGGGCTAGTGCAGATGGACCATTTGATTTTAGGCACCCCCCTTCTATTGTGATTGCCCGTCCAAAGGAAGTTTCTACAAATACTATCCAGTTTGGACAGATCTTGCTCTTTCGGTCTCCAACATGAAAGGAAATAAATGGTAGAAGAAAGGAGGAACGTGTTGATAACCATCGCACGACCAGCAAGATTGATTTGCATACCTCTCCAATAGTTAAGCTTGTTTTCGAGTTTGTCCAGCACCCAGTTCCACCGCTGTTCCATAGAGACGCCAAACCCCAAGGGGATCCCAAGAAGCCGAAAAATTTGGCCTTGCAAAATGATTTGACAGCCATGATCAATGAGAAGGCCGGGATGAGACCCCCGAATAGCTCTAAAGGCGGTCTTAGAGTGGTTGATTATGGATCCAGAGGCTTCACAAAAGGTAGCAAGACACCTCCAGAACGTCTCCAGCCTGGTACTATCATTGTGAACAAACGCGTTCATATCATCAGCAAAAGTCTCTTGGTGATCTGACTGTGGTCGTGAGGCAAACGGAGGCCTTTGATATTACCAGCTTCCACTTGGTGTGCCACAAGCCTGCTAAGCCCCTTCGTGGCGATGGCAAAGAGAAGGGGAGCCAATGGGCACCCTTGTCTGATAGATCTTCTAAGTTTGATCACCTTCGAAAGTTTGTCGTTAATGTTAATTTGGGTCGATGCATTTCCGAGAAGGGTCGCGATCATCTTGGTGAATTTCTGACTACATCCAAGACCTTGGAGCGATTGCAGAATATAGTCCCATTCTAGCCTGTCGTAGGCTTTATCAAAGTCGATCTTGAGAAAGACCACATCTTGTTTAGACTCATTTGCAAATTGAATACCTTCCCAAATATCTATAATGGTTTCCAAAATTGACCTGCCTTTGATGAAACCTTTTTGGTCCTCGCTTAGCCACGCTCTCAAGTGGCAAGAGATTCTGTTGGCAATGACTTTGGCAATGATCTTGTATCCTGTTTGGAGCATCGTAATAGGATGCCAGTTCTCTATTCTGTTCTTTTCCCCTTTTTTGTGTATTAACTTGATAATACCATTGTTGAGACAAGAAGGAAGTGCGCCAAACCTGAGCGCCTCTTGCCAAACCAGATGAAGAGGGGTGGCAACCACCAACTTGAAGGATTTAAAGAACTCGTTAGTGAGCCCGTCGGGTCCCGGGCTTTTACCGAGAGGGAGGGCATCAATGACCTCAATAATTTCTGCTTCAGAGATAGGGGCATGTAGCAGGGAGTGAAGGTTGGGTGGTATCCTGTGGGGGGAAACCCTAGAAATGGCTGCCATACAGTCCCTTCTATGGTGGGAGAGGGGGTTCGAGGTCCCCAGGAGTCTCGTGAAGTGCCCTTCAATGATCCCAAAATTATCTTCTTCCGAATTGCATACATTGCCATTTAAGTCTAGCAATAGGGGGATCGATTCTCTCTTATGTTCCTTTTAAGGATACGGCACATCTCTTTGGTGGGTTTGTGGGCTTTGCCAGCCCACCACTCCTTGAAGAAAATTTGCAAGTTTTTCCTTTGTATTTCTTCCTCATCTCTCAATACCGCTCTGATTTTCCGAAGACCTTTCTGGGCTTGAGGTTTTCCTTTGTTCACTTACTCCTCGAGCCTCCAGAGTCTGTGGTAAAGAGCTTCCCTACGAGTCCGCCGCACAGTCTCGAGCATCTTCTTAGTTCTAATCATGATCTTTCGAGACTTATCGACCGCACTTCTCCAACACTTGGCTGGGGACAAGCCGGAGGCGAATGCCTCCTTCCACACATCAGCAATTTCTTGATGGACGAAGGGGAGAGAGAAGGTGGTCGCACTGGCATGGAACCAAGGAGCCTTGCGGATCTTGTTGGAAGGTTGGAAAGTGATAACGATCGGGTAGTGATCAGAGATGGTGAGGTGAGTGCGTTGCGCGAGGGCTGGGTGGCCCCACTGATGGGTAAAACTTTGAGAGATGTAGCATCTATCAAGTCTAGCTTTCCTCAGGTCCTTGCCCGCTTGGAGATTTGACCAAGAAAAGCCATTCGAGTCTTTGAATTCGACCAAATCCAAGTGAAGTTTGGTCTTGTCCCACGTTTCTTTCTCCCGACTATCGATGACCCTACCCTTGCCCATCCATCTGTCCATAGGGTCCTCCACCATGTTGAAGTCTCCACAGATAAGCATGTTGTGGGGGAGCGAGTCTAAGGAGGCCCATGTGTTCAGTCTCTCTAATTCCCCGTTAGGGGCATACAAAGAAACCAGAGTAAAACAAAGAGGAGCACCAAAAGAAATAGCAATCCATCGGTGGCTTTCATCTTCAATGAAGTTCTCAAGCTTTTCAAACCAGAGTTGATTAACACCGATTACCGTTCCACCAGACCCCCGCTGGTGCATCGTTGAAATCCAAACATGGGTCGAGGAGACCTGTCTAAGCCGTTTTTGGAGGTCTTCTCCGTCAATTTTAATCTCTTGAATACATATAAAATCTGGGTTTATGCTAATGTCGTGAAGCCATTGACCAATGATGGTCGCTCTTGAGGGGTCGGTTAGCCCTCTAGCATTTAACGAAATGATGATCATTTTTGTAGTGAGCCCTCTTTGCGGCTTTGTCCTTTCTTTTCTTGGATTCATCTTTCTTTTTCGCTGGGATCGGATCTCGAATTAGCAATAGGTTCTTGTGGGGGCTTTTCTAGGGTAACTCCATAGGTTGTTTTCCTTTGCGGGATGCCTCTTGCTGGGAAGACTTGGGCACCGTGTACTCTTGAAAAGCATCCAATAAAGCACATAAATAAACCTATGTGATCGTACTGATAAAGCAAAAGCTGTCGCCGTCCGTCTTTGCTGTCGTCTATTATTTTTGAAATTGCTAACATCAAAAAACTCATTGTTCCGTGATGTGTTGTCACGAGGAATCGATCTCTGGTTGATTTGATAAGAGGCCAGCGACCTTACCATTGCGCTAGGCGCTTTTCCTTATAGGAGGTCCAATAAAACATTATACACATTCTCTGATCAGTAATATGTCACCATGGACAATGTTCTTTATGACATTGTTTCCAACATTGTTCCATCTTAATCCTTCAAGCTTCGGGGGATTGTGTCTAAGAGTCTTCAAGTCTTCCCCTGCATAAATTCTCTCTCTTAACATTCATCATCTTCATATTCAATTCTTATAACTAGGTCAATGTCCTCATATTTAATCCACTAGCTTGTGTCTTCATTCTAGAGGTATTTCTATGAATCAACAAACTTAATTTTTTTTATCAAGAACTAAATAGAATCATTAGGTCTAATGCCGGATGCCCACTTCCAGTCTTTATTAATCTTGTAGTATGGTTTCATCTTGTTCCAAATCTTCCAAAAGGAGCAAATAAAATCCAAGCCATTGGGGGCCATGAGAACTGGAGATAACAAAAACGGTGAGTAGGTTGAGGCCCTTCCAACTTGAAGGCTAACAAGCATAATTGAATTCTTTTTTTCGGAAAATTAGTTTGGCCCATTAAGAATTGACATTGCTCCAAGCTTTGATCATCCATTTGGACACTAATTTATTATCCATACCTTCAATACGTAGTGCCTAAACCTCCAACATCTTTAGGGCTTGAGAAAACCTCCCATTTGATTTTTGGCACTACTCTCTTATTGGTATCTCTCGTCTAGAGGAAATATCTGTAGATTCTCTCCATCTTCACTAAGTCTTTATTCTTTCGTCTCCAATAGGTCAAAAATTAAATGCTCAAGGAGATGAGGGCTGTGTTGATTACCATAGGCCTATTGAAGTTTGAGGTTTGCAGAAGTAGGCAAACAACACAAGGAAGAAGAAGAAGCTTGGGGCACAACACACAATATTGATTGTATTACCAAGAGAATGTAGAAAGATATGTGACCCGTTAGGGTAATAGGAATATATAAAAGCATCCTAAAGAGGGAAAAAGTGCCCCGGTGGTCCTACTGTGTTCACACACATCACTACCAAAATATATCAAAAACCCCCTGAGAGTGACTAAGTGAAACAAGGAGTTGGCACTCACGTATAAGTGCCAAGCTATGTGGAAAGAGATCAATCCACAAAAGGAAGTAAGCCCAAAGCATTGCAGAAAGCTTCAAACTTCTCCCAAGGCAGAGCCTTTGTGAAAAGGTCTGCAATGTTCTCCTGTGTGGCACATATGCCAAATTGAACTCTCCAGTAGAGAACCTCTCCTTGACATAATGATAGTGCACCTCAATGTACGTAGTGTGAGCATGGAACACAGGATTCCTCACAACTACCAATGCACTCTAACTGTTAGTGAAGATGGTGGTGGAAGAAGACTGGCCAACAACCAAATCACCCATAAGGCATATGTGCCAGAAACACTCCACAACCACTGTGAAAGGTGCCCTATACTCAGCATCACAACTAGAAGGGGCCATAGTAGGCTGCTTCTTGCTCAACCAAGATATGCATGAGCTACAAAGCATGAAGCAAAGACCACTGGTGAGCACACTAGTGTCATAGCAACCAGCCTAGATAGAGTCAAAAGAAGCACATAAATTTGGTATTAGTGATCCCCCCTTTGGGATAAAACACTCAAAGTAGCTAGGCACCACTCAACGTAACAAAAAATGCACTTAGTTGCATGCCAATGCTTGACACCTAGGCAATGCATAAACATACTCATCTATGAGACAACAAACTGAATATCGGGACTAGCAATGCTTAAGTAAATCAAGCATCCAAAAGCTTGCTGATAGAGAACAACATCAAATGCATCTCCAGCATCATGGAGACTCAATCATAAACCTCTTTGCATAGGATTGGCAATAGGTTTGCAGTATTCAAGGTGAAAAAATTGCAGTATTGTGTTTGACACAAAGCTATTTTGCCATAACTTGCATAAATTGAATGCCCAAATAATGATGCAAATGCCCCAAATCTGACATCTCAAATGAGGCATGGAAATCAACCTTAAAATTAGAAATATGCTTCTCATTAGGACCAGTGAGTAGCATATCATTAACATAGATAAAAATGATAAAAGGCACATCATTTGCAATCTTAACATATAAGGTGCTCTTAGTTGGAATGTTCTCAAAAAACCATGTGCAATCAAGTAGGCATGTATCTTTTCATACTAAGCATGTGGTGCTTACTTCAAATCATATAATGCCTTTTCCAACCTCCACATTTTGTTTTCATGCTCTTTTTGCACAAAGCCACAGGGCTGAAAAACATACACTTCTTCATGTAAGTCACCAATTAGAAATGGAGTTTTAGTGTCCAAATGATGTAAATTCCAAGCATGATGAGCTACACATGCATATATGCTATGAACAGTAGTCATTCGACATGTGGGAGCAAAGTTCTCATCAAAAGCAATGCCTCTTTCTTGAGCATAACCTTTTGCAACAAGCCTAGCCTTATACCTATCAATTGTTCCATCAGGCTTACACTTTAGCTTGTATACCCACTTAGTGCCAATGGCCTTCTTGCTAGGAGGTAACACACATAAAGATGAGGTACCATTCTTCATAATAGCATCATATTCTCACTACATAGAAAACATCCAATTTTCTAAATTTTGTGCTTCATCAAATAAAATAGGCTCTCACCACAAATACTAGAGCAAGCCATAGTGTAGCAATCTAATGTGAAAGAAACACTATGAGAGCCTGATGAGTATGATATAACAATAGGCATAATTTTTTCCTCCTCTATATCAGTCCTCTCATCAACAAGTGCATTGTGTATGTCCGCATCAGAATTGGAATGATCTACATCATCATGTGGAACATGTAAAGGTTGAGAAATTGCCTCATTTGAACTAACACTAGACTATCCACCTATAAAAATAGGTACACGGTTTCAAACACATCTTTGGAGCTAGATGATGTCTCCTTAGTACATGAAATTAATGGTTGAATTGCATCTTCCAGAAAAACAACATCATGGCTAAGCAAAATGTGTTTAGTCTATGGACGATACAGACCATAGCCTTTTCTTTCAGAACTGTACCCAACAAAAATACATGTCACTCCTTTATCATCCAATTTTTTTCTATTGTTGTTTAGGCACTAATGCATATGCAAGAAAATAAAAGACACACAAATGAGCAACAGATGGCTTGAGACCATGCCAAGTCTCAATGCATCAGTGGGACACTTGTTAAGTACACATATTGCACACATAATAGCCTCAAGCCAAAAACTATGTGGTAAAGCATGACTCTTGACCATACAACTCACCATCTCAATGAGTGACATGTTTATTTTTTTAGAAACTCCATTCTGTTGAGGTGTATACAGCACTGTGCATTGATGTTTTATCCCATGTTAAGCTAAAAATGCATTAAAATTAGAAGACATTCCCCCCATCGATCAAAATGGAGGGTACCCATTTTACATGCTCATAGATTTTTGGGTAGAACCAAAAACTTTTTGAAGCACATAAACACTTCTGACTTTGCTTTCAATTGATATACCCATGCGTGCTTAGAAAAATCATCAATGAAAGTCACAAAGTAAAGGTAGTTCCCAAAAGAAGTTGTCTACATAGCACCACAAACATCATTGTGAACAAGTTGTTAGTTTTGAGTAATTGGTACTGAACCATCTTTTGGGAAGGAGGAACATTGCATTTTCCCCAAAATACAGCCTTCACAGACATGTTTACCAGGTGCCTCAAGTTTGGGCAGAGCTGACACCATTTTAGATTTCTGCAAGCATAGCAAACTAGCGAAATTCACATGACCAAAGTGTGCATGCCAAAGCTTTGCATCTAACATAGCATGAGAATGTTGAACTACACATGTTGAATCATTCACATATTATGCACAACCTATGAACTTATACAGCCTAAGACATACAATG
Organism: Ceratopteris richardii; assembly: GCA_020310875.1. Classification (NCBI taxonomy): domain Eukaryota; kingdom Viridiplantae; phylum Streptophyta; class Polypodiopsida; order Polypodiales; family Pteridaceae; genus Ceratopteris; species Ceratopteris richardii. Next base: position 133,338,067 of record CM035431.1, on the reverse strand, counting down.
CTAGAAGCAATAATGATGTCGCCATTTGATAGATCATGAACTGGACATCTGTCATCAACAAATTTCACAACCAAGCCGATCTTGGCTAGTGCTAAAACTAATAGCAGATTTTTCTTGATCCTTGGCACAAATAAAGCATCCAAAAATATAAAATAAATACCATCAGTAGTATTCACAATGATCTTACCAACTCCCATGAGAGGATAAGAGGAGTTGTTAGAGCATGTGATAGTATTCTCTATAGGGCCACGCTCAAGTGAAGTGAATAAACATGTTTGGTTTCCCCACTATCAAAGTACCAAACATATGGTTCTACTGCAAACATACACTCTTCATGACAAGATGGGTCATAACAACAAAGAGTAGTAAATGCCCATTCTTCATTATACACAAGATTAACGGACTGTGTTTCGAGTGTAGAGGCCTCTACAACAACCATTCCAACCTCTTTCTTCTTTGCCTATTTTGTAGCTAGTTTTGGACAACTCTTTATGACATGATCATTTCCTTTATAGTATTTTCAAAACAATTTTTGCTTTTCTATTTTCTTCTTTTCTTCCTCATCCTTCTTTGAGTGTGCAAAATTAGGAGATCTCTACTTACTAGTAGATGAGCTCCATTTACCTTTGCCCTTCTAACTAGCTAGGAAAGTTTGATCTGCAACATGCATAATGGACCTGTTTTGCCTAGATTGATCTTCCTACAATAGAACAGAGACTAACTGCTCAAATGTTAAGGCATTTGGATTTCCTTTCATCATCAATTGAAGAGTAGAAGAAAAAATCTTATATGAATCTGGAAGACCATTCAGAACACTCTACACAAGTGAACTATCTGAAAAGACTTCATTAGTAGAAATCAACTGTTCCTTCAAATCTTTGATCTTTGTCAAAAGGTTGTCCATGGAATCTCCTTCATTCATGAGCTCACTCTCCAATTGCTTTTGGAGGTAAGCAACACAAGCCTCATTCTTTGCTTGGTATAAATTGGTGTGTATCCCAAGCATCCATTGTTGTTTTGCAGGAGTGAATGTGAGGAATAATGGCATGTTTGAAAGACAAGGCTATCAATGCATGTGCCTGAACATCTTTTCCATCAGAACAAAGTTACTCTACAATAGGTGAATCAAGAACAATAGCCCAAATAGAACTTGAAGATCATCATCTTCAACGTCATCTAGATCACTTTTAGTAACTATATTTGTAGGTGTAGTAGGATTTTTTTCAATAGCTTGTACAATATTCCATATTCCTTTTGTGACCAATACATGACGCATCATATATGCCCATAATGGGTAATTGGTACCATCCAACTTATCCTCAATAGACAACATATGGAATACATCAGTGCTTTTAACCATGGCTATTGACTAAAATACCCTGATGTAGAAAAATGATTGTATCTCAAAAAGTTGAACGAAACCACCCTATCAAGTTCTGCTATCAAGTTGAACAAAATGATTGACTTTGCGGTGCTTGTACTGGCAAGCCAAAACCTATATATATGTTTGACACAAAAAGATGAAATTACCTACAGAGGCATTGTGATAGTGTGTTTGGAGGTTGAATCGAGCTCAAATCATGATTCCGACACCACATAGTGAAGTTGTTTTGAACTCCAAATCGCTTGATTATGCTCACCAATTTTTGTGTGATTCTAAGACTATGACTGGAGGGGTGTCGACAACACCCTAGATGAAGCAATGATGTGATCTGATAGCCATTGTTGAACTTTGAGGTCTATGGAATCATGTGAATAACACAAGGAAGAAGAAGAAGCTGGAGCACAACACACAATATTGAATGTATTATCAAGAGAATGTACAAAGATACCTAGCCTATTACGATAATAGGTGTATATACAAGCTGAGGGGAAAAACCTCCTAGAGAGGTAAAAAGGTGCCTCGATGGTCCTAATGTCTTCACACACATCACTACTCAAATATATCAACAAGGTCCCCTAGAAAACTTATGCTACATATTCTTCGAGTAAGAAAGTTTATTATCGAGCTTGGTGAGCACCCAATCCCACCTTTTCCCCGTTAAGAGATAAAATTCTATCGTGATTTATAGACGGTATCAAGATAGTTTGAGAAGGAAGTGATGCTTCTATAATTCTTATGAAGGAACACATTGTTTTCATTAGCAAAGAGTCTCACGATCATCAAATCTTGGTTTCGGGGCAACAAGATCCTGTGAATATTTCTACACTACACATGGTGGTGCACCAAGTAATTGAGATTGTTGGCAATTATAACAAAGAGTATCAAAGCTAGTGCAAAGTCTTGCTTGATAGATCCTTTTAATTTGATAGCTGAGGAGAGATTGCCATTTATAATAATCTGTGTTGTGGAATTGCCCATCAGCATTGAGATTAACTTGATGAACTTAGATCTGTATCTAAGATCTTTAAGAGATTCAAGAATGAAGTCACATTCCTGTCTCTCATAACCTTTGTGAAAGTCAATCTTGAGGAAAATGGAATTTTGAGCAGATTCCTTTGCATAGTCGATTCCTTCCCACACATCAATAATTGCCTCAAGAATAGGTTTTCTCTTTATGAAACCTTTTTAACACTCATTAATCCAAGTGCATAGGTGGTGAACAATACGATTAGCAAGAACTTTTCTAATAATCTTATATTCATTTTTAATCATTGTGATAATCCATCATTTTTTAATCTTATTTTTGTTATCTTTTTTATGTATAAACTTTATTATTTCTTCATTTAGATAGGCACGTAGTGCACCAAAGTGTAGGGCTCTTGTAATACTAAACAAAAAGGGCACACAAACACATGTTTGAATGTTTTGAAAATTTCATCAGTAAGAAAATCCATCCTTTGGCTTTTTCCTTTGTGTAGAGAATCAAAAGCTTGAAGAATTTACATGTCTAAGATGGGAGAATCAAGATGATGCATAGTTATCTCAGGAATAATTTTCAGTTCTTTCCTAGATATGGTAGCCATACGATCTCGATGATGCAAAGATAAGAGCCTAGTTCCAAAGCTTGAAAAGAGAGCTTTTATATACTATATTAAAATTCACGATTTGTTATGTATATGTATTCTTTTATGTTGCTAAATTTAGTAGCAAGTTTAGTGGATCATAATTAGAGATGTTTTGTAGGTTTTACGACATCTGATTGAAATGATTTCACTTGGATTACTTTTGTAATGATTAGTAAATTACTTGTAGCAAATCGATTAAGAGCCAATCATTAGATTGTATAGGAATTATGTGAGTGCTTTATATGCATGATTTGTATATGTAAAGATTATATAGGTTATTATGGGATCCACATGGTATGGATAAAGATCCCAAAGTATGCAAGAAGTAGCTCATGGAAATCTCAAAGAATTATAGAATCACTAGTATCATCAAAAAGATCCAAGGAAGCATATTAAAATCTTCTTTACGTTTGTTAAGCTTCCTAGCTATGCAAAGCGTATGTTTGAAGGACAGAAGATGCCACAAACGCACATGCTTCAGGATTATGCATGTAAATGACAAGTAGAAATTTGCACATTGGTGACTTTCAATTCCAAACTTGGGTATGACTAAGATATTTTCATTTTCAATCCACTTCCTTCTTTCTTTTTTTCTCCTATGTTCTCATACTTCCTAATCTTTCACCAATCACACCTCTTCATATTTGACTCTCAACATATCGCTTTGAAGCCTTTTTTTCTTCTTTATTTTTCCTTACTTTCTCTTTCTTTCTTTTCTTGTCTTCCCCTAATTGTCTCTTTCTTCATGCCTTTATGTTCTTCTATTTCTTTGGGCTTTTTATGCTTTTCCTTTTGATATTCTCTTTCACATTCTTCATATTTCTCTTTCTTTCATCTCTTCTCTATTTTTGTGCACATTCTTCTCTCTCTGTCTTCAGTATTCTACCTTCTTGTTCTTTGTTCTATTTCATCTTCTTTTGCTTCTTATCTTCATTGTTTTTCTTCTCTTCTTCTTCTTCTTCTACCTTTCTTCCCATTTTTTCTTCCTCCCCTTCTTTTCCTCATTGCTTCTCTTCTCTCTCTCTCTCTCTCTCTCTCTCTCTCTCTCTCTCTCTCTCTCTCTCTCTCTCTCTCTCTCTCTCTCTCTCTCTCTCTCTCTCTCTCTCTCTCTCTCTCTCTCTCTCTCTCTCTCTCTCTCTCTCTCTCTCTCTCTCTCTCTCTCTCTCTCTCTCTCTCTCTCTCTCTCTCTCTCTCTCTCTCTCTCTCTCTCTCTCTCTCTCTCTCTCTCTCTCTCTCTCTCTCTCTCTCTCTCTCTCTCTCTCTCTCTCTCTCTCTCTCTCTCTCTCTCTCTCTCTCTCTCTCTCTCTCTCTCTCTCTCTCTCTCTCTCTCTCTCTCTCTCTCTCTCTCTCTCTCTCTCTCTCTCTCTCTCTCTCTCTCTCTCTCCTCTCTCTCTCTCCCTCCCTCCCTCCCTCCCTCCCTCCCTCCCTCCCTCCCTCCCTCCCTCCCTCCCTCCCTCCCTCCCTCCCTCCCTCCCTCCCTCCCTCCCTCCCTCCCTCCCTCCCTCCCTCCCTCCCTCCCTCCCTCCCTCCCTCCCTCCCTCCCTCCCTCTCTCTCTCTCTCTCTCTCTCTCTCTCTCTCTCTCTCTCTATCTATCTATCTATATATATATATATATATATATATATATATATATATATATATATAATACCTCTCACTTCAAATTCAAAACAAATTATCTCATAATGATTATGGCAGATACACTATTTGATGTTATATATTCTATTGACCCTTATTGAGAAAATCTATGTCGTGTGCAATGATTTTATTTGATGTATCTCATTAGCTAGTTATTTGTGCATTGATTTTTTTATCAATGATTGCATTCGTACTTGAATGTTTCTAATACTCCATCATTCATTACGATTCATATCTCCTTATATGTATAGTTCCCAATCAATGACCACTATCATACTTTTCCACCATGTATGGCAGTTTCATAATCAATAATTGTACCTCATTCTCCATGAATATCATCAATGGCCAGTTTTAGTACATCTTGTTTATACATTCCAATCATTCGATATATCATCACTACTTTCTAGTCAATAACAACCTCAACACACCATCACCTAGTTCCACCAAGGATTGATTTTATCATCCGCCCATTGTAGTCCCATAGATCACTGATGGAATATAAACCCCTAATTTGGCACCTGCATATAGTTTCATTCATTTATGTCAAAATGACTTTATCGCTCATCACCTGCAAACATCAAATCTATATTCCATCATGACATGTACTTCTATTGTTCACTACATGTAATGATTGGATAAATAATCATCGATAATTATAACTAATCATCTTTGGTACATCATACATCATCATTGAAGGTTAAATCATATACATCATTGTAGGCTATACTTTGTGCAACATCTGAGATGATAACACATCTTCGCATAAAATACGACATAATCTAAGGTAACCTTAGGTGGTGTTTCATCTAAGTTACTCACTTTAGATGGGGCTATAAATCATCACCATTAAACACACTAGAGCTAATCATCTAATTTTTTTCGTTCCTAATATTCAGGGTTGATAGTTTGAGAAATAAGAAGAAATATGAGGTCCATATAACTAGAATTGATTGAAAAACCTATGAACGTTGGTAGGATTGATAAATATTTATTTTACTTGTCATTAATTGATGTGATCCCATCATGATCACTTAAAGTAACTAATGCAAGATTGATTAAGGTATCCCAGTCAATATGGTCAAGGATTAGGCATTGATAAGACCATTGTGGATGGCATGAATAATGTCTAGTGCTTCACAAATGGTTGCTATCTATTTCACATGGAAGATCTACTAGAACAACAAAAAAGATTGAAGGAAGATGAAGAATCTAAAGACATATTCAGGACTCACAATTTTTTCGGGGAACCTACATACTATTTTTTTTAAATTACCACTTTAGGATAGACCATCAATTTATCGCTTTCATGGGAAATCTTTCACTTCTAATTACTTGGATTATTGTAGTCTACCTAGCTCAGTAATATAGTTAGGAAAGCTTCTACAATTAGTATAAGACTATTTCTAACTATGCTAGCCATTTTGGTATGGATAAGGTCACTTATTTTTGTATAATGATCAATGAGAGATTTGTATAGTGATTTTCCATTATGAGTAAAGAGCTCTTGAGAAAATCTCGTAGTTCTACTTTCTTCTTCATTTTTCTCTCTTTTTCCTGCTCATTTGGGCTACCTAGTATCAAGAAGAACTTAATTTCAATTCCTTTTATTGTCAAATTTGGACTTCATGTACATTTTGTTGTTGATACGTGTATGGTTTATGATTTAGAAATGGTGATATAATCGTGATATCCAATACATTATGTGATGGTTTGTATTACTTAGATACATACAAGAGGGCAACCTCAAATGGTTGCTCATACTTCCTGCATGACTAAAATGGATCTTGGCATGCTTGTTTTTGTCATTGAATTTCAGTAGTTTGCTTTACTTGTAAAACAGGGACATGGTCATTGGCTTACCAACACTTGATTCCATTGAAAATAATGCATGTGAAGGTTGCATTCTTGGAAAAATGCATTGTGTTTCTTTTCCAAAAGATAGTCATGCACACACTACAAGAAAATTTGAGCTTGTTCATAGTGATGTATATGATCCCATCAAGACTCATTCTTTTGGAAAACATGTATATTTGGTTACCTTCATTGATGATGCTTCTCAACATACATGGGTCTATCCTATGAAAGCAAATAATGAGGTATTTTCTTGCTTCAAAGCATTTTTAGGTAGGGCGGTAAATTTTTCTAGAAACAAGATTTTGACTCTATGAAGAGATCATCATAGTGAATACATGGCACATGATTTTAATGCTTTTCTTCATGAAGAGAGGAACTGTAAACCAATTTATGATTCCTTATACACCTCAGCAAAATGATGTTACAGAACGTAAAAATAGAACACGCCTTGAAATGGCATGATGTATGGTTAAATGCAAGCACCTCCCTGATAGGTTTTGGATGGAAGCAGTCATGCGTGCAAACTATGTGTTGAGTTAATATCTTAGAAAAGCATTGAGATTCATCACTTGTTATGAGGTTTGGAATGAACATAAACCTATGATTAGTCATATCCGTGTGTTTGGTTGTTTAGCGTATGCTCCTCTACCATCACAAGAATGTCACAAACTTGATGACAAGGCAAATAAATGTATACTTGTTGGTTATAGTGCTATAATTAAGGCAGATCATTTGTATCATCCATTGATGGACATAATTATTGTGAGTAGAGATGTGGTATTTGCTAAAAAATCAAACGTCCCTCTACTTGAATGCAAAAATAGCCGACAATTAGCTCATAATTTGTGTTTGATACACTTATGCCTTTGTTCCAAAGTGGTGCACTTGACTACAACCATCTAGAACAGACAAGTAAGGTTCAAAGGTCCGAAAAACTCCAAAAAAATAGACCTAAAAATCCAAAGAGTTTTCAGCCAAACATGGCTTAAATTTCTAGTCAAAATAGTTGGAACTATTGGAAATTTCTAGCCACATATGGCTAAAAATTTGCATCAAAATATGGCTGAAAATGAACATCAAATTCAGCCCACACATGATATACATGTTGATGATGTCTCAGATATTCAATGCATGTCTATCAAAGAGTGCACAAACTATGCCTAAGTGTCTAAAATGAACTTTGTAGAACAACAAATTGAGTGCATCTTTACTTAGTAAAACAAGATCAAACACTTGCCATGCACCAACTTATTTTGTGGATAATTATCTTATTGCAATAATTTGTAATGAAGAGCCACTTACTTTTGAATATGCATGTAATGATCCACATTGAATGACTTCTATGGAAATAGAAATAGATTCAATACATAGGGATGATATTTGGGAGTTATTTGAATTGCCGAAAGGAAAATATGTCATTGGTACAAAGTCGTTTTACAAGATGAAGAGAAAGCTAGATCGTAGCATTGATGCATGACTACCATTTGTATTGTGGGTTGCCCAAAAAGGTTGGAAAATACATCACTTGGACATAAAAATAGCTTTCTTGAATGGTGATTTGCAAGAAGAGTTTATGTGAAGCAAGCTCCAGCATTTGCAATGAAAGGGCAAGATCATATGGTTTGTCTCTTGCATAAAGCCTTGTATGGTCTCAAGCCACAATCTATGTATGCAAAGATGGGGCTGATCTAAGAGTGATGGTTCTTTATGTTGATGACATAATCTTGAGTGGGTCATGTGATGCAAAACTTGAAATCCTTATGGCTTATTTGCAGCACACTTTCGATGTCACTTATCTTCATTTGAGCTATTATTTTGGCATCTAGTTTGTGTTTGTTGATGGGGTGATTGTTATGCATCAAGCAAAGTATGTTGAAAATCTACTTTAGAGTTTTGACTTTGAGGATTGCAAGCTGATTTCCACACTAGTGGAGATAGGATTTAGTTTCTCTGTTGAGGATTCTAGTGATGCATTTGACACTTCTCTTTATCACCAGGTGGTAGGATGTCTTATATATGCATGCAACACAAGTCCAAATATACAATACGCAATTTCCTAGTTGAGTCAATTCATGCATAGACCTGCAAATAAGCATTGGCAGGTGGTGAAACATGTGTTTAGATATCACAAAGGCACTTTGAGTTTAGGAATGTTTTATGGTAGAGATATTCACCCATGCTTGCATGCTTTTATAGATAATGATTTGGTTGGTTATTATGATAACCGTTTGTCCACTAGTGGTAATTTCTTTTTCCTTGGAGACTTATGCATATCTTGGTTGAGTAAGTACAAATTTACAATGGTGACATTGAGTTGTGAAGCTGAGTATAGAGAAGTTTTCACAACTATAGTGGAGTGTATAGGTTGACATGCCTATTAATGGATCTTTGCATGGAGATTGATGGATTTTTACACATATTCTCACTGACAGTATGAGTGCATTATTTGTTGCACAAAATCTAGTGTTTCATGCATGGATCAAACATATTGAGGTGCATTATCACTATGTGAGAGAGTGCCTTCATGCAAGAAATGTCAATTTGGTATATGTGCTTACACAAGATAATGTGAAAGAACTATTCACCAAAGCTCTTGCATGGGAAATGTTTGAAGCTTTTCTCAAAGGTTTAGGTTTATTGCCTAGTAAGTGTTGATTAGTCACTCCATCCAAAGGGGTTTGTTACACTTATGTGTTCCTTGAGTAGCTTTGATGTGAATCTTTTCCCTATACATGGGCACTTTTACTCTAGTGATAGATAGAGGTTTTACCCCATGTTACCACATATATGGTACACTCATATATGGTGGTACTCTATACTTAGGGATATTATTCAGATGTTACTTCAATTCTATTCATAATCAATAGAGAGTGTTGTGTTTGTGATCCTTGTGTGTGGCACAAGAGAGGATGGATTTATGAGATACCACCATTTATGATATATTCATCTAGTTATGGAAACTATATACATTACTTGTTATGGACTTGTATTTTGATGATTAGAAGTAGGATCCATTGGTATGCAATGGTAGAAACCATTTCCATTTGAGGAATCTTCCTCCATGATCACAAAGAAAATGACTCATCATCCAAAAATTATGATATCTACTCCTCAAAGAAGAGGTATATAAGTAGCATCTCCTACTTTAGATTCCATGAACAAAGTTATGACTCTACTAAGAAATTCATTTTGCTCTATTTTACATTGTATATTTCCTTTATATGGAATTTTGATTCTTCATTGATTAGGAAGGGAAACATTGAGACCCTATGTTTGTGTTCTCATTTATAGTAGAGTATAAAAAATGGATTCAAAATATAGTCTCTTTTAAGGAAAAGGGAAAGTGGAAAAGATTCCAATACTAGATCCCACTTTGTCATACAAAGAGAGGTTTTATATGCTCCTTAGATTTCCTTAATAGAAGTAGAAGTATATATGTCAATAGGGAGATCTGATAGTCTTAGTGGTTAGATTTAGTATCACCTAAAGGTTCTTGGAGAGAAGATTTTGGTTCTAGTTATTGTCTTCACCTAGATGATGAGTTCTAGTTGTTTATATTGGAGAGACTAAGAGTTTTGTGATGCATTTTTTCATAATATTTTTACGAGATTGAGATAGATTTGACATATAGAAGCATCAACATTTTACTTGGTGTTTATTCATGAGGATGATGAGCTAGCACCAGCTACAAAGAAAGGTAATTATGGATTACTTGAATCTTAAGAAGGAGTAGTTTTGAATTTGTATGGAAATTTTAGGGGAAGAGAGAATACTAGAGTTTGCATTAAAATGTCAATTCTAAGTCTTCCAATAGAGCTTAATCAAATTAATGTATGAATGACAAATAAAGAGCTTCTTGAGTAGTGGGATGTAGAGATTTCACTATATTATTAAGATTTTCTTATATGTCAACTATGAGGATGAAATTTCATGGGACACATAGTTTTGGTTAAAACTATTAATCTCAAGGTAAGGAATACCTAGCATCGAAAGACATAAAATCGATCATGGTAGCTCTAGTGGGGTTTGGAATCATTTTTCTTATGCAACTTTCTTTTATTGCTTAGAGGATTATATGGCTTTTTCAAGTTCAACGACACTGGAATTCCATACTTGTAGTCTAGAAGTTAAGTGTGCATGGGAGATACTAGGCACTTTATAGACAGTCTCCCACTTTGAGTTGTTCTCATTAATATGAGGCTTGTCAAGGGGAAGGATAGGGGAAAGTGACACATAAAGATGACCATGTAATAATGGTACATGGGATTCACAGGACTCAAAGCATTTTCTTCTACCTTTACAGACATTTTAGGTACGCTTTCAAGGGCAAAAATTGTTCTCAAAGGGAAGAAAATATCATATTGTTATGGTGGAATGAATGCCACATGTAGGGAGGTAGAAATGAGGGTAGAGAGTGTTGATAATCCCCTAGCCACCCCTAAGAAATTACATGCACATTAGAACCCCATTAGCTCGTCCATTCCTAGAGACTCAAGTTCGTTTAGTAGAGTGATACAATATTTCTATGCATTGATGTCACCATTAGTACATTGATACATAGTAGATAGTTTTTTCATGCATCATGATTGAATTTCACCACCATGCTAAGTTTAATCACTATCAATTAGACCAATATCCATTAAAACATGGTAAATTCAATATAAGACACAATGCATCCTACATACCTTATGGAATCAAGCCTTGACAAGACACATATTGGTAAACAACAATTCAAAAAATTGAAGCATAATATATCCTTCTATATTAAATGCACCTTTGAGTATAGCACATTAGTTTCTATCTTGCACAACAAACATACATGTGAGAATCATCATGCCTATTCTTTTCTCTAATACACTTATAGCCATTTACATACCCTTTCATATCCTCTAGCAGCCATGATTTACTTTAAACACTACAAAGCATGATAAAAATAAAAGTTACTAATTAATTTTTTTCTTGCAAACCTAAATGCTAATAATATTATTTCAATTGATTGATCCTACCCACCACTACCCTATAATCCAAGGATTACACTATTGGAACATAAAGCTTACACTATTCTTGAGGTGGATTTGATCTAGATCAAAAAGCTATCATTTGGATTATGTCAAAAAATATCCATTGAAGACTTCTTTTATTTATGCTCATTTATTGTTTTTTTTCTAAAGTTTCTTATGGGTAATTTGCCAATGTAAAAGCCTAGAGCTTTACACATGTAACAGGAGAAAATTTGAGCTCAATTTTCATGAATTTGACATGGTTGGGCTTGACAATCAATCAATCAATCAATCACCTAAAAGTAAATCAAACTAGATCTTCATTTTTTCTACATTGTAGGAAAGTGAATTGATTCTCTACAACAACATATCCTGCCTTCATTTGAATTCAAAATCCACTTGTAAAAGTTGTGGATCACTTCAAGAGTCTACATAAAGACTTCAAATCACTTGTACATTACAGGGAAGCAACATGCATACCCTTTTGGCCATCGTTGTCTTGCTCTTTCATTTCTCTACACCATCTTCTTCAATAATAGTGAACTTGCAGAGATTGATCTTCTCTCTACAGAGCTCCAAATCGAATTAATATGTATCCATTGGAAAGGTATTAGTTTCTAGTTTATGTATGTAAACTTTAAAAGCATTGGAGTCTGTAACAAAGGCCAAATTGTTTAGCCTTGTTTCATATGTGATAAGACCAACCACACCACTCCGAATTGCTAATTCAATGGAAAGACCTAGAAAGGAAGTGGAAGAGGTGGATATGGCAGCACTAGAGGCAAAGGTGGACACAAATTCAACAACAACAATAGAAGTCACAATAGAAGCGACTTCAACAATTACTTAGAAGATCAAATACATGAAGACTCATTGCTTCTAATGAATCTAAGCGGTAAAGAAGGTAAAGAAGATGATCATTTGTTCTGCATAGGTTGAGGATGTTCAAAGCATGTTGCAGGAAACATTGCTCTTCTATCTAAATTCGAAATTCCAAAGCATAGACATGAAGTACGAACAGGGGATGATACTAAGCACAATGTGGAGAAGATTGGCCAAATAGTTGAAAATGGCTTGCAAGTTAGGGTCAGCCAACATGGACCTTTTGTGGAAGATCCATGTCAAGGCTTTAAGAAGATAGCCAGAGATGACAAACATGGTAGGCTCTTTAATTTTGAAGTAGGAGAAACTAGGAATGTACCTCTATTCAACTTTGCGTCTCAAGCCCTACGTGAGATTGAAGTGTGTCATAAGATACTTGCTTATGCAAATGAAAGAAGCCTAAAGGATATATGCAGGAATCAAAGTGTTCTAGGGCTTCCAAACATATCAAAGCAACACATGATCAATAGATGTGATGCATGTCAAATTCGTAAGGCACAAAGGCAACCATTCAACCACAAAAGCTACATCCACAACACCTTTTTGGACTTAGTACGCAATGATGCGTGGGGACCAAGTCAAGAACCTTCATTGGCAAGATCAAGGTAATATGTCTCATTTAGTTATGATCATAGTACATGGACTATTCTTTACTTTATCAAAATTAAGAATGAAGTGTGTGCTTGCTTCAAAAAGTATCTGACACATGTGGAGAACCATATAGGTAGAATACTCAAGATGCTCAGTCTCCAAGGAATTTGATGAGTTCTTGCATGATAAAGGTATCAAGAGGGAAGTGACTACTAGGTACCCTCCTTAACTAAATGGGATTGCAAAAAAAAGAAACAAGACACTGGTTGGATCAACCAGAACAATTCTTGAAGAGAAGAGGTTGTCCCATTATCCATGGGTAGAGGCTATTTCAACTATTGTGTACCTTATCATTAGACTAGCATCCAAATCACTTCAAGGTATGAATCGTTATGACGCATGGCATGGAAGAAAACATATTCTTGAACATTGCAAGGTGTTTGGTTGTTTAGCTTATGTTCATGTACCATCACAAATAAGAGGTAAGCTAGATGAACGGGCAACAAAGCCAGTGTTTATTGGATATAACTCAACTCAGAAGGGTTACAGGTTCTAAAATACTTCAACCAAGCAATTCAATATAAGCAAGGATGTTGTGTTTAAAGAACATAGGTCTTGGTATGATGAAGACAAACAAAAGGTAACTCTACCATATGATGTTAACTCTGATTCTCATCAACTAGGAAGCAAGCATGATACACAAGTCTAGGATCCACCAAGTGATACAAATGATGACCAATATGAAAGGGAAAAGGATTACAAACTCTAGAATTCAAGAGGTAAAGCAAAGATGCAAGAGTGTGAAGAATGTGCCAAGCAAACCCCTGCAAGATCAACAAGGGGGAAGAAACAACCAGAAAGGTATGGATATGATTCCACATTTGTTACAAAGCATTCAATCTACTTGGAAAAAGAGTCAATTTCAAAAGAAACTTCAACCTATGAAGAGGCAAAAGGAAAGCCTAACTGGGAAAAGGCCATGAAAGAAGAAATAGATGCATTGAAGGAGATGGACACTTGGGATTTGGTTCCAATGCCATCCAATCTTAAGATAATTGGTTGCAGATGGGTATATAAACTCAAAAGAAATTTAGATGGATCAATTTGCATGTACAAGGCAAGATTACTTGCCAAAAGATGCTCACAAACTCATGGTATAGACTATGAGGAAACATACTACCTCAAAGGTACAATCAATGAAGGTATATTCTATCCTTACTCTTTAGATTTGGATATCAAAATCTATTCTGATGCAGATTGTGCAGGATCTAAGGATAATGGAAGAAATACCTCTATATACATAGCATTTGTAGGTTCAAAGCTAGTGCCATGGAGTTCGAAGAAGCAACCAATAGTTGCTTTATCCTCAATTGTAGCAAGGTATAGAGGTTTGATCATATCAACTCAAGATTCAATATGGTTAAAAGCATTGAATATAGATTTGGGACTTGTGAGTTCCAATCCTCACATATTTGGAGTTAATGTAAGTTCCATGCATCTAGCAGCAAACCCTATTTTCCATACAAGAACCAAACACATAGAGGTTCATTACCACTTCATCATGGAGAAGCTCATGGCAAAGGAGATTGAAATTTCTTTTGTTCCAATTGAAAAGCAAGTAGCAAATATGATGATGAAGGCACTTGATGGAATAAATCTTTGTAGATTTAAATTAATGGCAGGTATTCAACGTATTAGAGAATGAAGACTGAAGCATACTTTATCTTGAGGGGGAGCTGTTGAAAAATCAATCTTACACTAAGCTTGAGGTGGATTTCATCTACATCAAAAATATATTGTTTAGACTATGTCAAAAAATATCCATTGAAGAGTTATTTTATTTATGCTCAATTATTGTATTTTTTAGAAAGGTTTTTATGGGTAGTCTACCAATATAAAAGCCTATAGCTTTAAACATGTAAAAGGAGAAAATGTGAGCTGAAATTACACGAATTTGAGATGGTTTATCTTGACAATCAATAAATCAATCAATCACCTAAAAGTAGATCAAATTAGATCTTCACTTTTCCTAGATTGTAGGAAAGTGAAATGATTCTCTTCAACAACCTATTCCACCTTCATTTGAACTCAAAATCCACTTGTAGAATTTGTGGACCACTTCAATCTATATAAATACTTCCAATCACTTGTACATTACATGAAAGCCATATACATACAATTTGGTCATCTCTGTCTTGCGCCTTCATTTCTCTGCACCATCTTCTTCAACAATAGTGAACTTGCATAGGTTGCTCCTCTATCTACAAAACTCAAAATCGGATGAATAAGGATTCATTGGAGATATATTAGAGTCTAGTTTATGTACACTAATTTTCCAAGCCTTTGTCTCTATAGATTTGGAGAAATATTAATTTTATCATCTCGAGGTCTATCTCTATGTAGCCCTGAAAAGTAGGGAGTACCTCTGTTGATTTTCAAGTTCATTCTAGAAGCATATCTTGCGTATTAATTTTACTCTTGTGCATCTTAGCCGCTCAACTCTATTTGTTGAATTCCTCAAAGAGGAAACTTTTCAATTGTAATCATGATGGTTGCTATGAGCATTTGAAGTTGACTATTTTCTCCAAAGATAGCAAGTTTTTTGAGCTAGTCAATGTACAAACCTATTTGTTTTGTATCGACTCTTTATCCTTGATGCTCCAAAGCATATAGTGGATTTGTTTGCACTAATCACATTCCTATAAGGTCTATTTGAGTCTCCATAAGCTCAATGGCTGATCCTGTGCTTGTGGCTGGAGCAAACTTCATCACTTTGCAAATCACTTTTGTGCATCCTACAGGCTTCTCCAAGTTCTCTTAGGAGCCTCAAACCACTTTCAAGAAAATAGGTGAAGACCCACATCCCTTGAATCTCTTGTATCCTAAATTGTATCTACCTCCATTGGAATCATTGTAATCTACTGAAATTCCATACCTTTTGTATCCTCAACTCCTTGACACTCTTCAAAATTGACTAGACACCTCGTTCACAATTGACTCAAAAATTATGTAGTGCTCTTTATCTCTAGTTGCTCCCTCATAAAAGATCCCACCATGGCTTGGTTTTAAACGCTAACTTGGGAAGAATTCAAAAACAGTGACATACTCTTGAGAGCATTTATCAATACCCATTGATAGTAGGCATGCCACTCTCAAAGAGCTTCTATACTTCAAGCAAAGCCTCAATGAGCCAGTAAAAGAAGCACTAATATGGTTTATACATTACAAGGAACATTGCCTTCAACTACATTTTGATGAAAAGATGATTATGTTATTTTATATGGCCTAAGTATTGTCAAGTTGTGGACTAGCATCCTCTAAATGAAGCCTAAATCATTGGAAAACTGCATAAAAAAATGCATTGAGATGATTGAAAAATTAGTTCTCACCTTGAACAAAACAAAACCTAAGGAAAAGCACCAACCACAAACCAGATTAGGGCATCCCATCAAAGAGGATTTGGGAAACATGATTGTTAACAGCTATAACTAGGGAAAATATTCCAAACTTTTAAACATTTTATAGGTTTTCTATACTAGAAGTATCAACAAGCAACACTTACTTCATCACATCAAGTGGTAGAGAAACTAACCATTAATGTATTTCCAAATCTTTATAGACCATGTTTAAGCTCCCTTGAATTCCATGCATCACCTACATTGGATCCCAAGAAATTCGAGTATTCTAAGAAAGCCATTTTTATAGAGGTTATCCCTTGAAAAGGTGTAATTACTAAGTACTAAAGAGATACAACATTCAGAGTGGAGGAGTAGAGTGGAGGAGTAGCGTGGAGGATGTTGAGGTAGATATGCAATACTCATGGATCAGATATGCATTACTCATGGATCACGCTACTAGTGCCTCCCACCATCTAAACATGGTCAAGACAAGACAACAAGATACATTGTTATTAGTATGAGCACAACTTTGATACATTAACTCAATTAGAGATCAAAATGCCTTGAAGGATGCATAGAATGTAAAGTGTTTGGACCAACCTTTTTGCCTATATAAAATGGTTCTATCCATTTAATTTTGAATGTACTTGCCTTCCTTTTTAGCTTGGAAAAAAAGAACAAAACCATGTCTCCAATTTTAAAAATAAGGGTTTGTAGATTATGGTCCCTTTTTTTTTGTTGAGCATGATGTCCTACAAGATGAAAAACTTTCATACATTTACTCCTCTAGGGTATGCAAGATCTACATGCATTCCTCTAAAGATTCATGTAGAAATTTTGACTCACAATTATACACTCACATACACATACACATACTATTGTGAAGTAAGAATCAATGTTGAGTCAGACAATCACAATAGATTTTAACTCATAATCATGCACACACATACACATATACTATTGTGAAGGAAGAATCAATATTGAGTCAGACAAGCACAATAGATTTTGACTCGCAATCATACACTCACATAAATATACACTTACTTTTGTGAAGTAAGAATCAATGTTGAGTCAAACAATTAAAATACATTTCAACTCACACTCTTACATGCACTTACACATTCACATAGTATTGTGAAGTAAGAATCAATGTTGAGTCAGACAATCACAATATATTTTAACTCATAATCATACATGCACATACACATACTATTGTGAAGTAAGAATCAATGTTGAGTCATAAAATCACAATAGATTTTAACTCACAATCATGCATGCACATACATATACACGTACTGCTATGAATTAAAAATCAATGTTGAGTATACAATCACAATAGATTTTAACTCACAATCATACATGCACATACACATAAACATACTATTATGAAGAGGATCTCGTATAAAACACTCCACTTAACTAGATGAAAAGTTTCTTCGATCCTTTTACAATTCAAGGGATTTGACAAGATGTTGATAAATCTACACAAAAAAGCCATTTCCTGACCTAGAAGCCATTGCTTGACTTATCGAAACCTTCTCATCCCTTGAATTATTAAAAGTAAGCTAAAATGTTTTCCAACCTATCACATTAGATTTTAATTCACAATCGTACACACACATACACATACACATACTATTGTGAAGTAAGAATCAATGTTGTAAGACAATCACAATAGATTTTAACTCACGATCATACACACACATACACATACATGTACTATTGTGAAGTAAGACTCACTGTTGATTGGGACAATCACAATAGATTTGCACTCACAATCATACACACGTACACATACACATACTAGTGTGAGTTAAGAATCAATGTTGAGTCAGACAATCACAATAGGTTTTAACTCACAATCTTAAAAAACAAATATATATATATATATATATATATATATATATATATATATATATATATATATATATATATATATATATATATATATATATATATATATATATATATATATATATATATATATATATATCTACTAAAATACTAAATATTCTAGAGTTTATACCTTGTTTTTTGTATGAAACTATAATTTTGCAAAAAACAAAGTAAATCTGATGTACACTGAAGCGGATTGTTTCATGGAAAGCATTTTGAGCGAATGTTTTTTGATCAAAATAGTCTTTGACTGAAAGCATTCTAATCGAAAAGATTCTTTATCAAAATATTTCCGATAAAAAATGATTTGGATCGAAAACTTGTCGAATTACCACCCGAAACTATTCGCTCTTATACAAGTAAGCTGATATGGCAGCAAATAATTTGGTGAGATAATAAGGATCTACTATAAAATTCCATAGTTATTCATGAATAATCGAATTATGGAATAATAAATAATGCAACCTAGGTGTTGTTTCTAAGAACGTACATTTTAAAAACTTGGCATGATGGTAAGCTTTTCCAAGAGAAATGTTTGTTCAGGTGCTTTCTCTACTTGACATTTTGGTAAATATTATCTCCATTTTCAATTTGACAGGTAGACTGGATAGAAGGAAATGTAGGAGACTATGATTAGAAAATAAAGAAACCATTTGGGTGTAGGTTTTATTTATTTTCTATTCTAGGTCTCCATAATTATTCATCTTCCTCTTGTGTCATCATCATTTTGAGAGAAATATTTTGTTGGAAGTGCATATTTGCATTTTTCGGGCCCATATTTTCGACGATTTGCATTGGAAGTAGGGAAAAAAAGGCTCACGGAAGAGTACGCGTCTTGAGTAGAAACCCCAAGAAACCATGGCTTTGAGAGACTTACTTGGCAGATGAGAAGATTTTCTTTGAGCCGAGGGTAGAAACGAAGGAGGGACCCTTTTGTGTGAGGGGTATAACATTGGAGAATTTATCGAGAGTGAAAGTTTTCCCAAGGAAAAAAGAAGGGAAATGAACCACTAGTGAAAATCTGTTTTTTTCCTAATTCAAAAGAGAAAATAAGGTGATAGATGGAATGGATTATCTTAGATGACTGAAGATCATTGAGAGGTAGCTTCAAGTGTACCTCGCATGCTTGAAAGTATGGTAAAATGGGATTAAAACCATGGGAAAGGATGTCCATGGTATACAACTACAAAGGAGTGGTTGAGGTTAAGGTAAGCCATGAGTACTTTGAGCATGTAGGAATCGTAGATATAGAGCAACGTGAAGAAGTTGAAGCACTTGCTAGGCCATTCGGTGAGCATAGAGCTAGAGAGAATCCTTGTGACAATGTAAGCTACAAGGGATCTAAGGGTACAAAGAGTGTGAGGTTTGGGCTACAAGATTAAGGAGGGAAGGTAAAATGGAGCGCTAGCCACTACAGACTTAGCAAGAAAGGACCACCATGGCAATTGGCTAGCAATTGAAATCATGCATAGGGGTTCAACATTACTCTTGAACCAAGGAGGGGTTGGAATTTATAGAGGAAAGCTCAGAGGTTACTAGCATATTTGACTCACTACTGATTCTAGATTAAGGTCGCATGCATTGCATAGAGGGGAGGTTTAGGATGGATGTGAAAGTTGCATAGACCCATTGTTGTAGTACCAAGATCAATGAAGAATAGAGGCATTGTGAGAAGGAGAGCTAACACGTGACAATAGAGGATAGCATGCATAGGGATGTAAGGTGCAATTTTCTATTGCATGTAGGATAGGAGGTCATCAAGATTAGGTGTGAGACCTAGGCTATTGGAGATGCTCATATCATAATGGCGGAGGGAGGATGGACAACATCCAAGCAAGGTAGGTAGTGGATGATAAATGGAAAAATTAGGCCACAAAAAATGAGATGAAGAAAAGAATAATACAAAAGAAATATATAAGATAAGCATGATATCAAAATTAAGAAATTAAGAATCATATGAAATTCAACTATTACAAAGCCTCTTTTGGTTCTGTATACATAGAGCCCCTGAGGCTCCAAGAGAATTGTGAAGGAACATTTTAATCAGGGAATATTTTGCCTCTAAGAATGCTCATAGGATACCTTAGAGCACACATACTGAAGATAAACATTTTAAGGCTTGGGGTGGGGTCTTTGATCTCCGACACTCAGATAAGAAGCCCATAAGTGGGGCTCTATGACAGTAGGCCTCAAAGGTCCCTGAGTATAAAACTATTTCATAACAAGCACTACACGAAATTTTTTGAGCATTTCCATTGCTCAAAAGGCCTCTAGTAAAGCCTCGGGAGCAATTAGGGACTCACTTGCTATTGGTTACCCTAGGTAAGGAACCATCAAAGAGATTCTCTTAGACTTTGAGAGTATGGGGGTGTTGATAGGAATGTCCACATGGAGTCGCATTTTTAAGAAAGATAAATATAAAAGTCAATTGAAACTATTGGATAGCTCTTCTCGATGGCATACCCTAGATGGAGACCACTTAGAGTGTTCGAAATCATTATGGCTTTTACAAAGAGCATAGATTTATGCTCATAGGACTCAAACAAGGTCTTTGGATTGATCTTAGCTCCACTGAAATCATTGGCTCCCAAATGGAGGACAATAATTAGGATGTCATTTAGTGAGGGGATCTAGAAAGTACCTAGATTGGTAGTTAGGAAGTAGTTAGACTTGGGAGGTAGGCCATCTTTGAGTCATCTCGACCAAGCTAGCCTTGTCACATGGGAAGATGGATTCAATGGAATCCACCAAATATGATAAACGAGAATTCCATCTTAGTTATGGGAAATAGCCACATCAATTGTTTACTGAAATTGTGCTTCCATCGATTGGAGATGAGAACCACTCGTATGAGATGGTGGGGATTATCTCCCTTTAAGAAATTTTGCTTAATTATCACACACAAAAGGGCACATCATCCGATTTTCACTAGGTAGAAAGAGGTGTTTGGTGAACTGATCTAGTTTTGATTGAGGATTAGAGTTATGACTCCGCATAGGATTTAATAACCATACTTTTGTTATAGTTTTTCCTCATATGGGAGTTGGATTCTCCCCTGCTTAGGAAGGGAAAAAGATTGAGAGCATATGTGTTCTTATTTATGGAGAGTAAAGCCAAGGAAATTCAATATAGTCTCTCATTGTCGTAACAAGAAATCATCCTACTTTCTCAGCAAGAAGCAATATTTAAACCTCACCTTTCTCTTGGAGGATGCTCCCTCCATGGCTACAAAAATGGTGTTCTACTTGACATTTTAGGTTACAAACGCTACAAGAAAAGGGAATTCAAGATTCGTATTATCTTATGGATGGAAACTTAATTGTTGAACCTCAAGAGATCAAGGCCAGGTATTCATTGATAGATGGCTATTGTCAAGGATTCCTTAAAAGGACTAAGATTTTTTTTTTTTGAGGTGATGGACAAATGAACTAGCAAATCTTGGGTTACTATGTCTTATCTTGCAAACTCTATCTACAAAGGCATAAGAGTAGTCCACCAATAGGGATGGAAAGAAATGGAGAGAAATTATGGTCTTTGTGTATACAACCTCAAGACTTGAGATGATATGCAATACTTTGTAATTGGGATGCCTCTTTGGATCCCCTCTTTGTACAATTACTCTCTTTTAATCTATTTCATTGTTCTCTTGATAAAAAAGGTGAGATTATGGAGCTGGACCTGCCCCCATGTAAGCCCACCTAGTATGTGAGGCCTAGCGCCCATGGGGCCCACTACATCCCACAAAGTTTGGAAGAGTATGCTCTACTGAACTTCTTAAAAAAAAAAGCCCACCTAACAATGTGCAGTGTTGCATTTTGACAGCCATATTGCTCGTATTGCACCCTTTGGCCCATATTTTACTCTGACAACTCTCAAGCACTGTGGCTCAGAAGCTACACTTTCTTACATGACTAGAGTACACTCTCATCAAGTCTTCAAGAGATTATCTGCAAAGATTAGATAAGGCATGCTAGTTTTCTAATTAATCGACTCTTATTGTTGAAATTTCAGCATGAATTTAGTCTCGGACATTAGATTATGTCTCGGACATTAAAAAA
The DNA here is from genome assembly GCA_020310875.1 of Ceratopteris richardii. NCBI lineage: Eukaryota > Viridiplantae > Streptophyta > Polypodiopsida > Polypodiales > Pteridaceae > Ceratopteris > Ceratopteris richardii. The sequence continues at coordinate 133,315,743 of CM035431.1, read as the reverse complement.
TCATCTTGTTTGTGCATGTGCATAAATTCTTTGATCAAGTTCTTCTATGTTCTTGCTTTGCTATTTTTATTTTTAACCATGTTGTTTATATTGTAGATTTTAGGTTTTTGTTTTAGGGTCTTTTATTTTTGTATTTCATATAAAAAATTTATCATGTTGACTCATGTGAATTTTATTCTTTTTTACGATCTTTACTTTTATACTATCTTCTAGAGTTTCTTGTTACTCCATTTTGTAGATAGGTTTTCATCATCAGATCTTTTTTTTCTGATTATAAGTGACTTATGACTTGATAGGGTTTCACGCCATGATGCTCTGACATGTTTTCATCCCATGATGTCATGACATATTTTCGGGCCATGATAGCTTGATATCATTTCATATCAGTCTCAATATGTGTGTGTGTATGTGTTTTCATTTTCATGAAGCTCATTGAATAATTGGTTTACCTGTAAAGCTGATAGCCTATAGGATGTGATTCTCTGTTGGCTTACCTATATGGTTAAATAAGTTGTGATTCTGGTAGTTAGGTTTATGTGTATTGTGTGTTGTAAAAATTGTCCTTACGCTGCAAATTCAAAGCTCACCATATAAGAGAGATGGGCGGTACATATATGTGTACGTGTGTGTTGTAAAAACTCTCCTTATGCTGCAAATTCAAGGCTCACCATATAAGAGAGATAGGTGATGCACATGTCATGTCATGGTAGCCATTATGAGGAAGCAATTGAACTTTTTCTGACTCATAGTAATTTGTTATTTATCTGATATAGCATTTAGGAAATATACGTTTGGCTCTATAAATTTAGGAAATATATGTTTGGATCTACATATTTTCAAGCAGCCTCTAGCCTTGCAAGGAGTTTTTCTGGGATTTATTACATACTAGTTTAGGAATGCTTTAGTTATGATATGTTGGTGCCAATAGTGTATTTCCAATCAAGGCGAGTGTCAAGCAACCTCATGATGTTAAAAATTCATGGTGTTAAAAAAATTATCTTACTCCTGTTTGTTTGTGCATGTAGTTAGTTTTGAGTGTGTTGTTGAGTTGTGTTTTTGTGCATACTTGTCTATTTAGCAACTTAACTCTTCATAATGTGTGTGAATTTAGGTTTATCCAAAGTTTAATTCCTATATATCCATCACATATCAACCAATATTGTGGACTCAAATGTTAATAGTGCATCATGTAGTGGGCATGAAAGTTAACATCAAATGATAATACTATCTTTCACAGAGTTCTATTGTGAACATCACTTCGAATACTGGACATGGAAGCTAGTATTTATTGGCAGGGTTATATTGAACTATTAATTCCTCTTACTTTCAGTTTATCTTCAATATTAAAATTTGTAAAAAAATTCCAAATATCTATTGGCCAAATTCATATCAACATTCTTCTATAGTTTTTAAATTTTACTCAATTTTTGTATTTTGCTTGATCTTAGTAGCCATTTGGGGGTCCCCCACGGGCATGAACAAGCGTATAGACTTTTATAAAAAGAGCACTCTACTGAAATGTTGTGCACTTTGGGTTCAAAATCAATTCCTCATTTTTGTATGTACTATTAGGATTTATTTCAAGTAATTCGTGACAAGTAGGACATTCTCCCATCAAGAAAAAATCCCATATTCACTAAGTTCAACTTCAATTCAAACTCACAAATGATCTCTCTTTTTCAAGTAATACTTGAAAAACTTAGAAACATTTTTTAATCCATTACATAAGAGATTTTGCATAGGTTTGGCCTGTGAAAATGTACCTTTTAGCTACCATTGGAAATACAAAGGAGAGATTATGTATGTTCCATTTACTTCCAAGAATCTTTCAAGGGTCTCTCTTGTTGGCAGGTAAGCATTCATGCTAATTGCATATAGAATTTACTTTGGGGGTCTCCCTTGTCGGAGGGTAATTGTTCAGTGTTGAGTGGATGCTTGTTTTTATTACCAACAGTTTGGTTAGGGCAACCTCACCTTAGTCATAGTGTAAAGAGACTCATTTAGGCTATAGACACGGGATGATCTAGACACTTGAGTTGATGCTCTTATGTCACATCATGTGGGAACCTCCTTTGAGGTTGGATGGCAAGGATGCAAAGTGAAAAACCTTGAGGATGGTTACCATTTGTGTGCCACTAATCCATATAGCAATGCACTATCAAATACTAGTTGCTGCTATATAATACATATATAGTCGATTGATATAATTAACCGATGCTATCTTGCATGCACCTAATTCCAAGAGTTGGTATATATAGAGTGGTTTACCATATGTATACTCTATTTCATGTTGTACATATGTAACAATGTACATGCTATAGCATGCACTCAATTTTGTAGCTAATATATATAGAGTGGTATACCATATGTATACTCTTAGTTGGAACATGGGACCTCAGTTGTACTAACTAGTATTATGTATAAGAATTGATATGCAAAACATTGATATGCAAAACATTGATATGTGCTGCTCATTTAGAGAGATGTATATTGATTCATACTATGTATGCACTGTATACCATTTTTGTGCGATTAATCCATATAGCAATGCACTATCAAATACTAGTTGCTGCTATATAATACATATGCAGTTGATTGATATAATTAATAGATGCTATCTTGCATGCACCTGATTCTAGCAACTGGTATATATAGAGTGGATTACCATATGTATACTCTATTTTGTGTTGTACATATGTAACAATGTACATGATATCGCATGCACTCAATTCCTGTCGTTGGTATATATAGAGTGGTATACCATATATACACTCTTAATTGGAACCAGGGACCTCAGCTCTACTAACTAGTAACATATATAAGTACATATATGCACAACATTGATATGTGCTACCCATTTAGAGAGATTTATATTGATTCATAATATGTATGCACTGTATACCATTTATGTGCCATTAATCTATATAGCAAGGCACTATCAAACACTAGTTGCTACTATATAATACATATGTAGTTGATTGGTATAATTAAAAGATGTTATCTTGCATGCGCTCAATTCTAGTAGCTGGTATATATAGAGTGGTTTACTATATGTATACTATGTTTCATGTTGTACATATGTAACAATGTACATACTATCCCATGCACTCAATTCTTGCATATATCATATGTATCTTAGTTGGAACCTTTACCAAGTCTATTTGAGATTGCATATTTTGAAGTCTTAATATTGTTTCTTTTGTTCACATCAAATTGTATTATTACTACTGTTGCTGCTACCAAGTCTTTGAGATTGCAGATTCTGAAGTCTTACTATTGTTGCTTTTGTTCACATCATATTGTATTTATATTATTTCATTTTGTACACATTCTTTAATCATTTTTCTTTTTGAGCAGTCCATTAAAGTTGTCCTTTACATATCTTGTGTGTTAACAGTGAGCATTCAATCTCTTTTTTCCTTAGTGGCTATTTGTCTACCATGATACAAATTGGTTAGAATAATTCATTGCATATGGATGTCCATAAACATCATCTATATTTGCATTGTACTCAAGCACATGAGCTTCATGTTGTCTAGATTTTCTTGATGACTGCTTAGGTGCACATGTTGGTTTTACTTATTTCATATGTTGGCTTAGGTGCATTCATATGTAGAAAATATGAGGTTAAGAGCATCAGTGAATGTTTGGAGCAATTCTAGAGTGGAGATTTTGGAGTCTTGTTGTTGTTGCTGCCAAGTTTCTTTTTGAGATTGCAGATTTTGAATTATTACTATTGTTACTTAATCATACTTATTTTTTCACATCACATTGTATTATTACTACTATTTTTGATACCTAGGTTGCATTATTTGTTATTCCATAATTTGTTTATTCGTGAATAATTATGGAATTTTACGATAAACCTTATTATTTGATTGAATTATTCGACGCCATGTCAGCTTATTTGGACATGCCCAAATACATTTTGCATGGTAATTCGACAATTTTCGATCGAACATGCTTTCGATCGAAAACGTTTTTTTATCAAAAATATATTCGATCAAAATTTTCTCGATTGAATACTTCTTTGATCGAAATAAATTCGGTCAAATAATATTTTATAAAAGAATACAACTATACTCATTTTTCATAAGAGCTACTTTGTTTTTTATGAACTTACAATGTCATAGAAAGAACAAGGTATAAACTCTTGCTATAAATATTAAGTACTTTAATATTAAAATCATAAGGAAAAATGTTTTTGTTTGTGAGTTAAAAACTATTGTCATTGTCTCACCTCAACATTGATTCTTACTTCACAATAGTATATGGCTGTGTGTGTATGATTGTGAGTAAAAATGTATTGTGATTGTTTGAATTAATATTGGTTCTTACTTCACAATAATATATGTTTGTGTATTTGAGTGTATAATTATGAATGAAATCTATTGTGATTGTTTGATTCAACATTGATTCTTACTTCACAATAGTATATGTATGTGTGTGTATGATTGTGAGTAAAAATGTATTGTGATTGTTTGAATCAATATTGATTCTTACTTAACAATAGTATGTGTACGTGTATGTGTGTGTATGTTATATGATTGTAAGTGAAAATCTAACATGATTGTGTATGTGCATGTGTATGTGTGTGTATGATTGTGAATTAAAAACTATTGTATTTCTTGGAAAATGTTTTATGTTCTTTTTTATAATGCAAGGGTTGAGAAGGTATTATTAATTGAACTAGAGCTTTCTAGGTCTCCAAAATGGCTTTGTCTTGTAGATATATTAATACATTCTCAGATCCTTGAATTGTAATGGGATCCAATAAAGTTTCATCCGATAGCACTATGTGTATGCATATGAGTGTATAATTGTGAATGAAAATCTATTGTGATTGTCTGATTGGATATTGATTCTTACTTCACAATAGTATGTGTAAGTGTATGCGCATATAATTGGGAATTGAGAATCTATTGTGATTGTCTGACTCAACATTGATTCTTTCTTCACAATAGAATGTGTAAGTGTATGTGCATATGATTGGGAATTAAAAATCTATTGTGATTGTTTGACTCAACATTGATTCTTACTTCACAAAAGTATGTGTAAATGTATGTGCATATGATTAGGAATTTAAAATCTATTGTGATTGTTTGACTCAACATTGATTCTTATTTCACAATAGTATGTGTAAGTGTATGTGCATATGATTCGGCATTTAAAATATATTGTGATTGTCTGACTCAACATTGACTCTTCGAAATAGTATGTGTAAATGTATGTGTGTGTATTATTGAGAATTAAAATCTATTGTGATTGTTTGACTCAACCTTGACTCTTCAAAATAGTATGTGTGTGTATTATTGAGAATTAAAATCTGTTGTGATTGTTTGACTCAACATTGATTCTTATTTCACAATAGTATGTGTAAGTGTATGTGCATACGATTTGGCATTTAAAATATATTGTGATTGTCTGACTCAACATTGACTCTTCAAAATAGTATGTTTAATTGTATATGGGTGTATGATTGAGAATTAAAGTCTATCATAATTGTTTGAATCAACATTGATTGATAATTGTATGTGTGCATATACAATATGATTGAGAATTAAATCTATTATAATTGTATATGTAATTGTAAGTGTGTTTATAATTGAGAATTAAAATCTATTGATTGTTGGATACAATATTGATTTTTATTTCACAATGTTATGTGCAATTGTATGCATGTGTATGATTGAGAAATAAACTATTGTGATTTTTTGACTCTATATTGATTCTATATCTTATTTGATGTTGATTTATGTTGTCTTTTTGTAGATACCAATTTGCAAGCACTATGGGAAAGGGAAAAGAATGATCATATGTGATTGTTCATCAAGAGGGTAAAACAGTGTTCACAATGCAAATGTTGTGGACATCATTATGTAGGAAATGCAACTCGAAGAAAGGAGCGTCTTTTTAGTACAGCTAATAATGTAGCGGGATGCTCTAATCCAGATAGTGATATATGGGAACATTTTTCAAGTTATGCAAATAAATGTAAATATCAAGGTATCACATCAAAAAGATTCAAAAGCATGAGTAGTTCACATCACTTTCGAAGTAGCTCAAGTGTAAAGCAAGAACGAGTAGATGCAACGATGATAGTAGAGGATCCTCATGATATTTCTACTCAAGTCTCTCAAACTATTTTTGAGAATAACCAAGATACATGTACTCCATTTTTCTCCAATTGCGTCAAAAAAGAGTGGATGTGGTTGTTGGAGCAAGTCTATGACACACCTAAGTATTGGCTTGAGTCCCACAAAGTCATAGAAGAAGCCTTAGAAAATGAAGACGATGTAAAGTTCACTTTTGAACTACCTCTTGTAACTTTTGAAGAGTTTACTTAATGTAAGAGAGAGAGAATCTTAAGTGGTTGAGTCCACTTGATCAAAAAGGGAAAGAGGAGCCATTAATTTGTGATTTGTAGTAGGTAGAGAATCAAATCAATCACTAATTGATTGGAGAGTGATTGAGGGAAGTTAGCCTCCCAAGCTCAACTATAAATAGATGGTAGTTTTAGTCATGGTTAGAGAGACCTATGTGAAGACCTCCAAGAGTTGAGCTTTATGCCATATCAAGGTGTGATTCCAAGGCAGACATATGTATCAACTACAAGCAATATACTTTCATTTTCATGATCATTTGAGTTCATATTTCCATGTTCTTGTGAAGTGTACTACTCACTGCCATATCTCTCAGTTTTCTCAATCAGATTGCGGAGATGGTTTCTCTGAGCTTGGTGCATCATTTTCAGTGCTTTAACTTGGTAAAGTTAGCTCTATAAGTCTACTATATGCTCACCAATTTTCATTTCATTTGTTTGTGTCAATCTTTAGTTATATTCAGTCGAATTCAACAGTGTCTGTTCATTTTCACTTCTCTGTCAGGTACCCGACTTTTTTACTCATCTTGTTAGAGCTGTTTCTTAGTGTGTACTTACTCAAATTCAATGATTTAAAGCTTGTTGGATTTACATACTGTCTAGTATAAGCATAAAAATTTTCATAATCATTTGATTCTTAAATCTGGAGTTATGTTTATTTTTCTGATCACTGGTCTCATTACTGTAGCAGCCCGTGAAAATCAGGATGATTTCATCACTTGTTAAACATATTTCTCAGTGTGTGGTTCACTAATTTTGATGAGATTACTCTTGAAAGTTAGGTCTTTAAGTTAACTAGACTTCCCCAAGAGGAATTAAGCTAATTGCTGTTGTGCTCAGAGAATTATGCAAAACATTGGACAGGTGTATGAACCAAAATAGCAAGTTCTTCACCTCTAAGCTAACTCCAACTTATCTGTTTTGATCTATCTTTTTGAGAGTGATCTTCCAAGGTACATAGGGTGTCTATTACATCCATTGGCAAGCTAAAAGGACCCACCATATACTCATGGAGTTCATTTGGCTGGTGTAGATCAAGGATTTTGCAACACCTCAAGCACATACCTATCCATCTCTTCACAGTGGTATCAGAGCAAGGTTGGACAACATGGCAGATGGATTTCATTCATCAATTGACAAATTGGATAGAAGTAATTACTCATCTTGGTCATTAAGAATGGAAGCTTATCTCCAAGGTAGAAGTTTATATGGTTATGTGGCTGGAGATGAAGTTATGCCAAGTTTCAGGAATAAAAGTCAACCAACACAAGAAGAGCAAGAAAGATTGAGCACATGGTGCTCCAAGGATGCACTTGCAAGGTCTTATCTCCTCAACTCTATCTCAGATTTTTTGTTGCCTCACATTAGAAGTTGTAAGACATCTCAGGAAGTGTGGGATGCACTTGAAGCCTTCTTCTCTTCAAGTACTAAAGCTAGGAAGCATCAACTATGGCTGGATTTCACAACTCTCAAGAAGGCTCCCAAACAAAATGTGACTGATCTTGTCACAAAGCTCAAGGACATAGCAGATCAGTTGGGAAGCATTGGAGAGGTAATAGATGAAGAGCAAATTGTAAGGCAGGTCATCAATGGCTTGAAGGCAGATGACAAGTGGGAAGCATTCACCACAACTATGGATTTGTACATGGGCATGCATGTACCTGATTTCAATACACTCATTGGACAACTACTTACTCAAGAGGCAAAGCTTATCAAAAATGGAGAAAGCTCTAAAGGTAATCAATCTTCAGCTTTATACACTGATAATAGCAAGTCCAAAGATAACAAAGGAAAGGCAAAGAAAGTGGATGATGAAGCAGGTACATATCAAGCTAACATGGCAGAGGTAGAGGAAGAGGAGGTAGACAAAGTAGGGGGAGATCCCAAGACTCCAACTCATGTTCTATTTGTGGATTAACTAATCATACAACTGAAAATTGCTTTAGGAATTCCAGGAATCAAAGAGGCAGAGGAGACAATAGAGGAAGTTATGGCTACCCAAGAGGAAGGTTCAACAATTATCATGGCAGCTACAACAACTACAATCATTCAAACTATCAAGGAGGCTACAAAGGAAGGAGAGACTTCAATAACTACACAGAAGACTCAAACAAAGAAGATTCATCATTGATCATGAACATGGCTATGCCACAAGGTAAATCTGATGAGCATGTTTTCTACATAGATTCAGGTTGTTCAAATCATGTGGCAGGAAATGTGGCACTCCTATCAGATTTAGAAGATCCAAGGAATAAGCATGACGTACAAACAGGAGATGATACAAGATATCTTGTGGAGAAAATAGGCAATGTCAAAGCACCTGATGGAAACATCAACCTACTCAGTAAGGTACTCTATGTCCCTACCATTACAAAGAATTTGATAAGTGTTGGGCAGATAGTAGAGAAAGGGTTGCAAGTCAGGTTCACAAAAACAGGAGCATTTGTTGAAGATCCAAGTCAAGGATTTAGAAAAATTACAAAAGGTGAAAAGACAGGTAGATTGTCCACATTTGAATTACAAGACACTAGAAACATTGCTCTCTTTAATTATGGTAGTCAAATACTCACAGAATTTGGAACTATGGCACAAAAGGTTAGCACATATTGGTGAAAGGTCACGTAAGCAAATTTGCAGGGACCAAAGTGTACTTGGACTCCCTAATTTGTCAAAACAACATATGATTTATAAGTGTAGTGCATGTCAATTTGGAAAGTCTCACAGGTTACCATTCATGAAGAAAGGTTAAATGCATGGAGATCTCTTGGAGTTGGTTCATACAGATGTATGGGGACCTAGCAAGGAAGCTTCAATATCTGGATCAAGGTATTATGTCTCCTTTATTGATGATTGCAGCAGATGGACTATCCTATTCTTTATGAAACACAAAGATGAAGTTTTTTCATGTTTCAAAAGATATTTGGCTCTTGTGGAGAATCAAACAAGTAAATCACTAAAAAGGCTAAGGTCAGATGGAGGGGGAGAATACTTCTCCCATGAGTTTGATTCTTTTCTTCAAAAAAGAGGAATGAGGTAACTACAAGGTACACTCTTCAGCAAAATGAAGTGGCAGAAAGGAGGAATGGGACAATTGTTGAAGCTGCAAGGTCCATGTTAAATGAAAAGCATTTGCCTAATTATCTATGGGCTGAGGCTGTATCTACAGCCACTTACTTGATTAACAGGTTGCCTTCAAAATCCCTTGATGGGATGACTCCATATGAGGCTTGGAATGGAAGAAGACCAAGCTTAGATCATTGTAAAATTTTTGGATGTATTGATTTTGCTCATGTTCCTTCACGGGTTAGAGGCAAGATGGATCCAAAGGCAGAAAGGTGTGTATTTTTTGGATATCACAACAATCAAAAGAGCTACAGGTTATACAACCCTACCAACAAAGGATTCTTGGTAAGTAGAGATGTAGTTTTTGATGAAAACAATTCATGGTATGAAGATTCATGCAAGAAGGTCAATTTACCATATGATCTTGAAGAATATTTTCCAAAGCTTGGTATAGAACAACCAAAGATTGAAGAACAAGACACCCAGAGGATGATGAAGAATCTCAGATGGAAAAGATCAAAGCATGGAAGTCTAAAGGTGAAGCAAAATTGCAAGAACTTGGACATGAGGCAGAATCATCACATCATGGCCTAAGAAGGTCTATGAGGGAAAAGAAAAAACCAGAAAGGTATGGGTTTGACACCTCATTAGTAACTAAACATTCTATCTACATAGCATAGGACATAAACCAAGAGGAGCCATCATCATTTGAAGAGCCCAAAGCAAAAACAGAATGGAAGCATGCAATGAAGGAAGAGATTGAAGCACTTGAGGAAAACAACACTTGGGATTTGGTGCCCAAGATTTCATCCATGAAGGTAATAGGCTCAAGATGGGTCTATAAACTCAAGAAGAATTATGATGGTTCCATTAATAGGTATAAGGCAAGGCTTGTAGCAAAAGGCTTTGCACAAACTCAAGGAATTGATTATGAGGAGACCTTCTCTCCTATGGTAAAGATGCCTAATATTAGGGTTTTGCTTAGTATTGCCTCTTCCAAGAATTGGAAGATACTTCAACTAGATGTAAAGAATGCATTCTTGAATGGTTGGATAACAGAAGAGGTATATATGGCACAACCACCTGGTTTTGAGAATCAAGTTTATCCTGATTATGTTTGTAAAATTAACAAAGCATTGTATGGTCTCAAGCAAGCCCCAAGAGCTTGGAATTTCAGGCTTGTTTCATTCTTGCAGGACAAAGGCTTTCAACCAAGCAAGGCAGATCCTTCACTCTTTATTAAAAAGAGTAATTCTGAGGTCAACTACTTATGTATATATATAGATGATATTATATTGATAGGGAATGATGCAGATGGTATGAAGAAGATCAAAGATCAGATGAGAGAAGAGTTCAAGATAAGTGATTTGGGTTCACTTACCTACTTCCTAGGTTTGGAAGTTGTCTACAAAGATCATGGTTTGTTTCTCACTCAAAGAAAGTACATTAAGGACATGTTGGCAAAATTCAAGATGCAAGATTGTAAGATTGCAGGTAATCCAATGGAGGTCAATCACAAATTGAGCTCACATGAAGGTGAACTCATAGAGGACATCACATCATATCAAAGTCTAGTGGGTAGTCTCAACTATGCCACATTGACAAGAGTAGATATATGTTACAGTGTGAGTGTGCTAAGTCAATTTATGCACACACCAAGGAAACCATGGATGCTGCCAAAAGGATTCTCAAGTATCTCAAAGGAACCATAAATGAAGGACTTTATTATCCTTATGTATTTGATTTAGGTTTGAAGCTATTTTCTGATGCAGATTGGGCTGGCTCCAAGGAAGATAGAAGGAGCACTTCAGGTTATCTTACCTTTGAAGTTTCAAAGCTTATTTCATGGTCATCCAAGAAGCAACCCACAGTTGCTCTCTCTTCTACTGAAGCTGAATATAGAGGTCTTGCCATAGCTACTCAGGAAGCTATGTGGATGAAGACATTATTCAAAGATCTTGGATTGGAGTTTGGAACTCCAACTATTTATGGTGACAATATGAGTTCTATTCATTTGGCTGCTAATCCTATTTTTCATGCAAGGACTAAACATATTGAAGTTCATTATCACTATGTACGAGAGAAGGTTCTAAGCAAAGAGATTCAAATATCATATGTGTCCACTCATCAACAATGTGCAGATATTCTAACCAAAGCATTGGATGGTACAAAGCTTTGCAGATTCAAGCCTATGATTGGTTTACAGGTAATCTTGGAAGATTGAAGACCTCAAGCATACTTGGCTTGAGGCGGAGCTATTGGAGCAAGTCTATGACAAGCCTTAGTATTGGCTTGAATCCCACAAAGTCATAGAAGAATCCATAAAATGAAGACAATGTAAAGTTCACTTGTGAACTACCTCATGTAACTTTTGAAGAGTTTACTTAATGTAAAAGTGAGAGAATCTTAAGTGGTTGAGTCCACTTGATCAAAAAGGGAAAGAGGAGCCACGAATTTGTGATTGTGGTAGGTAGAGAATTAAATCAATCACTAATTGATTGGAGAGTGATTGAGAGAAGTTAGCCTCCCAAGCTCAATTATAAATAGATGGCAGTTTTAGTCGTGGTTAGAGAGACCTATGCGAAGACCTCCAAGAGTTGAGCTTTATGCCATATCAGGGTGTGATTCCAAGGCACACATATGTATCAGTACGTCCATTGTATTGTAAAAGCAATATACCTTCATTTTCATGATCATTTGAGTTCATATTTCCATGTTCTTGTGAAGTGTACTACTCACTGCCATATCTCTCAATTTTCTCAGTCAGATTGCAGAGATGGTTTCTCTGCACTTGGTGCATCATTTTCAGTGATTTAACTTGGTAAAGTTAGCTCTACAAGTCTACTATATGCTCACCAATTTTCATTTCATTTGGATGTTTCAATCTTCAGTTATGTTCAGTTGAATTCAACAGTGTCTGTTCATTTTCACTTCTCTGTCAGGTACCCGACTTTTTTACTCATCTTGTCAGAGATTTTTCTCAGTGTGTACTTACTCAAATTCAATGATTTAAAGCTTTTCTGATTCAACATACTGTCTAGTATAAGCATACAAATTTTCATAATCATTTCATTCTTAAATATGGAGTTATGTTCATTGTTCTGCTCACTGGTCTCATTACTGTAGCAGCGAGTGAAAATCCGGATGATGTCATCACTTGTTAAACATATTTCTCAGTGTGTGGTTCATTATTTTTGATGAGATGACTCTTGAAACTTAGCGCTTTAAGTTAACTAGAGTTACTCAAGAGGAATTAAGCTAATTGCTGTTGTGTTCAGAGAATTATGCAAAACACTGGACAGGTGTATGAACCAAAATAGCAAGTTCTTCACCTCTGAGCTAACTCCAACTTATCTGTTTTGATCTATCTTTTTCAGAGTAATCTTCCAAGATACATAGGGTGTCTAATACATCCATTGGCAAGCTAAAAGGACCCACCATATACTCCTGGAGTTCATTTGGCTGGTGTAGATCAAGGATTTTGCAACACCTCTTCATCTTCAAGCACATACCTATCCATCTCTTCACAGTGGTGAATGTAGTGAAAATGGTGGATCTAATATTGTGTCACCATGTTTTGTCCGTACTAAATCCGAAAATACTATACATGTAGCTTTTGAAAAGCAAGATTGTTTTGAGCTTCATCTTAAATGGACTCAAGCATATTTAGCATGTGGGATTCCTTTCAATGTTATTCATAGTCCCATTTTCGAAGATGCTTTGATGTCAATTGCATGGAAAGGATTCACCATGCGAGATTATAATAAAATGCAAACAGAGTATGTAGATAAAGTGAAAAAAGGTACTAAAGCTATTTTAAAGTGAACAGTACTTGATTATGTACCCATGTATGGATGTACAATAGCATTGGATGGATGGACAAGTTATCAGAAGAAACCGTTGATTAATTTCATGGTTACATTTCCAAAAGGAAGCATGTTTTTAGAAGTTGTTGATACTTCTTTTAAAGAGAAAAGTTCATCTTTTCTTGTAGGTATATGAACATGCTATATGGCACATGGGTGCTTCAAAGAATGTGACAATAATAGTGATGGATAATGCCTCTAATTTTCGAAGTGCTAGAATTACAATTCAAAACAAGTATGAAGGCATTACTTGGGTTCCATGTGTAGCCCATACATTAAATTTATTATTGAAGATATAGGTAGATCATCTTTCATTAAATAAAGAAAAATCTTCCAATAAAGCACTTTAGATTTTTTGTGCCACACGATTTGCAACTTCCTATATTGTGCTTAGTGCATTATTGGAAGTTAAGTTAGATCTTGTAAAAATGATTGCTGATCGGAGATGGGAGGCATGGCTAGAGAAGTATCCTTCTTATCGAGTTGAGGCATCAAAGTGTACGTCTCTAATACAAGCATAAAAATTTTGGCCTAATCTTGAAAAAATCATCGGTATCACTAAACCGTTTGTGGAACTTTTACGAATGGTTGATACAATTAAGTTTGTGATTGAAAATTTTTATTGGATTATGTTAGAAGCTATTCAAAAAGTAAAAGATTTTAATAAATTTTCATTATGAGAAAAAACACAGATTGTATCGTTAGCAAAGAAAATATTGGCACAAATGCATACTCATTTGCATGGAACAATATTTGTTTTGGATCCAGCATTTGAACTCAATGGTCAAGCGTCAAACAAAGAAATCATGGTAAACTTCAAACCACATGTCAATTATCACTTCGAGGTACAGATGGTCGAGATGGATTCCACCAAAGAGTATCTTATGTAAATCGAGAAGCATCTTTTGGAGATCTATGTCACATTGAAGCGATTCAAAAGCATCCATCTCCTATATGGTGGAAAGATTATGGAGGTAAAGCAGTGGAGTTGCAACATATAGCTATGATAGTGCTTTCAGTAGCGGCCTCCAGTGGTAGTTGTGAACCTAATTGGAGTGTCTATGATTTTCTTCATTCAAAACAGAGAAATTGCTTAAGTGTATCACGTGCTAATGATTTGGTATATGTGTTTTGTAATATGCATTTGTTACATGCTCCAACCAAGATAGCTTCTATACCAGCACAACAAACCTTTGGAGAATTTCAAACTCGCGAAAGTTTAACAAATGATTCATGGAGTGATCATGATCTAAATGTAGATCACAATGATGGTTCAGACATGGAAGAAATAGATGACATGGTACCTATCATAGATTATGAAATTGAAAATGAAGAAAATGATGTACTCTGAATACTTTGATTAGATTCAATTGCAAAATCGATGGCTTTACAACAATCATATCTTGTCTATTTAGTGTTTTTTGATTCAATAATTCATTGGCATTAAACCAGTCAAAAGATGATGATGCCTCTGAGAGTCTTCCATATTTTCTCTCATGTGCATCCATAGAAATTTGTTAATTTTTCACCTGACTTTCCAGATCATCAATCCTCTTTTGTTGATTATCTATTGTTCTTTGTAATGCAAGAATTGATAATCCCTCATTGTATAATTCTGCTCCTTGTGATGAAAAATCATGTATAAGGTTATGTTCTTTAGGTAGCAAAATGTAGGGCCACTTTTGAGGAAGAGGGCCTTTGTTTTCTTGATTATGAAACTCTGCTCAATTTCGAGGACGACCCAAACTGATACCTAGATTCTTTGAACGATCATCCAATCTACATGTCAATGAAGAATATCTTATACAAAAAAATTTTGAATGAAATATAGTGCTATTTGATTTTTATTTGGTAATGACTCTCAACTTGCACAAAGCGTTGAAGTAGAATTTTTGCTAATCCTTTATGTTGTAAGTCAGAAAACTTTAAGGGTGTTGTTTCTCTTGCCCTTCTTGTAACCCAAAAGAGAACATCATGAACAAAATGATTTGGACATAGCTTTTTTACTTCTTTCATTGATAATGTTTCTTCATCTAATCCTTCTGGCTCTAAATCTTGGTGAAATAAAAATGCTAATCCTAATTGCACAAATTGAGCATTCAGCTCATTCAAATGATATCACTTTATTAAATCCACATAATTCAAATAAATCCACATCATTTAATCCACATATTACAAATGAATCCACTTCATTCAATCCATTTAACTCAAATGATACTATTTCATTTACTCCACATAATTCAAATGAATCCACAATATTTAATTCACATAATTTAAATGAATCCATAATATTTAATCCACATAACTCAAATGATACTAGTTCATTTACTCTACATAAATGAATCCACAACATTTGATTCACATAATTTAAATGAATCCACATAACTCAAATGATACCACTTCATTTGATCCACATAATTCAAATAAATCCACATCATTTAATCCATATATTACAAATGAATCCACTTCATTTAAACCAATTTACTCAGATGATACCACTTCATTTAATCCACATAATTCAAATGAATCCACAATATTTACTCCACTTAATGTAAATGAATCTATATCATTTAATCCAGATAGTTCAAATGAATACAGATCGTTTTAAATATGGTCTTAATCCATCCGTCATGGATATCTTTAAACCATACCGAGTTAGATATGAGAATACTCTAAGTAGTTCATGTACGTCTACTCTTTTTGATACATCTTTTTCAAAAGCTAATTCTAAAGCATATTAGAACTTGTAAATCCCATTCTTATCAATGGGATAACTATTGAAATCTATATATTTCAAGAGTTTCAATAGGAGTATCAAAACCATAAATGTCTCTTGACTCTTATTAAAAGGTGGAGGACTAGTGAATATACATTCCGGTACAATCTACCAGTACTTTCGACTCCACTCATTTCTAGTTGATATTTCTAAATTAGATAGCTTCAAAAAACATTTTGTTGTTGGTAAATGTATTGCTCTATCAAAATCACATAATCTGATTTAAGCATGTTGATCTTCAAAATGCAACAAAATGTTGTCTGGATGGAGATCATTGTGGGATATATTACAAGTGTGTAAAAATGATATTGTTTATAATAATCCATTGATCAGTTTCTAAATGTTTATCTTCACGATTGTTATGTCTCCTTCTGTGTCTTTAAGACCTCTAATTCGTGGTACATTTAGGTACTCCTTCTTCATTTTCTCCATCCATATATCCAATGTACCACCATTCCAAAATTTGAAAATAAGATACGGGCTTTTGCTATGCTGCCTAGCTAATCCAAGTGGACTAATAATTACACTGTGCATAATAGATAAAATTATGGCTTCATTCATGGCTTTGTCCTCTCGTGTTTGTATGTCAGCACCATGTAATTTGAATAACTTGGTAGCAAATACTTCATTGATGAATCTCAAGTGGGATATTTTGACTTTATGGATCATTCCATATTGTTCTTTCCCCACGAGAGCTACAAAAAGAATAGATGAATATGGGAGCAAACAAAGATATTCAATGTTTTATCTCCCATATT
Source organism: Ceratopteris richardii (assembly GCA_020310875.1). NCBI lineage: Eukaryota > Viridiplantae > Streptophyta > Polypodiopsida > Polypodiales > Pteridaceae > Ceratopteris > Ceratopteris richardii. The sequence goes on along the minus strand of CM035431.1, from coordinate 133,298,898 downwards.
CATATATGTATCGCTTGTATTTGGATCTATCGATGGTCTCTCTCCCTATTCAGTCGTGTTTGGTCTTAATCGCTTTCCTCTCTTTAGTGTCTAATAATGTAAATCGATAAGTTTAATTTTATGAATGAATCCAGGCATTGTGGTGGCATCCAATGCCGATGACTCTGCTACTTTGATGATCTGTCCAAAGATACGTGTAAGCTCTTTGGACATTTGCTCATCTAATACATGTGCTTTACCTAACATACTGCCAAATTTATCTTCAATGTTAATACATGTTGTTCTAGATAATTGCACAATGAAGTATTTGTAATTAGATGTGTCCATGGCTAGAGTGATTTGATCTTCTTTCATTCCATACATGTAGGAGCACACAAATTCTTCCAAAAATTTTTGCTCGTGCTTGTTTATTTTACATATCATTTGTGCAAAAATAAAAAATAGACTAGCAGATCACTATCTGAATAGATATTAAAACTTTAAAGACAAATTTAATTCATAAAAATAGTAATAGAAAATATGTCTCATAAATAAAATGATAGATGATCAAATACATTTTAATTACATATGTAAATAGATACATTAGTAAGTGTATGGATAGATAAATTAATAGCATGTGTACACAAATGATAGACATATGGATAGTTAGATAAGTAGATTTATAATTAAATAGAAAGTGTAGTTATTCTTAAAGTGAATGTATGTAACCATTAAGAATGTAAGACTCAAAGAATCTCAAAGAACCAGACATTCGTAATAGTTCATATACATTCACTATACTATGTATGAGTCTTGGCACATGACTATATATAGCTATTTTGATAGTAAGAGTCAAAGAATGAGACAATCACAATAGTTTCTATACACCTTCTGACTTAGACTAAGTATTCTCATCGGAATCCAAGTGACTATTGTGAGAGTAAGAGTTAAAGAATCAGACAATCACAATTTTCCCTATACACTCACTATACTATTGAGAGAGTAGGAATTGAGGTGGCGATTCAAACAATCTCAAAAGATCTTTGTTGAGTCATATACTACTGTGAGATTAAGAATCAATGTAGCAAGTTAGACAATCATAGTAGTGGTTTATTTTTAATCTTTTTTCATCAATGTATACAAGTAAGAAATACTTTTGCGAGTCGAACATGTATACAATTGATTATTAAAAAACACAAAACTAATTGTATAATTATAAATCAAGCATATATAAGAGACGCATATGTGAATCATACAATATTCATGATATAATGAACAAAACAATAAAATAAACAATATATAAAAATTAAATGAATACCTCAATGATATGGCGAAGGAAGGTCTCTATGAAAGAAATGGTAGGATTAGAGCTCTATAGAGTAGCAATCAAGCACGTGCATAATGAAATTTTCGATCGAATGTAAAATTATATATTTTTTATCTAGGAATTGCTTTTGGATCGAAAGCGCTTTCGATCGAGATGTTTTTCAATCAAAAGCATTTCGATAAAAAGCCTTTACATCGAAAGTTTATCAGTGTCTATCTTTTCTGTTTTTATTTGGATAACCATGAATAAAACGAATATATTCGGTATTTTTTAATTATCCGATCGAATAAATGCAACCCAAGTTGCTGCTAAGTTTCTTTTTTAGATTGCAAATTTTGAAGCCTTAGTATTGTTTCTTTTGTTAATGTCATATTGTTTTATTTTCTCATTTTGTACACAAATTTTCAAGTCTTGCGTACTAATGTTCTTTTTGTACACATCATATTTTGTACTGAAGCACATGAGCTTGCTATTGTCGAGATTTTCTAGATGAGTGCTTAGTTGCATATGTTGGTTTTACTTATTTCATATATTGGCTTAGGTGCATTCATATATAGGTACGGTGCATTCATATGCTTTGTGTGTGCATCTTTGTGTATTTCAATGCCGATGTGCATTGCAATTTTCATGTGTGACACTTTGTGTCCATGTGTAGCTACATGTTGGCATACCTATGTGTTGTTATGCGTGTGCAACTATGTTTTATAGGCGTGTGTTGGCATATATATGTTTCCCTATGTGTGTTGCTATGCTTTGTAATTGTGTGTTGGCATATATATGTCTTCATATGTGTGTGATGCTATGTTTTGCAGGTGTGTGTTGGCATATATGTGTGTTCCTATTTGTGTGCTGTAATGTTTTGCAAGTGTGTGTTGAAATATATGTGTGTTCATATGTATGTGTTGTTATGTTTTGCAAGTGTGTGTGCATCTATGTGTATGTGTGCATCTATATGTTGTGCATAAACTACTTTGTATTGTAATCAAGTGTATGTGCATTCATGTTTACAGCTATGTTTGTGTGTGTAACTATGTATGTGCATCTATTTGTGTTCTTATGTGTGTGTTGCAATGTATTGCTAGTGTGTGTGCAATGATGTGTGCATCTATGTTGGTGTGTATCTATGTGTATGCATCTATGTATTGTTGTTAGGATGGTCAATGATTTGACTAAGGTTTGTTTTGAAAATGGGCTACAACCTACTCTTAAAGTAATTAAGACCTAATTAAAAGGTACAACTTGCAAAGTTCCTAGTATGCTTATATCTAGAGTCTTGTACAATTAGAACTCTGAGGGAAAGTGTTTCTCATACAGTGTTTTGGGTGATATGTGTAGAACCTATCAGGTTTTGCTTGCATTTGGAATGTTGAGCATGCCTTGATCAAAAATTTACATACACTCAAAATTGCAAGTGAAATTTTTTCCAATATGATATACAAGCCCAATGTGTGGCTTTGCAAAAGTTTCATTTTACTTGTTTGCAGTATAATATAGAACTCTTTTGTTTGGAAAGGTGTGGGATGAAATAATGTAGGTTTTTACAACAATCATAGCTACCATTCATGACTATCACAAAAAACTTCATCTAAAATGCATGTTGTCTGCTTTGAATCAACCAGCATCAGTAAATATGAGCACTAAGTTGTGCAGAGGTTCTTATGAATGGACACCATTCTTGATGTTTAGCACAACACTAGCAGTGGGTTCAAGCGGGACACCAACAAAAGTTGCACATCCAAGTAGTAGTTGAGCTTAGGTGCTTGTAGAAGTCAAGTACTACAGGATCAGACAACAAAGTTGGCATTTTTGAATGCCAAGTACTAACGATTACGAAACTACTATATCACAAAATAACTGATGGATATTGACAGAGCAAATGGTGTTAGTTTGCTATTATTTGAAGTAGAAACTGTAAGGAACACGTGATTGTATGGTTGGCCTAATCAGTGTACGTGATTGATACATGTTACTTGCCTAACGCCATAAAAGAAGAAAAGTAACACAATCTTGATTCCTCAATGAATTTTTTATCAAAGAAGCATCATTGATCATTCTCGAGCTTGTATTTACCATGGCTATTTCAGCACTCTGATTACCATTACTTGGTTCAGTTCATGGCATTGTTTGGCTGGTCCAAGTTTACTTCACAACAAGTTCCAAGTTCAATTCTTAGCTCCTTCATAACACTCTCTAACTGAGCAAGCCTAGAATAAAAAACTCTCTCTCAGTTTCAGTTTGGTGTCCAAAAATGTGCAAATTTTAGTTTGATCCCATAGAATAGATTGGTTTTATGTGTAAACCTTGATTGTTGTGCAAATTACATTGTTGTGCATATCTCAATTAATGTTGAAGGGCTACGATTAAAGACCACTATATTTTTTTTTTTCAAAAGGAAGTTCGGCCATGGCCTATTCTCTCAGAATTTAATTAAAAAAATAAGAAAAGTTACAAGTGATTAGGACTAGTGCCCATGGGACCCCCAAATCCCACAATGCAGGGGAAGAGTATGGCAAGCTAGAGGGCATTACAAATGAGGCGGACAAATCTATCATCTCCCTCATGTGGGACCCATTTGGGTTTCAACTTGTTATTTTCAAGGAGATAAATACAGTGATGTCTAAACGGTGGAGATTTCTTATCTCCGGAGATTCTTTTTTCTAGAGAAAACAAGGATTTCTCTATCGACCATTCCTTTGGAGTTTGGCCAAAATTGACAGCACATCGCTCCCTCCAAATCTTACAGAGAGTCTCGCCTCTGATGGCATTCCACAATCTTGTTGAGCAGCCAACTACCTCACCCAACAGCGCCTGTTGCCAGTTGATTTGGTTCGAGATTCTCAATACCCGTGTCATGTGATGCCAGATAACACGGGACTTGGGGCAATCAAAGAAGAGGTGGACTAAATCTTCGATGCATCGATGGCAACGCTTGCACCATGGGGGCACGCCGCAAATTTTGTTGGCCTTAGCATTGGACTAGATACCCTTATGCAGGATCTGCCACATGAGAACGGACTTTTTGATCTCAATTAGGGGGTGCCAAATTGACATGAACTTTAGTTCCCATCGGAGTTTGGACCAAGAAAGGCACCACTTCCTGTTAAGGGTGTGATGAATGTCTGAGTTCACTTTGAAGTTGGGGATTCTGGATAGTTTCTTACCATTGCTCCATTTGAGGCCCTCCTGGCAAGGAAGATCATGTACACAGAGAAGGCGGGTATTTGTGCGGTCCCATGCTAAACCCCTGACTTGAAGAAGAGTCCATTCATCGCGGGTAACTCTATGTCTCGAGTCTAAGTCTTCGAATCTGATCCACTGGCTGGTATCTTGATTCCATAGTTGTTTACACTGTTTGAACCCCTTGTTCCAAAGCCGCTTAGCAGTTTGGAGGTTCCAAGATTCCACCCCCCTAATGCTGATGATCGAGAACCAGATAGAGTCATTTTATCTCATCCCAGCTGCCCACTTCCACTCATCACTGATTCTGATGAATTGTTTGGCCTTGTTCCAACTCTTCCATAAGGAACAAACTAGGCTAGAGCCTTTAGGGGACACCCGGTGGGGGGAGAACAACAACGTGAGGATCCCTAAGTCCTTCCAACCAGGATGGCCAACCAGGGTAAGGTCTTTCATGTTTTTGAAGATCAATTTAGCCCAAGAGGACTCACTATTGCTCCAAGCCTTGATAAACCACTTTGCTGCCAACTTGTCAGCCAACCCAGCGATATCCAAAATACCTAAGCCCCCCGAGTCTTTGGGGCTAATGCAAATTTCCCATTTTATTTTGGGAATCCCCCTCCTGTTGGGGTCGCTAGTCCAAAGGAAGTTTCTGTAGATTCTTTCCACTTTGTCCAACTCTTTCTCCTTCGGTCTCCGGCACGAGATAAAGTAAATAATCGTGGAGAGCATAAATGTATTAACCACCATTGCCCGCCTGCCAAGTTAACTTGCATCCCTTTCCAATGATTTAGTTTGCTATCCAATTTGGATAGCACCCAGTTCCACCATTGGTCCATTGAGATGTCAAAACCCATCGGAATACCAAGGAGACGGAAAACTTGACCGCTAGGTATAGCCTAACACCCCTGATCTAACAGCAATTGGGATGGAGGTCCATGGATTGCTCTGAAAGCAGTTTTAGCGTGGTTGATTTTTGAACCTGACGCCACACAAAAAGTGTTGAGGCAACTCCAGAACACCTCAATGTTGTTCCTATCGTTACGTACAAAGGCATTCATGTCATCGGCAAAGAGTTTCGCGATCATTTGGCCGTGATCAAAAGGTAGGGAAAGACCCTTGAGATTGCCAGCATCCAAGTGATGCTTTAAAAGGAAACTGAGGCCATTTGAGGCGATAGCGAAGAGTAAAGGAGCCAGTGGGCAGCCTTGCCTGATCGATCTTTTTAAACATATGGGCTCAGAGAGCTTACTGTTGATATTTATTCTTGTTGAAGCATTTTTGAGAAGAGTGGAAACCATCTTCGTGAACTTTTGGCTGCATCCAAGGTATTTCATTGATTGAAGAATAAAGTCCCATTCCAATCTGTCATACGCTTTGTCGAAGTCGATCTTAATGAATACCAGATCTTGTGCAGACTCCTTAGCAAATGCAAGGCCTTCCCAAATATCTACAATTGCTTCAAGTATAGATCTACCTTTGATAAAACCTTTCTGATCCTCACGAAGCTATGACTTTAAATGACAAGAGATTCTGTTGCCGATAACTTTGGCAATTATCTTGTATCCAATTTGGAGCATGGTAATCGGCTGCCAGTTTTCAATTTTGTTCTTATCTCCCCTTTTGTGAATTAACTTGATAACCCCATTATTAAGAAACTCTGGGAGGGCACCGAAAGAGAGAGCCTCTTGCCATACCAGACGCAGCGGGGTGGCCACTACATGCTTGAAGGACTTGAAAAACCCATTGGTGAGGCCATCAGGACCTGGAATTTTTCCATTGGGAAGAGCATTAATAACCTCGATAATTTCATTCTTAGAAATGTTAGCATCTAGCAGAAAATTCATGTTCTGTGGGATTCTAGATTGAGCAACCCTTGAGATGGTTGCCATGCAGTCACGCCTCTATGGGGAAAGAGGAGTCGAGACGCCGAGAAGACGGGTAAAGTGCTCGACGATGATAGATCTGTTCTCAACTTCCGTGCTACATTCGATCCCATTGTTGTCGACCAAGAAGGGGATGGATTCCCTAGCTTGCTTTCTTTTGAGGATGTTACACATCTCTTTTGATGGTTTGTCGGCCTTCCCCGTCCACCAATCTTTGAAGAATATTTGAAGATTTTTTCTTTGAATCTCCTCCTCGAATCTTAGTCTTCCCCTGACTTTCAGTAGACCTTGTTGGCATTGCAAGTTACCTTTGTTCACTTCTTCTTCAAGGCTTGAGAGCCTCCGGTTCTTTTTTTTCCGATATCTCTTATAGCCTTATGAGTCCTGATTAGAATTTGTCGAGTCCTTTCCACCGCGCTTCTCCAACACTTAGCCGGTTCATTACAGTAGGCAAAGGCCTCCACCCACACAGCGGAAATTTCTTGGTGGACCGAGGGAAATTTCTTGGTGGACCACTGTAATTTGAAGGGCAAAAATCTCATTTTTTTTTTTAAAGGAAGTTCGGCCATGGCCTAATCTCCCGGACTTTAATTAAAATAATGAAGAAAAGTTACAGGTGAATGGGACTAGTGCCCATGGGACCCCCCAAATCCCACAAAGCAGGGGACGAGTTCAGTAAGCTAGAGGGCGTTACAAATGAGGCGTACAAAACTATCATCTCCTTCATGGGGGACCCATTTGGGTTTCAGCTTGTTATCTACGAGGAGATAAATACAGTGGTGCCTAAATGGAGGAGATCTCTTGTCTCAGGAGATTCTTTTACCTAGAAGAAACAAGGATTTCTCAATCGACCATTCCTTTGGGGTTTGGCCAAAGTTGACAGCATATCGCTCCCTCCAAATTTTCCAAAGAGTCTCGCCTCTGATGGCATTCCATAGCATAGAAGAGCAGCCAACCGCCTCACCCAACAGCGCCTGTTGCCAATTGATTTGGTACAAGAGATGCAGAATCCGTGTCACGTGATGCCAGATAACACGGGACTTGGGGCAATCGAAGAAGAGGTGAGCAAGGTCTTCGATGCATCGATAGCACCGTTTGCACCATGGAGGCACACCACAAATTTTCTTGGCCCTTGCGTTGTACCAGATACCTTTATGCAAGATTTGCCACATGAGAACGGATTTCTTGATCTCAATAAGGGGGTGCCAAATCGACATGAACTTAAGTTCCCATCGTAGTGTGGTCCAAGAAAGGCACCACACCTTTTTAAGAGTGTGATGAACATCTAAGTTTTCTTTGAAGTTGGGAATTCTGGATAGTTTCTTACCATTGCTCCATTTGAAGCCCTCTAGGCAAGGAAGATCATGTCCACAGAGAAGGTGGGTAGTTGAGTGGTCCCACGTTGAACACCTGTTTTGAAGAAGAGTCCATTCTTCGAGAGAAATTCTATGTCTTGGGTCTAGGTCTTCAAACCTAATCCACTGGCCAGTCTCTTGTTTCCAGAGTTGTTTCCACTGTTTGTACCCCTTGTTCCATAGTCGCTTAGCCGTTTGGAGGTTCCAAGACTCCACCTATCTTAAGCCGCTCATCGGGAACCAGATAGAATCATTTTGTCTTATCCCAGTAGCCCACTTCCACTCATTACTGACTCTGATGAATTGTTTGGCTTTGTTCCAACTCTTCCATAAGGAGCACACGAGGCTAGAGCCTTTAGGGGACACCGGTTGGGGGGAGAACAAAAGCGTGAGGATCCCAATGTCCTTCCAGCCGGGAAGACCAACTAAGGTAAGGTCTTTTGAATTTTTGAAGATCAATTTAACCTAGGAGGACTCTCTATTACACCAAGCCTTGATAAACCACTTTGCCGCCAGCTTGTCAGCTAACCCAGTGATATCCAAAATACCCAAGCCCCCCGAGTCTTTTGAGCTAATACAAGTTTCCCATTTGATTTTGGGAATCCCCCTCCTATTGGGGTCCCCAGTCCGTAGGAAGTTTTTGCAGATCCTTTCCACTTTGGCCAATTCTTTCTCCTTAGGTCTCCAACACGAGATGTAGTAAATAATCATAGAAAGCATAAATGTGTTGACAACCATTGCACGCCCTGCCAAGTTAGCTTGCATACCTTTCCAATGATTAAGTTTGCTATCTATTTTGGATAGAATCCAGTTCCACCGTTGGTCCATCGAGATGTTGAAGCCCATCGGAATGCCGAGGAGACGGAAGACTTGGCCGCTAGGGATAACTTGACACCCCTGATCAATCAACAGTTGGGGTGGAGGCCCACGGATTGCTCTGAAAGCAGTTTTAGCATGGTTGATTTTGAACCTGACGCCTTACAAAAGGTGTCGAGGCAGTTCCAAAACACCTCAATGCAGTTTCTCTCGTTAAGAACAAAGGCATTCATGTCATCGACAAAGAGTCTAGCAATCATCTGGTCATGACCAAGGGGTAGGGAGAGACCTTTGAGATTTCCAGCATCCAAGTGATGCTTAAATAGGCGACTGAGGCCATCCGAGGCGATAGCGAAGAGTAATGGAGCCAGTGGGCAACCTTGCCTGATAGATCTTTTTAAACGTATGGGTTCAGAGAGCTTACCGTTGATGTTTATTCTCGTTGAGGCATTTCCAAGTAGAGTGGAAACCATCTTCATGAACTTTTGGCTGCACCCAAGATCTTTTAGAGATTGAAGAATAAATTCCCATTCCAATCTGTCATATGCTTTGTCGAAGTTGATCTTAATGAATATCAACTCTTGAGCAGACTCCTCAGCAAATGCAAGGCCTTCCCAAATATCGACAATTGCTTCAAGTATGGATCTACCTTTGATAAAACCTTTCTGGTCCTCACAAAGCCATCACTTTAAATGACACGAGATTTTGTTGGCGATTACTTTGGCGATTATCTTGTACCCAGTTTGGAGCATGGTAATCGGCGGCTAGTTTTCGATTTTGTTCTTATCTCCCCTTTTGTGAATTAGTTTGATGACACCATTATTAAGACACTCAGGGAGAGCACCGAAGGAGAGAGCCTCTTGCCACACAAGACGCAGCGGGGTGGCCACCACGTGTTTAAAGGACTTGAAAAACTCATTGGTGAGTCCATCAGGGCCTGGGCTCTTCCCATTGGGGAGAGTATCAATAACCTCGATAATTTCGTTCTCTGAAATGTTAGCATCCAGCAGAGAAATCATGTTCGGAGGGATTCTAGGTTGAGCAACCCTTGAGATGGCTGCCATGCAATCACGCCTGTGCGGGGAAAGAGGGGTCGAGACCCCAAGAAGATGGGTGAAGTGCGCGACGATGATCGATCTATTCTCAACTTTCGTGCTGCATTCGATCCCGTTGTTGTCGACCAAGAAGGGGATGGCTTCCCTAGCTTATTTTCTTTTAAAGATGTTACACATCTCTTTCGAAGGTTTATCAGCCTTCCCCGCCCACCAATCTTTGAAAAATATTTGTAGATTTTTCCTTTGAATCTCTTCCTCGAGTCTTAGTCTTCCCCTAATTTTCAGAAGCCCTTGTTGGCATTGCAAGTTACCTTTGTTCACTTCTTCTTCAAGACGTGAGAGCCTCCGATACACCATTTCTCTCCTTTTATTCCGGATATCTCTTATGGCCTTATGCGTCCTGATTAGAATTTGTCGAGTCCTTTCCACCGCGCTTCTCTAGCACTTAGCCGGTTCATTACAGTGGGCAAAAGCCTCCATCCAAATTGTGGAAATTTCTTGGTGGACAAAGGGGAGGGAAAATGATGTCTGGCAAGCTTGAAACCAAGGAGCTTTTCGGAGCATGGGAGTCGGTTTGAAGGAAAGAGTAATCGGGTAGTGGTCCGAGATAGTCAGGTCCAAGTGTTGGGAAATCGAAGGAATACCCCACTGGAGGATGGTGTTTTGGTCTATGTAACATCTATCAAGTCTAGCTTTCCTCACAAAGTCCCCCAATTGGAGGTTAGACCTGGAGAACCCCTTCATGTCTTTCACCTCGACTAGGTCGAGATGGAACTTGATTTTATCCCATATCTCTTTCTCATGACCGTCAATAATTTTCCCCTTGTTATTCCAATGATCCTCAAGAAATTCAACCATGTTGAAGTCCCCGCAAAGCAAAACATTGTGAGAGAGGGAGTCAAGCGAAGTCCAAGTGTCGATTTTGTCTGTCTCACCATTAGGGGCGTAAATTGAGACCACAGTGAACTGATTAGGTGGCCCGATAGAGGAAGCAATCCACCGATGATTCCGATCTTCACAAGTCGATGTCAATCTACTGGACCAGGAGTGACTGATACCGATTGCAGCACCCCCTGCCCCCCTAGGGTGCGAAGTGGAGAGCCAAAGGTGGTTCGGAGAAATGCGTTCAAGCCGTTTTTGGAGATCCTCTGCGTTGATTTTAATCTCTTGTAAGCAGATAAAGTCAGCGTTGATTTTAATCTCATTATGCCTTGAAATGAAGGGTAGCATTAATGATCGGCTGTACTAAAATTTTTTCATGATGGGCATGAATGACCATCAAAAATCAGCACTGACACTGTCCGCTATATATGGAAACGAATACTGTTGACTGAGGCGAGTATGGAAGGGCACAACAAGAAGGCACGACGGTCAAGAGTCGTGACCAAAACCGCAGCTATCGCAGACACAGTGAATGATCACGCAGAGAATGCATAAGCGAGGCGGAGAAGGAGCCTCCGGGTTGCAAAGGGGGGGCGGAGAAAGGTGGCGAAGGTCGACGAGGAGGAGGACGAGGAAAACGACGGCGGATGCCCCGACGCGCGAACCGCGGGCGTGATGAGAATCACCGCCGGCACCAGATCGCTCACAGCATTCACGCAGGCGACTCAAGCCAGCGCTCTCCGCCGTCGTTAGAGAGTACGCCGAGCCCCAGTTACTACGCCCAGATCCTGACCGATCTCTCCCGCTCTGGAAATTCACAGCTGCGTCCTCCTGACATCTCGTCTGAGGGGGTGAAACGTACCTCTGCGCGCGATGCCTCAGGACGAAGTGCTCAACCATATCGCCGGCCACTCACCTCACCAGCACTGACCGCCAATTCTGGCTCCCCATCCATTTCTCAGCCCTCATCGGCGGTCGAACATGTCGATCAATGGCGTCGCCGATCTCCGACTCCCTTTGGGCTGTCTCCTCCTCCGCCTTCCGCCAACTGGTCCCCCTCGCATGCTCCTTCGGCCTACCCGTCAACTTTACGTGCCGCCAAGCCTCCGCCCTTACGCGCTCCTTCGCCTCCTCCGCGGTATAAGCCACCCCTATCTATGAGTGACTATCCAACACGTCTCAAGGCTATACCCTTTCGCAGTCCACCTCAGGCTTCATTTTGCCAGACTGATCCATCGTCCCATAACACAGCACGAGCTCGAGGTAAACTACCTGAACGTCCCTATTCAATATCACCGGCGATCTATCAACACGATGGTTCTCCTCCCTCCGCGATTCGTCCTCCCAAAGCACGAAGCGTAGGTAAAGATGCTTCCTTGTCGCTGTCTCTTGAACTTCCATACACTGGTCCTCGACATGTGAAATCAGCGCTATCTAGCGAACAACGCCTGGCATGGCGTACTCGACGGAGGGTAGGTAAAGATGCTTCCTCGTCGTTGTCTGTTGGACTTCCATACACTGGTCTCGGATACGTGAAATCAGCGCTCTCTACCGAACAAAGTCAGGCATATACTCCAAACCTACAGAATCCTTCACCATTGAACAAATCAACTCCGATCTATCAACAGGATGTTTCTCTTCCCTCCGCGACTCGTCCTCCCAAAGCACGAAGCCTAGGTAAAGATGCTTCCTCGTCGCTGTCTCTTGGACTTCCATACACTGGTCCCCGATCAGCGCTATCTACCGAACAAAGCCTGGCATGGCCTACTCCAAACCTACAGATAGGTGTTGGACGCGACCTAAGTCTAGCTCTTGGAAATCCTGATTCACAGAGAATTGCAGCTTTATCATCATCAGATCCTAGTCTGCAGAATGAAACGGTTAGAACAGCAAGGTATGAAGATTTCACTATCAGGCCTAGGTTTCCAATCAAGAGGAAGCGAACAAGTTCCCATATTCCCAATCCGAAATTCAACAGACAGATAGTTCCTTACGCATCACAAACATCTAGTGCAAAAGACATTGTTGTTTATCAAAATAGTTTGGAGTATCCATCACCCTCTTTCGTTGGAACCGGCTTAGAGCTAGCCTGTAGAGATGCTGATCCGCAAATTAGTTCAGATTTTCTATCCTCCGATCGTAATCTGCAGAATTCAACGCCTGTGGGTTCCCATACTAGGCGAGCTAAGCTTCCGATTAAGAGGAAGGAGGCAAGTTCCGATTCTCTCAATAGAACAGTCAAGAGACGGGCCGTTCCGCACTCATCAGATAGCTCCAATGCGATGGCCATTGTTGTTTATCAAGGTCATAAGGATCGAAGAGGGAGACGACGTGACGTAAGAGTTATCGGCGAGAAAAGCATGGAAGGTGTGAGGGAGCAGAATCTACTTGAGGGCCATTTGCTCTTAGCGATCAAGCCGCTTACTCATTCTGAGTATATGCGTGGACGTTTCACAATCCCTAAACAAGCAGTTAGATATCTATCAGAAAAACTTGATTTTGCACTTCAAAATGGGTCAGCGTACCTAGTAAGGGATAGCCAAGGGCACACATACCACGTCAATTATTCAGAATGGGAGAGATCTGCTAACTTTAACGGCGTAGGGATGAGAGAATTCTTTTCTAGAAACATGATTAACTTTGACGAGAGTCTCTGCTTATATCTGAGTGAAGGAGCCCCCACATTTCTTATAGACAGAGAAAGGACAGATTAACAGCTCGCTTCTTCACATTAAAGGTTAACTACATGAAAAATTCAAACAATTAACTAGAGAGTAGCAAGAAAAAAAACTGTATAGACAAGGAAAAGACTGATTTACGGGCTTCGTTCCTTGTGTTTATTTTTCGTAAGCAGAAACTGTCATTATTTGAATGAAAATAGGAACAGCACTTCGTTTCTCAGATGTGGCGAAATAGGAACGGGGCTTCGTTTCTTAGCTTCAGATGGGGATAAGAAATTAATTAATCAGACAGTAATAGTAATGACACAAGAAATCTGCGTTTTTCTGTCGTAGAACGCCACTTAACGTCCATGCATAAACACATAAACAGAATGAGAATGATCAAAGATAGGACTGACGCCAACGTATATGGCTTAAATTTAAGCATGCGAGGAATTTGAGATAACAGCACTTGATGCAGACATGCACTCACAAGCCCGAGTGCCGATCTAATGTTTTCCGCCTTGAACAAAGAAAGCGACAATCAACATAAATCTCTTTCATAGGAAGTCGCATACATATACCTCTAGAAAAGAGAAAGAGATTTATAACTTTGCATCATGTATTCGACAGGTAGTCATAGGATTCCACTGTACTAGATAATGGAAAAAAACAAGAAACTACATTTCGCAGTTTGAAAACTTTACGCAAGCCATCTATGCCGCTCAAATCTGAATTTGCGAAAGTTTATGAATGAAAAAGAAGTTGATACAGATAAACGCGATTAACAACCCGAACGCTGGTTTTCAAGTTTTCTTGATTTGGATGAGGAAAACCATGATCAATGGCTCCCTCCATGACATTGGTCCGTCCTCTACTTCAAATTTCGCTTCACGCATACGGTTAGGGGTTAGAGAGAGTATACCATTGCAGTGTAGGTCGTCATGATGGAGCTGATTGGATGTTCTTTACAGAGAACACAGTCAGTGGCACATACCCGCGCACAATTACACACGCGCACAGAGAACGAGCACTCCATGAGAACTATGCAGATATTCCTCTCCCAAAACCTTCTCACCAAAACCTCCCACTATCTACTCTCGCGACTCGTCTTCTGTACCAGGTTACTGTATGCTCAATAGAAAAAGAAAAGATTTAAGCCCTTTTTGTGCGTTCGCATGAAGAGTCCTTCTGTGTCAGGAGTTTCAAGATTTGATCATCTTTCTTTAACCAGCAAATTGAATCCGTATATGGCAAGATAAGAAATGGTCTTTGACCTTGAGCTTTCTTCTGTGAGATCAAAATAGATAACTTAACTGCTAATCACCTAAGGAGCATAAAAATTTCACTTTTTGCATTGAGATCGGATTAAGGATATCTGTGTTTAGATAATTGATTTGTTATATTTATTATAAATTTAGAGAGAAGCTTAAACTTTGCGAAATAATATGAACGGATTGGGTTGAATATTCGTGCTCAAATTGATCATATGGGATTACATATAATCTTATCGCGTACAAAAAAAATGGTTTCCTTTGCTTATTTGGATAAATAAACTATACTAATCAATGAATATAATTATTTCACTTTTACTTGAGGTCGGACTAAAGATGATTGCAGGTAAAGAATTTATCCTTCAGTTTTACTTTTAATCCCCAAGCTACTCAGATTTTGCAAAAAAAAATGTCAATGGATTGGGTTAAACATTCGGATTCAAAATAATCCTATGAGATAATGTATGATCTAATTATATAGAAAAAAAAGGTTAAGTTTATTAATCAGTTCAGAACAAAGTTGACAAATGAATGTATGTAAAGCATCCTTGTCTGTATTATCATATTGCATAATAATCTGGGCATGGCATTTCTCTAAGAACATCATTTTCGAGTTTCCTATATACATTGCAACTAGTGCGTTGAATGCATCAGGCATATATTGTATATACAATGTATCTATTCATGCATATAATAGTTAACACGCATTCATATTATGCTGATATAGTCATCAACAATGATTATCATGATGATGATGATGATAATACTAATAATAGTGATTATGAGGATGATGATAGTAAGCTCAGATCCATGGTGTAATGGCAACACTTTGAACAATAAACTATGATCAGGTCTAGGGTTCAATACTCGGGTACAGCCTAACATATAACCTCTAAAAGGTGGGGGACAAGGGGATCCTCAGGATGCGTGAGTTGTTTTATTTCAGTCCTCCAAGCCTAATTGGAAGAGTAGGTTGATCATTGAACTTCCAAACAACAACAATAATAATCATAATATTCATAATAATAATAATAATAATCATAATAATAATAATAATCATCATCATCATAATGATAACCATAATGATAACCATAATAATAATAATGATAATAATAATGATGATCATAATAATCATAATAATACCATATTAAACGTATCCAAAATATGCAATAATGCTACTACAACCATGAATATATGTATGATTCGCAGAGGCATAACTATAAACACAGCTTGCAATAGCATAAACGTAATTATCATAGCCCACAAATGATTAGCCTGCATAGCCATAAACATGAGCAGAAGTTCTCATACATAGAAATAATGATAGCCATAAAAGCAATCCTTGGATTGCAAAAAATGATCATAGACATACATATAAGCTGCCAGATCATAACCATATTAACCATATTCATAGCCTTCAATGATATATAAAGCAATATAAATATCATTTGTATAAGCAAAACTTACATAAAAAAGTAATCATCATCTAACCAAAACCGTAACTATAATCATCTAATCATGATCTATAAAATAAAACCATATGTTAGAAAAATAATCTTTATTTGTACTCAAACAACCATTATTTTTTGCCATCATAACCACAACCTTAATGATGATCACATAGCCATAACCATATACATCCTAATAATCAAATCCCTATAAATACAATAACCATGATAAGTTTGACGTAAGGGAAAAAGTCGAATAAAATCTAGAAAATATTTTTTACGTGAATTCCAACAAAGCAATGAGTTTAAATAATATGCAAGTGATAGGAAATAGAATATGATGAAAATTATATGAATAATATACAAGAGTGAGTGAAACGAAAATGGGCAATACAAATATAAGAGCTACTGGGATGAATGAAGATGACCTTCAAATGAAACGAGAAATCATATCTCTACATAAAGAAAATGCTTAATCATATTCTAGATACAAAAACCGAAATTATAAATCTAGAAAAACATAAATACATGATATCATAATAATTGACCAAGAAAATCCAAGTGAATCGTCTTTCCTTTCTCCTCATTATCCATTAATAGTTAATGCGATTCGTCTACATCATATGCTATCCTCTTCGCATCTTAGATCTTGCACCGCAATAAGATTCTACATCGAAAAGGAAGAAACTAGTTTAAGAATATATATACATACACACGCGCACATACACACGCGCACAAACACTCTCCTCCCAACCTTTAGTATAGCCCTTGCCTTCATGCACATCTTTAGCCCTCTAGAGGATCCAAAACACTCCTCATATGCCCACTTTGACGAGATGGAATAAGCTTCGTGAATAAATGTACTTGAGCCTTTGGTCCTCATATGCTAGAGCCTTGGGTCCTCGAGCTCTGGTCCTTGAACTATCTAGGTTCATTGATTTATGTAGGTAAAACAATGGTGGAACATGCATGCCTAAGTGGAATATAACGCTCTCTCCCCCTTCTAAAGGTCATTGCCCTCAACGATCAAGGAGGTAAAATATGTTGGGAGGTCCCAACTAGCTACTTACTACTCTTTATCTAAGCTTAAATAGTCCTTGCCCTCATGCACATCTAGAGTCCTTTAGAAGGTCCAACACACTCCTCATTTAGACACTATGAAGAGATAGAATAAGCTTCATGACTAAATGGACTTGTGTTGGAGCCTTGGCTCCCTCAAGCTCTAGTCTTTGACCATTCCGGGGTCCTTGAACTATGCAGGTAGACTAATGGTAGGCCATGAAGGCATAAATGGAATATTACATCCTCTCCCTCTTCTAAAGCTCATTGCCCTCAATGCTCAAGGAGGGAAAATGCCTATGAATTAGAGACTTTGATATCCAAGTAGCATCTATGAGTGGACTATTGATCCATGCTACTAAATATTCAAGTATAGAGTGGTTCCCCAATTTGTTCTCCCAATTTTAAGACTGTGGAATCTACATCTAGATCAAATGTTCTTTTTTCTAACGCAAATAGACCATCTATACAATTCTCATCTTGAGAAATTTATGGTATCAACTTACATAAAAGCTAGGTGTATCTTATAATTTTTTGATAACTATAAATTGTATACAACATCACTAATCTTCTTGTCTATTCTCTTAGGTCCACAAAACTTGGGTAAAATCTTAGGTTCTGATCTATTTTCAATAAAGAAAAAAAATGGAAACTTGGGTTCTTGACCCACTTCCAACAAAGAAAAAAGTGGAACTTGTAAAAATGCATGATATCCCTCTTCAAACATTTGTGGAGTATGATGTATATGTGCAAAAGCTTTGTCCCTATCAGCAACTTGTTGAAGATTGGCATACGCTATCTTAAGATTATCTTGCATGTTTATAAGAAACTGTGAGGAACTTGGGGATTCCCTGAGTCATCTTATAATAGTTACATTGAGCACAAAATATCCCTAAATCACCTCAAAAGGCACTAACTTAGTAGATGTATGGTTCCAACTATTGTAGGATAGCTCTATCAAAGGAAGAAAGTTATCCCAATATGTTTGCTTTTTTGAAACATAAGCCCAAAGCATATCTTCTAAGATCTAATTTACTCTCTCAATCTAGTCGTCTATTTGTGGAGCTCTCCACTACCCATCTTCAGTTGAATTTGTAATTAGTTAAAGTTAAACATGTGATTCCAAAAGTCTCCTCTAAATCTAGCATCACCAATGGATGAGCTCTTCGAAGAAGCTTGATCCTATGTGCCACATTTCTACGAGTTGGAAGATCTATAGGTAGCTCTAAAAGAAACAAATTTTGAAACTTGGTTTTCATCTTAGACACTCGATGAGCTTCCAAGCTATTTTGAATTTGCAAAGACAAAAGCTCTTTATGCGGAAAATATATAAAGGAAAGATATTTGCACTTTTCTTCCACCATAACGACGGTAGAAACTCTCTCGCAAGTTTGAACATTTGATTTGTTATGGATGATAATGTGGTGATCTTTACCAAAAAATTGGTAAACATGCATTCTAAAGTCTATGATGGGATTTTTTCTAGCATTCCATTTCTTATGGACTGCGATATCAAGTCTAGATAGCTTGGGAATCTTGAAATATTTCTCATCTCTATAAGGCAAAATCTAGATTAGCAATCTGACTACTTGTCAATCCCAAGTCTTTGATCCCTTTCCATCTGAGAATTCAACTCAAATAGGTGTACTTGAATGGACTTATCTTCAACTTTAGCTTCTTCAGTAATGAAGAGTTTATTACTTTATGTGTGGATCCTATATCAAAAATCATAATTACAAGATGTCCATTTGCTTCCTCTTTCATAACCACCAACTCACTATCAGAGAATTATAACAAATCTTAACTTTTCTCCCTTCTTTTGGAAAGTTCAATGGGTCCTTAATGTCCTTTTTTTTTAGTAGGGAATCTAACATGCTATCCCTATTGATCCTTTACATAGGAAGTGAATAAGATTCAAGATTGGTTCTTTTTATTTCCTCCAAGGAACTCATGACTTGCCAATATTTCACAAAATCAACAAAGTAGATGGGCTCCTTGAGCAATTTGTGAAGCTCAACTAGACTCCATCCCCTAGAAAATGGTTTAGATTTTTTGAAGTGGAAAAATCTTATAATAGAATAGTGTACTTGAAGCTCCCTTTTTTCAAACTTAAAATGTGTTTCTCAATTTCTCAAAAATAGACTTCATTTATTGGGATAATGTCTTTAGTTTTGATAATTCCTGAATCAATTGTTCATCTCCTTCTTCTAAATTCACTACCTCAATCTCTTCCTCTGCTCCTTTCCTAAACCAATGGCCTTGTGAATAAGCCACATGAACCACTTCTAGCTTAACCAAGTCCAAACATGAAGCCATTTGTAAAATCAAACTAAAATAAAAATATATACCCACCTTTACACAAACATGATTATTAAATTCTCATCAAGAATCCAATTAAAAATAAAGTCATCACAAAAAGTATTTCCACACTATAAAAATATTTCTAGAACTCAATCAAAGGATATCAAAAGCCAATTTAATTATCATCACATCCAAGATGTTTTCTATGTGCTTTTGAGAAAAATTTTACTCAAACAAAAAACTCACACATTCAATTGCTACTACCTTGCATTTTGCATAAAATGAAAATGAAGAAAGAATGTACAAATAATGCTCAAGATGAATAAGATTTTTTTCAATTTTCTTATTAAATTTTGTTCCCATGGAAAATTTACTCTTTTTTATCTTATAAGTGTTTCTTATCTTATTTTAATAAAATACTAGTTTCAATTTTATTTGAACTATGAATTCTTCTAATTTTTCCAACCCGATAATGAGAAGAAAATCATGCCTTTGTGAATGCACAAATTTTTAATATAGCCCTATAAATGCATACTCTAGATATGCAGCTTTCTTCAAGGTGCAAATAAATGGTCTTAAGCAATGTGCTTAAGTGCGTTTTTCATGAATACGTTTCAATATTAATGTTTATATCTATTTTTTTTATACTTTTATGTACATGAGTACTACTATGGATACTTGATTTAACGACTTTGGGTTCCAAATCTACTTTTTTGTTTGATTTTTGCTTCATGTATTTTTCTTGAATGTTTTTGTGTTCTATACTTCAATTTTTCCTTTGGGTTCTCTTATTGATATGCTTTATTCTATTTTGGAATCGAGATCTATTTCACTATTTTATTCTTCTTAATACTCTTTAAATATTGTCTGCTACCTTAATTTTCTTGCTACTACCAAAATATTTTCCAATAGATTTGGGAATCAAATTTTTTTCTTCATTTTCTTTTTTTTTCTTAGGGTCGTATTGATTCTTTTGGTAAATTACAAGGTTCTTGTGATGCTTTTATTTACCATCCTTTCTTCCCTAACTTTGTTCACTTTGGAATACAAAAGTTCTCTATTTCTAGAGCACTTAATATATATGTGTTTTTTTATGGATATGATCACTTGAGAAAGAATTTATAACCCTCTAGCTACTTATAAATAAGTACACATGTTGGTTTGAAAATAATATAAAGACTATGACCTTTCATACATGATAATCCTAGTGTCAAGTCTTTAGGCATTAAAGATTGAGGCCATTCTTCACAATCTATTTTAGATATGTTAACATTAAATGAACCTAAATTTCTATGTTATCCATTGAGTGAAGGCTAATTCCACTAATTGGTTGAATAACCACATCTAAATCTCACATGAATTTATTTCAAAAACTTTGAACTAATCAAATTTACTTGAGCTCTTGTATCCAATAATGCTCTTTCCTTATTAACTTTTATGATCAACCCTATTAGTGGTGAATTCTTTTCTCCACCAAGTCTTTGAACATAACAAGCGCTTACTCATCTCAATTCTCTTAATTAATTCCTTATATTTACTCTTTCATTTGCTTATCTATGTGCTTCTTCTCTTATTCTTATTTCTTCCTCTTTTCTCTTGTATTCTTCTACACATATCAATTGTTAGGGATTCGATATACTTTTCTACTCTGCGATCACTAATATAATTTGTAATTATTTCTCCATGTAGGTTTTCTAGATACAACAACACCATTAGTAGATAATTAATGTAACTCATAAGGTCTATGACTTCTTTTCTCTAGTTTTCTATCATGATCCTTCATTATCGAATCCAATACCAAGTCTCCTTCATGTGTATCCTTGTCCTTGATATGCATACCATAATAGGCCATTTGTCTTCTTTTTCTAACATAAATGCTTATCACTCCTTGTAGTCTTGAAGATCCTAATTATTCTACCCCATGGACTCATTGGGATAATTCACATCAGTTCAGTTTTATCCAATCCTCAAAATTAGAAAAAGAAAATCTACTATAATAATGCATTGATTTCTACACTAAATTATATTGTGTAGTTCTAATTGGTCTTATATGAAACTCTATATGCCCATAATGCATGATGAATTTTTTTATCCCCAAATCCCTTTTTATATCTATTAATTTTATGAGAACAATGCAAAGTATCTTGTTTTTTATCTCGTCACAACCATTTTCTTGTGGGATATAAGATGTTGACATTCTATGAACAATCCTAAATTGATTGGTCAAGTTTTCAATTACCTCATTAAAGAAATGGATTCATCTATCACTTATCGATTCTATTGGTAATCCAAATATTTTAATTATATTCTCATAAGAAAATTTGCTATAGTATGAGCAAATTGAATATTAGAATTAGTGATTTGTACATGTGTTACACACATCAAGGATTTGAATGAGCAATTGTGAAACATTGATGAAATCATTCCAAATGCATCACTCATTTCTACATTACTCAAAGTCTTGCTAGAATCTTCTAAAAGTTTGGCTACTATAATTTTTTTGGTTGCAAAAGGAAATCCAAATATGTATATTTTGATGAGGTTGTGTATGTTCTTTTGCAAGAAGATCAATCAAGAGTGAATAGAAGTGGTTTGCATGAAGGAATGTAAACACTTACTATTACACAAAAAGGGTAAAAGCAAATATGGTTCAACTTTGGGTTCATCAAAACCAAAGCAAAAATATTCCTCTTCCAAATATTGCTCTTTGATGACGATATAAAAAAGAAAAAGAGATGTAAGTATTGTTGAAAGCTTTGTTATCCATTGATGAATGCAAAAAGCTTGCTATGCATAATGAAAAGAAGAAAGAATCTAGCACATCTATTGTTGAGAATACATCCAATGCAAAGAATAGTGAATCTAGTGGTGCTCAAGATGTTTAGGAATGCGTTCTCACATGTCATTATAATTCATCATCACATTCTACATGTATGATTGTGATTGCAACTCATTCCAATTGTTTTTTTTATAGTGTTGCTTCAAAGCATATCTTTTCATGCAAAAGATTTTTTTATATATTTAAACGATGTGACCAAGGGAGAAAATTGGGCTTAGGGCTGCAATGGAGATAATGTTACTCGCTATTGTAGACTTTAAGAGATAGAAAATTAACCTTTGTTTCTTTTGTGTTAGTATAATTCCAAATGGTTTCCTTAGAATAACCATCACAAGGGCCATTTTACCCACCAAAGTATTATTTAGATGATACTTATGAACTTTCCATATTTTCTTTTGTTGGATTATACTTAAAGGCCTATTGGGGACTTCTTATTATCCTACAATCTCAGAAGTTTTCAAATGCTTAATCGAGGGACCAAACACAATGGGCTCATTATAAAATTTCTACAACTCCATTGATTGTATTAGACTTCCTTCAAATGTGGGTTGGGAGGTTCACAACTTTGTGAGAGAAATCCTATTTGGGGAATGGGATAACTACCTCCTTGCTCCTAATTTGACGAGTGATATGACTTGGGAACATTGAGTAATGCTCAATGGATTATAGTATTGTTTCTACTTAGCTAAATTCAAATATATGTTGATACATCATTCTTCTCTTATTCCTTCCATTTTGACCATCGAGTATGAGCTTCTAGATAATCAAATTTCTACAACAATTGGAACTCCCTATTTCTAACTATTGATTCAGCTTTACTCAAAATCTGACTTGAAGACTTTCTTACACCAGACTTCATCCTTAACCAAACTTCTACTTATAGATAACAATTCATCCTTAGTGTACTTAATGTACGATAAATTTTTGATCTTATAGCTCATAAACTATACTCTTTGGCACCATGAACAATCCTTTCAGCACTTAAATCACCTCATCTAGCTAAAATATACATCTTAATTGTCCATTCTTCCATGATTATACTAATAATAAGTTTAGTGCCTTAGTATGTTTGACTCAAGAAAAATGAAGATGCACAAATAAAGGACGAGATATGAAAACACATCGACTTGTATTAATGCACTTCTCAATACAATTCTAGAGAGATCATATAATAATGGGTGACTATGCATACATAATGATCTTGAACTCAACATACACTCTTCTTTCTCCTAACCTATTCATTTGACAACACGACAAGAATAAAGGGGGTGTAGCAACATTAACGTGACACATTTTGGTTGCTTCGTGATTAAGCATTTCATCACAGTGGCCGTCAAGCGCATACCGTTTTCTAAAGGATGTTAATCTCAATGTTATTTCTGATGTTTTAATTGATGCTAAGAGCTAAGTAAACATTAGTGT
Source organism: Ceratopteris richardii (assembly GCA_020310875.1). Taxonomy (NCBI): domain Eukaryota; kingdom Viridiplantae; phylum Streptophyta; class Polypodiopsida; order Polypodiales; family Pteridaceae; genus Ceratopteris; species Ceratopteris richardii. The sequence goes on along the minus strand of CM035431.1, from coordinate 133,275,418 downwards.
TATTGATTTCATATCGCTTATACGAGTTGGTCGTAAGTGTCCCTTATATGATATGTCCACTAGCATCACTTATGTGATGTTGTTTAATCTCACTTATACAACATTAAGGTCTCACTGATACAACACAATCGAGTATCGAGGGATGACAATTTCTCATTGCTTATGTGACGTTTATAAAAAATAAAAAAATATTAAACTGCTCTTCGATCGTCATTTACGCGCATCTGATCGAAGAGATCTCCAATGTTTAGAATTGTGGTGGTTAGGAGCTCTTTTTGGATCCCTCTCTTATTCTCTCTCTCTCTCTCTCTCTCTCTCTCTCTCTCTCTCTCTCTCTCTCTCTCTCTCTCTCTCTCTCTCTCTCTCTCTCTCTCTCTCTCTCTCTCTCTCTCTCTCTCTCTCTCTCTCTCTCTCTCTCTCTCTCTCTCTCTCTCTCTCTCTCTCTCTCTCTCTCTCTCTCTCTCTCTCTCTCTCTCTCTCTCTCTCTCTCTCTCTCTCTCTCTCTCTCTCTCTCTCTCTCTCTCGCTCTCTCCCTCTCTCTTCTTCTTTTTACCTTTTTCTCTTTTAATTTCTATCTTTCTCTCTTTTTCATTTTTGTTCATCTCTTTTGACCTCTCTCTCTCTCTCTCTCTCTCTCTCTCTCTCTCTCTCTCTCTCTCTCTCTCTCTCTCTCTCTCTCTCTCTCTCTCTCTCTCTCTCTCTCTCTCTCTCTCTCTCTCTCTCTCTCTCTCTCTCTCTTCTCTCTCTCTCTCTCTCTCTCTCTCTCTCTCTCTCTCTCTCTCTCTCTCTCTCTCTCTCTCTCTCTCTCTCTCTCTCTCTCTCTCTCTCTCTCTCTCTCTCTCTCTCTCTCTCTCTCTCTCTCTCTCTCTCTCTCTCTCTCTCTCTCTCTCTCTCTCTCTCTCTCTCTCTCTCTCTCTCTCTCTCTCTCTCTCTATATATATATATATATATATATATATATATTACAGGTTATTCAAAAAGTTTACCAAGCATAAAATATGGCTAATTATTGTAAATGTAATTTTCATTGGCTTAGATCATTTAAATTGTTTTATTTTCATTAATTGGCATACTCACACTTACTCATTCATATACACATATACATGACCATGCACGCTCACACATATACACACTCATACACATGCACATACACACACATACACATACACATATGCTTACACATACACATGCACATACACACACACATATACATACACATAGACTTACCCATACACTTACACTATACATGCACATACACTTACACATACACATACACAGACACATACACACATATACACATGCATATGCACAAACGTATCTACGAACACATAAAAGAACATGCATGCACACATTATTGCATATACACATACTCAGATACATATTTGACAAATATGTATACACATGCATATGCATATTCACATGCATACACATACACATGGATGCAAATGAAGATGCATGCACATGCACATGCCTGCTCATATACACATACACACACAACATACATATGAATATATATATATATATATATATACATAAACATGCACATACGTACACACATATAGGCACATACGCTTATATATACACATTCACATACATACATATACACACACATAGACATGCATATACAAACGCGTACACACATACACTTACACATACTCATACACATTGGAGATCTCCTTTTGTTACATTTAAATAAATAAAAAAGATTAATGATTAGTGTTTTAACTAAAATAAAAAAATATATACTTTCAATAATATATATACTAACAAATATAGCTACAAAACCATGATGGCCCATTTGGCCTAAATGCGATGTATGTCCTGACTCAACTCTCTTCTTTGTAGCAGCCTATGTTTATTTTATGAAACAAAAATACATAGATTAAATATAGAACAGTTATAAAATATATAAGAATTATAAACTATTAATTTTTATACCTTATACTGAGGAAATGATTCTTGAAGATGTAAGTGTCTATGAAAAAACTTCCACATCTCAGGTGGTATGTTAGGTCTTCTCTTATTTTGTTCTACCATACAATATCTCTTGTTATTTTAATCTCAAACAAAATAAAAAGATTAGAATATAAAAAAACTTTAAATTTATAAACATGCATAATAGACACACATACATACACTTACATATACGTAATTACACTTATACATACATACTTATACACACACATACATGCATACACTTACACATACATACATACACTTACATATACACACACATATTATATATACACATACATACATTCTAAATACATACACACATACATATGTTATACATTTATAGTTTTGTATGTGTATTTATATTTTAGAATGTATATTTGTGTATATTGTTGGAATCAAGACAATAGCATCAAGAGGAACTTGTTTAGAGACAAAAATTGACTTGTTGAGATAATAGCATCAAGGGGGACTTGTTATGGCTAAGTTTTGATAGAAATCGACTTATGCACCTGCTCCTTGGATACTTACAACAAAAGAGATGCAAATAGGTTAAAAAATTTATTTTTTGTGATATAGTTCAATATTTTTTCAAGCACATAATAATGTATTTTTGTTTTTTTTATTTTTATGGGTTATTTTGAAGGTTGATTGATTTCGAGTTGAGCATGAAGGTAGAAATTTCCCATTAAAAGGGGATCATTATCAATTGTTTACTTGAGTCATTTGAATGGGTATGAGACAATAGGTTCTCCTTTACTCAACTAGAATATAGGTGAATCCCACCACAGAGATGAAAACATGTTCTCTTAAGTTAGAACATAAAGCTCGGAATTATGCCTAAAATTTTATATATAGCTCTATTTTCGAGGACGACATTCCTCTCATATATGTATGTGTATTCATGTGTTATATATATATATATATATATATATATATATATATATATATATATATATATATATATATATATATATATATATATATATATGTGTGTGTGTGTGTGTGTTAGTATGCATATATGTGTGTTTCATGTGTATGATAGATGTATGCACACGTGTATATATGCATGTGCATTTGTGTGATATATGCAAAGTGTGCATGTAGACATGTATATGTATGTATGTGTGCATGTAGACATGTATGTGTGATGTGTATGTATTTAAATATGTGTTTTATATAAATGTGTGTGTATATACATGATGTATATATAACTTTATATGTATTATGATCCTTGTTGATTCAAGTAGCTATATACAAAGGCATAAGGTTGGGAGGAGAGACATCTCTCTAGTAGGTGGTGGGAGGACTAGATGCAATGTGTAGATATACTTCAACCATACGGCAAACATGACAAACTCAGGACTCAAGTCGATTTACTATTTTCTATGTATTATTTATATAGATATAACAAATAAAAGCAATGCATATTGTGCATTATCATGATGATGTGCCATAAGTATCCACATCTCTTTCAAACATCATTTATGTGACCACCCAGTGCCAAATTCTATCTCCAATGAGCTAAGTACATACTTTCTATCTCTCTCATCAAACTCACTACAAAAAGAAAAAAAACATATAAGTAAAACATAAAATATTTATCTCAATTTATATGTAAACTTATACTTACTTCCGTGTCAAGTGAACAAAACGCAAGTAGAAGTCACATAAATCTCTCATTCTTCTTTTAAACTCCAACCCGTGCCTCATATATACTATATTTCTCTCAGGTTCTATGTTGCACTCCAACCCTAGGCTACCTACGCATGTCCTCATAGGCACCTCTGTTGTGCTCGCACGAGCTGGAATTGCTATAGGTGTCCTAAAAATAAATAGATAAAAATGAATAAAAACATGTGTTATAATATCATTAAAAATATTAATTTATGAAAAAAACATACCTATGGGCAGATAAATCTCTTCTTGCAAATGGAGCCGCAAAGGAGCCTTCCTCTAGACACTGGGTAAGCATTTGTATGGTAAAATCTAATTCCTCATCGGGTATGTCTGCATACTCATGCATGACAACCCCTAAGGAATCAGGCGGAACTTTCCCTCTCATAAGATTCTTTATGAGAGTAAGTTTCATCTTTCTCTCTTCTACTACGATCCATAATATCTATACATATAAAACAAAATGGATTATATATATATGTATATATATATATGTGTGTGTGTGTGTGCACGCCCATATGTATATGTATGTGTGTATGTATATATATGCATGCCCATATGTATGTGTATATATGTATGCGTGTGTGTGTGTGCGCGCATGCCCACACATATACATACATACATACATACATATATATATATATATATATATATATATATATATATATATATATATATATATATATATATATATATCTGCGTGTGTGTGTGTGCACGCGTGCACGCCCATATGTATATGTATGTGTGTATGTATATATATGCATATCTGTGTGTATGTATGTATGCATATGCGTATGTATGTGTATGCATGTGTATGTATGTGTATGTGTGTGTATATGCATGCATGTATGTATATGTGTGTGTATGTATATATATGTATGTATATGTTTGTGTATGTGTATGTAGATGTGTATGTGAGTATATGTATATGTGTATGTGGGTGTGTATGTATGTGTATGCATGTATGTATATATGTATGCATATGTATGTGCATTGTGTATGCATATGCATGTGCATTGTGTATGCATATGCATGTATGTGTGTGTATGTGTATGTGTGTGTCTCTATGTGTGTGTATGTATATGTTTCTATCTCTATGTGTGTGTATATATATGAGTGTATGTATATGTGTGTGTGTGTATGTATACATGTATGTATGTGGATATGCATATGTATGTATAGTGTATCTATGTATGTTGTGTATGCATGTGTGTGTACGTATGCATCATGTATGTGTGTGTGTGTGTATACGTATGTGTACGTGTGTGTATGCATGTGTTTGTATGTGTGTGTATGCATGTGTTTGTAAAGTGCATTTGTGTGTGTATATGTGCATATGTGTGTATGTATGTGTGTGTATGTATGTGTGTGTATGTATGTGCATGTGTGTATACATGTGTCTATGTATATATGCATATGCATGTGTATGCATGTGTGTGTATGTATGCATGTGAGTGTGAGTGTGCGTCTATCTGTGTGTAGGTATATGTGCAAGTAACTATATGTGTATGAGCATGTATGCATATGTGTGCATTTATGTATGTATCTATATGTGTGTATATGCATATGTTTGTATGTATGAATATATGTGCATGTGTGTGTATGCATGTCTATGTATGTATGTATACATGTGTGTGTATGTATGCATGTGAGTGTATGTGTGTGTATATGTGCATATGTGTGTATATGTGCATATGTGTGTGTATGTGCATGTGTGTGTATGTGCATGTGCATGTGCATGTGTGTGTATGTGCATGTGTTTGTATGCATGTGTGTATGTATGTATGCATATGCATGTGTATGCATGCTTGTGTATGTATGCATATGAGTGTATGTATGCATGTGAGTGTATGTGTGTCTCTATGTGTGTGTATGTATGTGTATGTGTATATGTATATGCATGTCTATGTGTGTGTATGTATGTGTAAGTATCTATATGTGCATGTGCATGTATGTGTCTATGTGTGTGTATGTATGGGTAAATATCTATATGTGTATGTGTGTATATGTATATATGCATGTAAGTGTATGTATGCATGTGAGTATATATGTGTACCTATGTGTGTATATATATGTGTACGTGTATATATGTATCTTTATGCATATGTGTGTGTATGTGCTTGTGTTTATGTATATATACATATGCATGTGTGTATGTATGTATACATATGCATGTGTGAGTATGAATGCATGTGTGTATGTATGCACATGTGGTGTATGTATGCACATGTGTGTATGTATGCACATGTGTGTATGTATGCACATGTGTGTATGTATGCACATGTGTGTATGTATGCACATGTGTGTATGTATGCACATGTGTGTATGTATGCACATGTGTGTATGTATGCATATGTGTGTGTATGTGCATGTGTGTGTATACATGTGTCTATATATGTATGCATATGCATGTGCATGCAAATGTGTGTATGTATGCATGTGAGTGTATGTGTGTGTGTCTTTGTGAGTGTATGTGTGTCTATGTATGTGTATGTGTATATGTGTGTGTATATGTGTATATGTGTATATGTGTATATGTTCAAGTACCTATATGTGTATGTGTGTATGCATATGTGTGCATTTGTAAATGTGTGTGTATACATATCATATATGTGTGCATTTGTATATGTGTATATATGTGTGTATGTATGTGTGTGTATATGTGTATATGTTGTATGGGTGTGTATGCATATGTGTGTGTATGTGCATGTGTGTGTATGCATGTGTCTATGTATGTATGCATGTGTGTATGTATGCATGTGTGTATGTATGCATGTGTGTATGTATGCATGTGTGTGTATATGTATATGTATATATATGTGCAAGTATCTATATGTGTACATGTATGTGTACATGTATGTGTACATGTATGTGTACATGTATGTGTACATGTATGTGTAAATGTATGTGTACATGTATGTGTACATGTATGTGTACATGTATGTGTACATGTATGTGTAAATGTATGTGTACATGTATGTGTATATGTATATGTGTGTGTATGATTTTGTTTGTATATGTGTATATGTATGTGTGTGTATATGTGTATATGTGTATATGTGTATATGTGTATATGTGTATATGTGTATATGTGTATATGTGTATATGTGTATATGTGTATATGTGTATATGTGTATATGTGTATATGTGTATATGTGTATATGTGTATATGTGTATATGTGTATATGTGTATATGTGTATATGTGTATATGTGTATATGTGTATATGTGTATATGTGTGCATGTGTGTGTATGCATATGTGTGTATGTATATGCATGTGTGTGTATGCATATGTGTGTATGATATGCATGTACCTTTGCTCATTCAGTTGCTCCTTCACTCATTTGCTCTCGTTCGCTTGTTCGGTTGCTCCTTCACTCATTGGATCTCACTCTCTCACTTGATTGGGGCACAAATGTGCATGGAGAAATCAATTTTCTTTTTCAAATTCATGGAGTGATGCTTATGCAACACTATAGCGTCACATCAATGTCCAATCGTCACTAACATAGTCGCGAAAAGTTGATGCACATAGCGACAACAAATATATGCATCGTTTATGTGATGCTCATCATGACTTATTCGATGCAATTGATTTATTTTTTTTATTTATCTTCTAGATCATCATCTATGTGATGCTATCTGATGCCATCATCGCATAAGCAACTTTCCTTGCTTTTTTTTAGTTGGGGGTGTCACTACACCCCCTTTATTCTTGTAGTGCAGTAAGAAGCAAACTATGACCAACCAACAATAGATAAAACATAGATGGATCAAATGAATTCTTCCTTTGATTATTTTTTAGACATCTCCTAATATTTTTTGTCAATTTCTTTTGTATATATGTCTTTCTTGTTCCAGCCATCTATAATGAGATACTCTTTCTCTGCTAGAAAAATGCCTTTGTATATATTTCTTGGAGTTCTAAAGTGCTCTTGGTGCATGTGAGGCTTCTTTACTTCATAGGGAGGATAAAAAGAATGGGATTTACATTGTAAAACAATTTACAAAGGGAGATAAAGATTCAACATTTTTATTCAAAAAAATAACCAAGCCCTACTTGGTAGTGCCCCAATATTGGCATGCTCTAGTGAAATAAAACAAGTACCTATATTTTTTTTAGTCATCCTTGTCTGTAGGTTCATCGACTAAATCATCTCGCAAATTTTCTTTTATCCTAATGAGGTATTCATCATATGTTTCCTTTACTTTTTTTCAACATGGTTCTCAACATTTTTTGTTGTTAGATAATCCAGTCATCCACGCTATTGAGAGGTGGATGATATTTGTGTGGCATCATGTAAAGCTACCTTGGCCTCTACAATTAAAATTTTATCCTAAAACTTGACAACAATAGTAAGATTATGCCTTGTTATTTGAGGAGTCAAGTGTGTAGGGCCTTCATTCCATATCTATGAGTTTGGCAGCATCTTGCAATTCTCCTATATGTTCATTAAGTGATGCCAATTCTATTCGTACATCATGTTATCTTCTATAAGGCTCCATAATAGTGTTGTGTAAATCTTGGATTGTTCATTGATGCACTCCATTCCACCTTCATGATTCATTCGCTAGATTTTTTTGGAATGCACATATACTTAAATACATGTATATGCACATCCACATGCATGCACATTCACATGCATGCACATGGATGCAAATGGAAATGCATCCACACGCACATGCATGTTTCATACATATACACATGCATATACATACATTTGTATATGTTTATACACATACACATACATATGCACATATGTATATATACACACACATACACATATATACACATATATATTCACATATGTACACACACATATACACATGCACACACACATGCACATACATACATATACACATATACATGCACATACACACATATACACATACACTTACACATATACATGCACATACATATACACACATACACATGCACATGCACATACTCATATACACACATATACACTTACACATGCACATGCACATACATACATATACACACACATACACATGCACATGCACATACACATACATACACATATACACTTACACATGCACATGCACGTACATGCATAACCGCATATACATATGTACATACATTCATATACACACACATTACACACATATACATGCACATACATACACACACATATTACACACATATACATGCACATACGTACACACATATGAATGAATTATATAATTAAAGTACTAAAACACATGCTTAATGTAAACAATAATAACAATCAATAGAACAAAACTTTTCATTACTTAATACCATACACACAATTCAAAACATAATTGAAATGAACATTATATATATATATATATATATATATATATATATATATATATATATATATATATATATATATATATATATATATATATATATATATATATATATATATATATATGTATATATATATATATATCAATGTAAATACATATAATCCAATGTCATAATCAAGAATCCTAATCATCATCATCATGATCATCATCATCATCATGATCATCATCATCATCATGATCATCATCATCGTCATGATCATCATCATCATCAGCAGCATCATGATCATCTTGATCCTGATCCTCATCATCATGATCACCCTATGACGATCAAGATCATCCTTCCTATGTCTGTCTCTCTACCTCATCCATATCTGCCTCTCCATAATACTCCTGTATAACATATAACAAACATAAATAAGTAAAACAATTAAAACATCAATAAAAATAAAATAATTATATAAAATTTAATAACACTCACAAAGGCATCCGGATGATCTCGAATATACTCGCTCAAACGCCGATATCCAAAATGTGCAGCATACACGATCTCATGTTTCGTAGGATATCGGCCATAATCCTTTCGCTACATTGAAACAAATAAAAAAAATTAGTTTCTTGCATTTTAACTAAAATAAAAAATATACTCACAATAACACATATACTTACAAATGTAGCTACAAAACCATGATGGCCCATTTGGCCTAGGTGCGATGTGTGGCCGACTCAACTCTCTCCTTTGCAGCAGCCTCTTTATTTAAGAAAAAAGAAATACATAAATTAAATATAAAAAATTACTAAAATATATGAAAATTATAAATATAAACTATTAATTTGTATACCTTCTGCTAAGGAAATGACTCCTGAAGACGTAGCTATCTACAAAAAAACTGCCACATCTCAGGTGGTATGTTAGGTCGCCTCTTATTTTTTTCCACCATACAATACCTCCTGTTAATTTAATCTCAAATAGAAAAAAAGAATCAGAATACATACACATATATACACACACATACCCACATACACATATACATGCAAACATATACACATACATATATGCATACAAATACACATATACATACATATAACATAAACACACATATACATATCCACATATATACGTACACACACATGCATGCATATATACTCATTCATACAAAATACATGCATTTATCCCACAATAATGTGTATTTGTGTATATGTGAATATGTGTGTATGTGTAAATATGTATATGTGAATGTTTATGTATGTAAATAATCAGATTATTAATATCAAATACCATTATTTGTAGATTCCAATCAATCAGATGGAACTCCACCACCGTCTCCTAATCGTGCAAGGACTATATACTGTAAGTATATCAAACATTTAATTTTAAATATATTTGATAGATACATAACTTATATTTTTTTTTCTTATTATAATCAGATTCTGATCAATCAGAGGGCACTCCACCACCTCCTACCTATGCAACAATTTCATATTGTCCTCCGATAGGAATTATGATGAATTTTACTATCGAGAGCATATTATATGTTGGTGTAACTCTTGTTATGGCACGTATCAAAGACCACGATTGGAATGTATCGAACATGAGGCAGAGTATCATACTTTTGAGCATGCACCATCACCTGGTCAACGTGATAATGCTTGGGTATGTATTTTTTCTATAAATTAATGTCATTATTCTATATAAAGACCATATACAAAATCAAATTACTGTTGATATACAAGAATACTTGCTCGATGATGATGATGATAATTTTTTTCATAATGTTAATATACCTCGTACACGTCATGGACTTGCTATTCATCCATTACAAGTAGAGGTTTCTAGAAATCCTCTACCTCCTAGTTTACAGACTGAAACAGCTCGAGATTATCCATTTCCAGCTCGTGATCATTCTCTAGTACAAACATATAATAGAAGAAGATATGGAGGATGGAATAGAGGACCACTTCCTTTAGATGGAGAGGTTTGTGTGTCAGAACTCTGAAGTCACTCTTATGTCATTTTGTGGTCCTATATATGGATGGAGAGATTTGCATCGACTTGCACGTTATGTTCAAAGCATGAGTACTTATGGAATATGCCTAAATGCAGCATCTCTTACGAGTAGAAGGATTTCACATGCAGAAAATCAAAGATTATATATTGATGGAAGACCTTACATGCATGGAAATATAGCAAGTTTAATAAATAGTAGTCGCGGGTTACATAATAGTTCAAGGACTAATTGCACATTTGAGGAGTGTGAAAATAGTCATGAATCACCATACATGAGTAGAGATGTATCAAGATACATAGTTGTCAATGCTATTACTACATTACATGTTGGTGATGAATTATTAGTGAATGATGGATGGCATAGACCTCCAAGAGCACCTTTTAGCTAGAGAGAATGAAAAATTTCTATCCACATTTAATAACTTATATATTTAATTTTATGTTTAAAGTTTACTTTTTATTCATTTATGGAATACTAATGATTTTTATTCATTTGTGTAGATTCCAACATATGATGTTGATAATATTCCCCCACAGTTGCCAGTAAGACCTCATTTATCAAAAGCTTCTATGAGGAGGCTACGCAAAAGTGATCATGTGGAATATGCAAGGTTGAAAGATCTATATTCAAAAGAAGATCAAGTACAAGATTTGTGAGACAATGATGAAGATGATGGCATGGCAGATTTTATTGAGGATTGGTATCAAAATGACAGTGAGAGCATTGATATTTCTAAAAATGATACCATAGCATCTTCTTGGACTAAAAGATACCATAGCATGAAGGAATGATTGGAAAGATAAAAACTAAAAACCAAAGTTATGGCCAGTTTTTGATAGACATCGATAGGAAATGACTTATGCACTGGCTCCTTGGGTACTTACAACAAAAGAGATACAGACTATCAACAATAGGATTCAATTTCTTAGAACTCCTATAGGATATGGAGCATCTTTCCAAAACATGTTTACTATGGATGATAAGAGTTTATCTAGGTTAAAGACCCATGACTATCATAACTTTTTGAAACATATTTTACCTTTGGTTATCGATGGATGTACAACGAAAGGAGTATGAGATGTGATCTATCATCTTGGATCGCTTATAAGGTAGTTATGATACTTTTATATTTAATATGTATGAATATTGGATACCTTTTATTTTTTAATTAACTTCTTTATAATTTTTTTTATGATATGTATAGGTGGATTACATCAAAAGAGATTGACAAAAACTCGATCCCACAAAAAAAAACGTGAATGCAAAGAGCTACTATGTTTGATGGAGAAAGAGCTTCCTACTTCATTTTTTGATATTCAGGTTCATTTATTAGTCCATCTTGTAGATGAAATAGAGATTGCAGGTGTTTTCAACACTCCATGGATGTTTTGGGTCGAGCAATTTATGGGAATATTAAAAGGTTATGTGTGAAAAAGAGCGAAACCAGAAGGATCCATGGCAAAGGGTTGGATGCTTGAAGAGTGCATGTATTACGTTAGTGAGTACCTTGAAAGAGTTCATGAAGAAGCTCCATGTGCATGGACCAACGAGTCTTTTTCAAAAATAACGGATGAGTTATTATCAGGTAAGGGAGTTCCATTTTTATTTACATTTCAAGAAAAAAATGATGTCTCTACTTTTGTAGCATATAATAGCGAATGCATGCAAGCATTCCTTAGCAAGTACGAATGAGAACTTCAAAATCTCCGAAGTAAAAGGCAAAGAAACAAAAGATATAGACGTAATCTCGATAATAATGAGATTACAAATATATCTTCTTTCACGGATTGGCTATATAGTCGTTTGCAACGCGCCAATGCAAATAATGAAGAAATCTCAGATGAGCAGAGAGAGTTAATGATAGGTTGTGAACAAAAGGTAATTTTATTTTAACAATATTTTGTTTTTTTCATATATGTATATTAGTTTCTATTTACTAATTTAATTTCTTTTGCAAGCTCGAATGTTCACTAATATGTGGGCTTTTGGACAGCATCATTAGGGGAAAAAAGGAACCCTGCATGGGCCTTGTAAGGATTCATAATTTTTAGGGATTTAAATGCTTAATCTAGTGGTTTGAGAGAGCATACAAAACCACCACTAGTATTCTCAAATAAAATAGTATTTGATTGCTTTCATATTTGAATTACCAAATCAAAACATTTTGAGCCCTTGGATATTTGAATTCAATGGCTTAGATTTATTTGAAGGTTCTCTAGAGAGAGAAGCTAAAAAAATTCGTAGGAGTTTGTGGGATTTTGTCCTATTTGCACAGGCTTTTTGGGTGTTCTCTGCACAATCCTAGGCTGTTGGATGGCGTCGAATCTGACGGACAAGCAGATTTGGGGCTGATCTTCAAACGATGGGTAATTTGAGCTGTCCGATCTGCTGTTGATTTTAGGGGGGAGGAGAAAAGGCGCCCAAGATCATCATGGGCACCCATCTCAACCATTGGATCAAGGCTCCGTCTAAGGGCTAGAAATGAAGGCGCTCAACAATCATGGGATTCAAGGAGAGCCCTCCGATTTCAACCCCATCCAAGGGCACATATTCATTCGCGCCCATTTCAAGGTTTGTTTGATCATAGCCACTCGTGTTAAAGCAAATCCAAGGGCCATAAAGCAAAGGTGCCTTGACTTTTCCCCTTTAACCTCTACCTTTGGATTTTGAGTCAATCCAAGGGCTAAGAATCATTTTCAAGAATTCAAAAACCATTCAAATGGAAAATACTAGGAGTTTTAAGTGGTTTTTTTCTCTTTGACCACACAGAAACCAGGGAAGCCTTAGCCTAGCCTATGTGTTTGAGGGACTAGACTGTGTCCACCACCCTCTTCTCATTGGTCCATCACTAATCACTCCTTAACCTAAAAGTCCCATGCAAGGTTCATTTTTTCCCCTAATGTATTAGAATCAGAGCCATTGATTCTTTACGTAAACCAGAGGATTCTAGTATTGCTTCTTTCAAACAACTATCACGTGCTAGATCAAAAGACACGAACCTTATAGATGGCAAACTTGGTTATGTGGGAACTGTTGTTGGTATCTACGAAATTTCATTTCGTACATTCAAACAGGTAGAAAAAAGTTTATATTTTTTATGATAGAGTTAGTTGATTTTTAAGCACCTAATAATGGGTTTTTGTTTTTATATATTTTGATAGGTCATTTTTAAGGTTGATTGGTTTCAAGCCGAGTATGAAGGTAGCAATTCCACATTAAGAAAGGATTTATCTGGGTTTTGGGCACTTGATTCTTCCAAGGTAATGCGATCTACTAAAGAAGCATATATTCTTCCTAGGCATATTGAACAAGCTTTTTTTATAAAAACCCAAATGCTCACCCTTGGTGGCAAGTCATTAATGTTCAACCTAGAGGTAGGTCATTGTTTGAATAGTTTATTGTTAGAGAGATCGAAGAAAGTCCTCTTGATGATCCACCATCAGATACTGATACATCAACATGTGAAAGAGAAATTAGAATCATTATATGTGATAATGATACTAATCTTTTTTATGAAGATGATAATACTCTACATGCTTATTCTACTGATGAGGAAGAGGAATTACCAGAAATCGATATTAATCCATCAATAGATGATGTGACTCATGAGAACACAGATTTAACAATAGAAGAAATAAATGAAATCAATAAGGATAATGAAGATGAGATTATTTTGATGTTTTACCAAAATGATGGCAATAATGAAAACATATGATCAGATTAGATAGTAAATTCTACTCTAATTATCGATCAATAACTTGAAGCTTTTGAATGGATATCAGATAATAGATTTTTTATTCAAGTTGAATATCGAGGAATCCTACTAGAGAGATGAAATCATGTTCTTTTAAGTTAGAACATGAAGCTCGGGGGTATGCCTAATTATTTTATATATAGCTTTATCTTTGAGGAGCAAATTTTTATCATGTATGTATGCATATGTGTGTGTATTCATCTGTATTATATGTATACATGTGTTAGTATGCATATATATCTCTTTCATGTATATGTATGTGTGCATGTGTGTGATATATATACACATGTGTTAGTATGCATATGTGTATATATGCATATGCATTTGTGTAGTATATTCATATATTCATGTAATATATGCAAGTGTTTATAATTGTGTATGCATGTATAAGTATACATTTGTGCATGTAGGCATATACATGTGATGTGTACATGTATATATGTATATGTGTCTATGTGTAAATGTGTACATGTAAATATGTATGTATGTATATATATTTATGTGTGCAATTAGGCATGTATGTGTGATGCATAATGTATCTAGTCCATTTTATATTTATGTATGTGTATCTACATGATGTGTATATATCTTTATATATATTATGATCCTCATTGATTCGAGTAGCTATATATAGAGGCATAAGGTTGGGAGGAGAGACATCTCTCTAGTAGGATGTCGGAGGAATAGATGCAATGTGTACATATACTTCAATCATATGGCTAAAAGGCTGAATTAGAGTTTCAAATTAGAGGTTTTAAAACCCTAATATCAAAATTAGTGTTTTCGAATTAGGATTTTTGAAATAGGATTTCTGAATTAGAATATCTATAATAGGGTTTTTGAATTAGGATATGTATATATATATATATATATATATATATATATATATATATATATATATATATATATATATATATATATATATATATATATATATATATTTATTTATTTATTTATTTATTTATTTATTTATTTATTTATTTATTTATTTATTTATTTATTTATTTATTTATTTATTTATTTATTTATTTATTTATTTATTTATTTATTTATTTATTTATTTATATATAGATATATTAGTATATATATACACACACACACACACATATATATATATATATATATATATATATATATATATATATATATATATATATATATCAGTATGCATGTGTGTGTATATATGTGTATCTATATGTGTGTATGCATGTGTGTGTATCTATGTGTATCTATATGTGCATATGCATGTGTTGTGTGTGTGTGTGTGTGTATGCATGTGTATATGTATATATGCATGTAAATATGATTATGTGAGTCTATGTGTGTGTACATATGATTATGTATGTGTATGTGTATGTGAGTATGTGTATGTGTCTATGTGTATTCTTTATATGTGTGTAACTCCATGCATGTGTATGTGTGTGTAAAAATGTGCATGTATGTGTGTGTATGTATACATGTGCATGTATGTGTATATGTGTGTAAATGTGCATGTATGATGTATATGTGTGTGTATGTGTGCATTTGTACCTCTAGTCTCACTCTTCTCTCTCTCTCTCTCTCTCTCTCTCTCTCTCTCTCTCTCTCTCTCTCTCTCTTCTCTCTCTCTCTCTCTCTCTCTCTCTCTCTCTCTCTCTCTCTCTCTCTCTCTCTCTCTCTCTCTCTCTCTCTCTCTCTCTCTCTCTCTCTCTCTCTCTCTCTCTCTCTCTCTCTCTCTCTCTCTGTCTCTCTCTCTCTCTCTCTCTCTCTCTCTCTCTCTCTCTCTCTCTCTCTCTCTCTCTCTCTCTCTCTCTCTCTCTCTCTCTCTCTCTCTCTCTCTCTCTCTCTCTCTCTCTCTCTCTCTCTCTCTCTCTCTCTCTCTCTCTCTCTCTCTCTCTCTCTCTCTCTCTCTCTCTCTCTCTCTCTCTCTCTCTCTCTCTCTCCCATTTCTCTCATATACATACATACATACATAAACACACATACTCATATCCACATATATAGACATAAAAGCAATGCGTATCATGCATTATTGCGACGATAAGCCATAAGTATCCGCATCTCTTTTAGACACCACTTATGCAATGATCCTGTCCCAAACTCTATCTCAAGTGAACTAAGTATGTATTTTTTATCCCTCTCATCATGCTCACTACAAAAATAAAAAAAAAATCATGTAAATAAAACATAAGATATTTATTTCAATTTATATCTAAAATTTATACTTACTTCCACTGTAAGTGGACAAGGTGCAGGTAAGAGTCACATAATGCTCGCATTCTTCTCTTAAACTCCAATCCATTCCCTATGTACACAATATTCCCCTCTGGCTCTATATAGCACTCTAGCCCTAAGGTGCCTATGCATGTCCTCATAGGCACCTCTGCTTTGAATATCATGATCTGGAGGTGGTATAGGTGTCTTGAAAATAGATAGATAAAAATAAATAAAAATAAATAAAAATATGTGTTATAATATCATTAAAAAAATTTATGAAAAAAAACATACCTATGAGCAAATAGTTGTCTTCCTGCATGTGGAGCCGTAGAAGAGCCCTCCTTTGATCGCTGGGTAAGCATCTGGATCGTATAATCTAGCTCATCATTAGGCATCGCTAAGTACGCATGCATGATGATCCCTAGAGTATCAGGTGGAACTCTTGCTCTCATAAGACTTTTTATGAGAGTGAGTTTCACCTTTCTCTCTCTACTAGGATCCATAATACATGTACAGATAAAACAAAATGGGCTAGAAATCAATATATATATATATATATATATATATATATATATATATATATATATATATATATATATATATATATATATATATATATATATATATATATATATATATATATATATATATATATATATATATATATGTATGTATGTATATGTGTGTGTGTGTGTGTACATATGTATGTGTATATATGTGTATGTAGGTGTATATGTGAGTGTGTGTATGCATGTAAGCATGTATGTATGCATATGCATGTGCATTATGTATGCAAATGTATGCATGTGTGTGTATGTGTGTGTGTATGCATGTAAGTATGTATGTATGCATATGCATATGCATTATGTATGCATATGTATGCATGCATGTGTATGTGTGTGTGTATGTGTCTCTATGTGTGTGTATGCATATATATGTGTGTATGTCTCTATGTGTCTGTCTATGCATATATATGTGTGTATGTTTCCATGTGTGTGTATGTGTGTGTATGTTTGTGTATGTGTGTGTGTCTATGTGTGTTTGTGTGTATATACGTGTCTATCTGTATATATGTGTCTATGCATGTGTATGTATGTGTGTAAATGTGTGTGGATGTGTGTATGTGTCTGTGTAAGTGTGTATGTGTGTGTCTATGTGTGTGTATATATGTGTGTATCTGTATATATATGTCTATATGCATGTGCATGTGTGTGTAAATGTGTGTGGATGTGTGTATGTGTGTGTGTAAGTCTGTATGTGTCTATGTGTGTATGTGTTTGTTTATATATGTGTTTGTTTATATTTGTGTGTGTGTATCTCTATGTGTGTAAGTTTGTATGTGTATGTGTGTGTGTCTATGTGTGTAAGTGTGTGTGTGTCTATGTGTGTATGTCTATGTGTCTGTGTGTATGCATGTGTAAGTGTGTCTATGTATGTGTGTATGTGTGTCTATGTGTGTGTGTATATGTGTGTGTATGTGTCCATGTGTGTATGTATCTATGTGTGTGTATGTGTCTATGTGTGTATGTGTATGCATGTAAGCATATATGTATGCATATGCATGTGCATTATGTATGCATATGTGTGTGTATGTGTGTGTATATGTGTGTATGTCTATGTATGCATGTAAGTATGTATGTATGCATATGCATATGCATTATGTATGCATGTATGTGTATGTGTGTGTATGTCTCTTTACATGTGTGTGTGTGCATATATATGTGTGTATGTGTGTGTCTCTCTCTACATGTGTGTGTGTGTGTGTCTATGTGTGTATATGTATGTGTGTCTATGTGTGTGTATGCATGTAAGCATGTATGTATGCATAGGCATGTGCATTATGTATGCATATGTATGCATGTGTGTGTATGTGTGTGTGTATGTGTGTGTGTATGTGTGTGTATGTCTCTCTACATGTGTATGTGGGTATGCATGTGTGTGTATGTGTGTGTATGCATGTAATTATGTATGTATGCATATGCATTATGTGTGTATGTGTCTATGTGTGTATGTGTCTGTGTGTATGTGTGTGTGCATGTATGTGTGTGTGTGTGTCTATGTGTGTATGTGTGTGTATGCATGTGTATGTCTGTGTAAATCTGTGTGTATATGTGTGTGTATGTATATGTATGTGTCTATGTGTGTATGTGTATGCATGTATCTATGCAGATGCATGTGCAATATGTATGCATATGTATGCATATGTGTCTATATGTGTGTGTATGTGTCTATGTGTGTGTATGTGTCTATGTGTGTGTATGTGTATGCATGTATCTATGCATATGCATGTGCATTATGTATGCATGTGTGTGTGTATGCATGTAAGTAATGTATGTATGCATATGCATATGCATTATGTATGCATGTATGTGTATGTGTGTGTATGTCTCTCTATGTGTGTGTATGCATATATGTGTGTGCGTGTGTATGTGTGTACGTGTGTGTATGTGTGTGTGTGTTTATGTGTGTATGTGTATGTGTGTATGTGTGTGTATGTGTGTGTATGCATGTAAGCATGTATGTATGCATATGCATGTGCATTATGTATGCATATGCATGTATGTGTGTGTATGTGTGTATGTGTGTATGTGTGTATTTGTGTGTATCTATATATATGTGTCTATATGCATGTGTATGTGTGTGTGTGTGTAAATGTGTGTGGATGTGTGTGTGTAAGTGTGTGTGTCTATGTGTGTGTGTGTATATATGTGTGTGTATGTGTGTGTGTCTATGTGTGTATGTGTGTGTGTCTATGTGTGTATACACGTGTGTATGTGTATCTATATATATGTGTCTGTATGCATGTGTATGTGTGTGGGTAAATGTGTCTAGATGTGTGTGTGTAAGTGTGCATGTGTCTATGAGTGTGTATGTGTTTATGTGTGTATATATGTCTATGTGTGTGTATGTGTCTATGTGTGTATGTGTATGCATGTATGTATGCATATGCATGTGCATTATGTATGCATATGTATGCGTATGTGTGTGTATGTGTGTGTATGCATTTAACTATGTATGTATGCATATGCATTATGTGTGTATGTGTGTATGTGTCTATGTGTGTGTGTGTCTATGTGTGTATGTGTGTGTATGCATGTGTATGTGTGTAAATCTGTGTGTATATGTGTGCATATGTGTATGTGTCTATGTGTGTGTATGTGTATGCATGTATCTATGCATATGCATGTGCATTATGTATGCATATGTGTGTGTATGCATGTAAGTATGTATGTATGCATATGTATGCATGTATGTGTATGTGTGTGTATGTCTCTCTATGTGTGTGTATGCATATATGTGTGTGTATGTGTGTATGTGTGTATGTGTGTGTGTATGTGTGTGTATGTGTGTGTATGTGTGTATGTGTATGTGTGTATGCATGTGTATGTGTGTGTATGCATGTAAGCATGTATGTATGCATATGCATGTGCATTATGTATGCATGCGTGTGTATGTGTGTGTATGCATGTAAGTATGTATGTATGCATATGCATAAATGTGTATGTGTGTAAATGTCTCTTTACATGTGTTTGTATGCATATATATATGTGTGTATGTGTATGTGTGTATGCATGTGTATGTGTGTGTATGAATTTAAGAATGTATGTATGCATATGCATGTGCATTATGTATGCATATGCATGTGCATTATGTATGCATATGTATGCATATGTGTGTATGTGTGTGTATGCATGTGTATGTGTCTATATGTGTGTGTGTATGTGTGTGTGTATGTGTGTGTATGTGTATGTGTCTATATGTGTGTGCATGTGTGTGTATGTGTCTATATGTGTGTGTATGTGTTAGATATTCCAACACTTTTCTTGAACTATTCCCATCAATAGAAAAATAATTTGGCCATTCCTTTCATGTATCATGACAATGCAATATGGATAGACATACTTGAAGAAGATAAGGACCTCCAATATTTCTCATACATGTCATATATTTTCACCATGAATATTAAATGAAAAGACTTATCAATCAAAATTCATAGGTCTTCTTATTGTCAAATTATTCAATGTTTCAATTTCTATTTAATAAAAATTTTAATACACATCCACACACATTTACACACACACACATACACATGCATATAGACACATATATATAGATACACACGTATATACACACATAAACACACACATACACACACACATACATATGCACACACACATAAACACATAGACACACACACATATAGACACATACACACACATATATGCATACACAGGCACACACATGTAGAGAGACATACACACACACATACACATACATGCATACATATGCATACATAATGCATATGCATATGCATACATGCATACTTACATGCATACACACACATACACACACATGCATACATATACATATATAATGCACATGCATATGCATATATACATGATTAAATTCATACACACACATACACACGCATACACACATACACATACACACATATATATGCATACACACACATGTAAAGAGACATACACACACATACATATACAATTATACATATGCATACATACATGCTTACATGCATACACACACATACACACGCATACACACATACACATACACACATACACATACACACATATATACGCATACACACACACATCGAGAGACATACACATACATGCATACATATGCATACATAATGCATATGCATATGCATACATACATACTTAGATGCATACACACACATACACACACATGCATACATATGCATACATATGCATACATAATGCACATGCATATGCATACATACATGCTTACATGCATACACACACGTATACACGCATACACACATACACATACACACATAGACACACACACACATACACACACATATATGCATACACACACACATAGAGAGACACACACATACACATACATGCATACATATGCATACATAATGCATATGCATATGCATACATACTACTTACATGCATACACACATATGCATACATAATGCACATGCATATGCATAGATACATGCATACACATACACATACATAGACACATACACATAGTTAGACACTCACACATACACACACATATGCACATAGATTTACACAGATAAACATGCATACGCACACATACACACATAGACACACACATAGACATACACACACACATACACACACACATACACACATACACAGATACACACATAATGCATATGCATACATACATACTTAAATGCATACACACACATCCAGACACATTTACACACACACATACACATGCATATAGACACGTATATATAGATGCACACGTATATACACACATAGACACACTCACATATGCACATAGACACACACACACACATACACACACATATATACACACACACATAGACACACACACTTACACACACACATCCACACACATTTACACACACACATACACATGCATACAGACACATATATATAGATACACACATACATGCATATGCATACATAATGCACATGCATATGCATATATACATGCTTACATGCATACACACACATCCACATGCATACACACATACACATACACACATAGACACACACACCCACATACACACACACATACACACACATATATGTATACACACACACATAGAGAGACATACATACACATACACATGCATGCAGAAATATGCATACATATGCATACATAATGCATATGCATATGCATACATACATACCCACATGCATACACACACATACACACACACATATGCATACATAATGCACATGCATATGCATAGATACATGCATACACATACACACACATAGACACATACACACACATACACACACATATGCATACATATGCATACATAATGCATTTGCATATGCATAGATACATGCATACACATACACACACATAGACACATACACACACATAGACACATACACACACATATACACACAGATTTACACACACATACGCATGCATACACACATAGAAACACACACACATACACACACACATACACACATACACACATACACACATAATGTATATGCATATGCATATGCATACATACATAATTACATGCATACACACACATGCATACATATGCATACACATACAGAAGTAGAGAGACATACACACATATACACACACACATACACACACATGCATACATATGCATACATAATGCACATGCTTATGCATACATACATGTTTACATGCATACACAGGCATGCATACATATGCAGACACACATACACACATAGAGAGACTTACACACACATACACACACATGCATACATATGCATACATAATGCACATGCATATGCATACATACATGCTTACATGCATACACACACATACACACACATACATATACACACATAGACACACACACATAGAAAGAGACACATACACACATATATGCATACACACACGTAAAGAGACATACACACACATACACATACATGCATACATATGCATACATATGCATACATAATGCATATGCATATGCATACATACATACTTACATGCATACATAGACATACACACATATACACACACATACACACACACATATGCATACATAATGCACATGCATATGCATAGATATATGCTTACATGCATACACATACACACATAGACACATACACACACATAGATACATACACACACATGGACACATACACACATATACACATACACACATATACACACACATAGACACAGACATACACATACACGGACACACTTAGACATGCATACACAGAGACATACACACATAGACACACACACACTTACACACATAGACACATACACATACACACATACAAACTTACACACACAGAGATACACACACATATATAAACAAACACCTAATGCACATGCATATGCATACATACATGCTTACATGCATACACACACTCACATATACACCTACATACACATATACACACATACATATGTACATGTATATATATTGATTTCTAACCCATTTTGTTTTATATGTATAGGTATTATGGATCCTAGTAGAGAGAGAAATGCAAAACGCACTCTCATAAAAAGTCTTATAAGAGCAAGAGTTCCGCGTGATACTCTATGGATCATCATGCATGAGTACTCAGAGATTCCTGATGATGAGTTGGATTATACGATCGAGATGCTTACCCAGCGATCAGAGGAGGGCTTTTTGCGGCTCCACATGCAGGAAGACAGCTATCTGCTCATAGGTATGCTTTTTTTCATAAATCTTTTTAATGATATTATAACACATATTTTCATTTATTTTTATCTATCTATTTTCAGGACACCTATACCACCTCCAGATCATGATAGCAGAGCACAGGTGCCTATGAGGACATGCATAAGAACCTTAAGGCTAGAGTGCGATATAGAGCCAGAGGGGAACATTGTGTACATAGGGAATGGATTGGATTTCAAGACAAGAATGCGAGCATTATGCGACTCTTACCTGTGCCTTGTCCACTTACAGTGAAAGTAAGTAGAAATTTTACATATAAATCGAAATAAATATCTTATGTTTTATTTACATGATTTTTTTATTTTTGTCGTGAGCATGATGAGGGATAAAAAATACGTACTTAGTTTACTTGAGACAGAGTTTGGGACAGGATGGTCACATAACTGGTGTCTAAAAGAGATGCAGACACTTATGGCTCATCGTCGCGATAATGCACGGTATGCATTGCTTTTATGTATATATATGTGGATATGAGTATGTGTGTTTATGTATGTATGTATGTATCTATGTATGTATGTATGTATGTATGCATATGAGAGAGAGAGAGAAAAAAAGAGTGAGACTAGAGGTACAAATACACGCATACACACACATATACATCATACATGCACATTTATACATACACACATACATGCACATTTTTACACACACATACACATGCATGCAGT
This sequence comes from Ceratopteris richardii, assembly GCA_020310875.1. Classification (NCBI taxonomy): domain Eukaryota; kingdom Viridiplantae; phylum Streptophyta; class Polypodiopsida; order Polypodiales; family Pteridaceae; genus Ceratopteris; species Ceratopteris richardii. Next base: position 133,250,644 of record CM035431.1, on the reverse strand, counting down.
TACACACATATAATGAATACACATAGACACATACACATACTCACATACACATACACATACATAATCATATGTACACACACATAGACTCACATAATCATATTTACAAGCATATATACATATACACATGCATACACACACACACAACACATGCATACACACATATAGATACACATACATACACACACATGCATACGCACATATAGATACACATACACACACATGCATACTGATATATCCATATATATATATATATATATATATATATATATATATATATATATATATATATATATATATATATATATATATATATATATATATATATATGTGTGTGTGTGTGTGTGTGTGTAGATATATATATATATATATATATATATATATATATATATATATATATATATATATATATATATATATATATATATGCATATATACAGATCCTAATTCAAAAACCCTATTATAAATATTCTAACTCACAAATCCTTTTTCAAAAATCCTAATTTGAAAACACTAATTTTGATATCAGGGTTTTAAAACCCCTAATTTAGAAACTCTAATTTAGCCTTTTAGCCATATAATTGAAGTACATGTACACATTGCATCTATTCCTCCGACGTCCTACTAGAGAGATGTCTCTCCTCCCAACCTTATGCCTCTATATATAGCTACTCGAATCAACGAGGATCATAATATATATAAAGATACATACACATCATGTAGATACATGTACATAAATATAAAATGGAGTAGATACATTATGCATCACACATACATGCCTAAATGCACACATAAATATATATACATGCATACATATTTACATGTACACATTTACACATAGACACATACACATATATACATGTACACATAACATATACATGCCTACATGGACAAATGTATACTTATACATGCATACAAAATTATAAAAACTTGCATATATTACATGAATACATGAATATTTTACACAAATCCATATGCATACTAACACAAGTATATATATATCACACACATGCACACACATACATATACATGAAACACATATATATGCATACGAACACATCTATACATATAATACACATGAATACACAAACATATGCATACATACATGAGAAAAATTTGCTCCTCAAAGATAAAGCTATATATAAAATAATTAGGCATACTCCCGAGCTTCATGTTCTAACTTAAAAGAACATGATTTCATCTCTCTAGTAGGATTCATTGATATTCAAGTTGAATAAAGAATCTATTATCTGATATCCATTCAGAAGCTTCAAGTTATTGATCGATAACTAGAGTAGGATTTACTATCTAATATGCTCATATGTTTTCATTATTGCCATCATTTTGGTAAGACATCAATATAGTCTCATCTTCATTTAATGATTTCATTTATTTCTTCTATTGTTAAATCTATGTTCTCATGAGTCACATCGTCTATTGATGGATTAATATCGATTTCAGGTAATTCCTCTTCCTCATCAGTGGAATCAACATGTAGAGTATTATCATGTTCATCAAAAAGATTAGTATCATATCATGTATAATTATTCTAATTTGTCTTTCAGATGTTGATGTATCAGTATCTGATGGTGAATCATCAAGAGGACTTTCTTCGATCTCTCTTATCTGTGGATGCTCCCCACTACTCATCTTGAGATGAACTTGAAGCTTATTAAACACGTGTTTCCAAAAATTTCCTGTAAATCTGGGATCTCTGTCTAAAACTATTAATTTAGGTAGACCATGCAGTCTAAAAATATTCTGAATAAATATTTCTACAACTTGTAGAGCCTCCACTGGTTCCTTTGTAGGGATAAAGTGTGCCATTTTGCTCAAATGATCAACCACCACAAGAATAGCATTCTTTTGTCATGGTTTCCTAGGTAAACCCATTATAAAGTCCATGGAAATACTATCCCAATAGTACTAGGGTATTTCCAATGGAATTCTCTCTTCTTTATTCACTTTACATTTAAAACACTGACTTACATAATTGTTTGCATGTTTGGCCATCTTTGGCCCCCAAAATGTGCATCTAATCAACCACAAAGTTTTCTCAATACTAGGATGCCGTGCACAACGTACATCATGGTTGTCAAAAATAACTTCTTTTCTAAACTTCCCTTCTTGGGAATTAGGCACACAAATCTTTCCTTTTATTTTGAGCAAACCTTGCTCCACTTGAAAATTAGAAAATACCTTATCCTCATTATTTTCTAAAAAAATTTTAATTATAGATTGGCAATAATCATCATCAATCTGTGAATCTTTGATCTCTTGGATTAAATCACTATCTAGAGTTATGAATCTAATCTAATACAAAATACGAGATAATGCATCTGCAACTATATTCATTTTTCCTTTTCTACATAGAATTTCCATGTGAAATTCTTGCATCAGCTCAGCCCACCTAGCATGTCTCCTCCAAAGATCAGGCTCAGAACAGAAATACTTCAATGTGTGATGATGTGTGTACACTTTAAAAGTTGCCCCATACAAATAGTGTCTCCAAATTTTCAAAGCATGAACTATTGCATATAGTTCCTATTCATGGACAAGCCACCTTCTTTGATCTAGAGAAAGTTTGTTACTTTCAAAAGCTATTGATCTACCATCTTGAATTAAAATTGCACCCACTATGATGCCACTAGCATCAGTTTCTATTTCAAAAGGTTTTTGGGGATCTACCACTAAAAAAATTGGAGCACTTGAAACTGCTTGTTTCAATTTGTCAAAAGCTTGTTGTTGTGCACTAGTCCACACAAGCTTTTGATTATTCTGTAATAGATCCATCAATTTCATATCTATGTGTGAATAGCTAGCAATGCATTTCCTATAGAAGCTCGATAATCCTAAGAATGACTGCAACTGGTGCTCATTCTAATGAATCGGCCAATTGAGGATCACAAAAACTTTTCATGGATACAGTCTAATTCCCTCTATGGAAATCACATGTCCTAAGTACTCAACCTCAGATAAACATAGTTGTGTCTTCTCTGGATTGACATACAAAGTATTCTCATCTAACACTTGAAAAAATATACGCAAATGACATTCATGTTCTTTCAAACTCTCACTGTAAACCAATAGATCATCTACAAAATCAACCATAAACTAACCAATAAAAGGACAAAAAATATCATTCATGAGCATCATAAAAATAGTTGGAGCATTAGTTAAATCAAAAGGCATTACAAGATACTCATAATGACCAAATCTAGTATGAAAAGATGTCTTATGTACATCATCGTCCTTAACTCTTATTTGATGATAACCACTTTTTAAGTCTATTTTACTATATACAATAGTACCTCCTAGTGCATCCAAAATATCATCGATGTGAGGCATCATATATCTATGCTTTATTGTAACTTTATTTAATTCTCTATAGTATATACACATTTTGAAGGATCCATCCTTTTTGCGAACCAAAAGCACTAGGGCCGCAAAAGGTGAATAACTCGATCTGATGAGTACTTTGTCAAGATACTCCTCGAGCATATGATGTACTTTTACATCCTCTTGTAGAACCATTCGATATGGCAGTCTGGTCCGTGGATGAGCTCCTAATACTAGCTCAATCCTATGCTCCACTTTATTGCAATGTAGAAGACCTGAAGGCAACTCTGAAAGAAACAAGTGTTGAAATTTAGTTTTCACTCTAGAACCTAGTTGAGCTTCCAAACTAGTTCCAATCTATAAACTTAACAACTCTTTATGCTCAAAATATAAGAAATAAAGATACTTACACTCTTCTTTTACCATTGTAGAGGTAGACACTCACTTGTACTTTTGAACATCAGGCTCTCCACAGATGATGATGTGACGAACATTATGATTAAACTGATATATGTGAGTCCAAAAATCAATAATAGACTTCTTGCTTGCATGCCACTATTTGTTGAGAACAAAATCAAATCTAGTCAACCTGGCAATCTCAAAATCTAGCTCATCTTTATACGTCTAAATTAGGACTTGTAATCTGCCAACTTGCTGATCCCAAGTCTCAGATCCCTTCCCATCTACCAAACATACTCTATAGGTGTATTCAGATGGACTAGTTTTCAGCTTTAGTTTCTTCACTAAAGAAGAGTTAATAACATTATGCATGGATCCTATCAAATAAAACTTTAACAAGATGACCACTAACTTCCCTACTCATGACAACCAGCTCGATTTCTAGAAATTGATACCCTTTCTGAGCAACTAGGTATAACATCACATCTAGAACATTCTTCTCCTTCTTAGTGACTCTTATGTTTAAGATTGTTTATTTGTCTTTAGATGGAGGATCCATCTCAGTGTCTATAGCTAAAAGACCAAAATCTGAAGGAGATGATGGAGTGGATGGTGACCCCTCTCCATCACCATCACTACAGATATCTTTTTCTTCTTCTTAGGACACATCCTATGAGCATACCAACCTAAGCATTCATAATAGAGACCCTCACGTCACGCCTTTTCTTTTTATTGTTGTTTCAAACTAGATTGCTGAAAAGCTCTATCTAGCATTAAAGCATTTACTTTTCTCTTCCCACAACTTGAAGTTTGAATAACATTCATCTATCTATTAGGTGATGGAACTAAAGCTATGGGCTTCCTGAATCTCGTCCAAGTACTCTTTTTTCTTGAAGGTTGCAATCGAGAGCGTTGCCCATCCTCCAACACCAAGACAACATCTACTGCCTCATTTAAGGTGTGGCAGTGCTCCTTGCGCATAAGCGGACATAACATCTCCCTATTCCGAAGCACAAACTTATGCACCTGAAGAAAATTAGGCACCTAAACTGGTATCTTCAATAGAATTTCTCTATACTTATCTGCATACTCATGCACTGTAAGTTGTCCCTGCTACAGGAAGAACCAGGCATCTAAGTCCTAGTACTCTAGTTTGGAGGAACAAGATTATTGTAAAATATGATCTTGAAATTTTCCCAAGTGGTGGGTTCTATCTTTGCTTGCTCTATTTTCCTCCACTATCAATGGGCAACATCCATCAAATTGTAAAGTGGCATGCTGGATCTTTTAAAATTCTCATCGTCAATATTGCAAATTCAAAAGCATTGCTCCCACTTACTAATCCATTGCTCTACAACATCTGTCATCCTAGCCCTAACTTGTCTATGGTAATTTGGTGGATTCAAGTCCTTCGCTTGCCACTTGACATCTCTACTAGCAGATGCCCCCACATCTATAAGCGGTATATGTGAACTAGATGGTTCAGCAGTCAAAACTTCCATCTCCACTGATGTGCCAATTGATGGCACCTTTGGTTTCTTAATTGCTTTGAGGATCATCCAAAGAGTATTCTCCATGCCTAAAACCGTCACATTGAGAACCATCATCTTCTGAATGTATGGCCTCTCAAGCTCGGCCTCAATAGTGGGAGATAAGGTCTCATCCGGATTCATTCTAAAGAGATAATATAACCAATAAGTCATCTAAATGCAAAATACAATTCCTAAGTCATAATGTTCCTAATCAATGACTTATTCATGCAAAACTTGAAGCAAAAAGATTTATTCTACATCCTCTCTCAATCCCATACATCCACAAAAAGAAAAATCTCACTCAATCTCCATGTCCTATACAAGTTATGGCAAATCCTAAAATACATCTGGCAATAAGTGCCATGAATAACAAGCTTATGCATTTCCAAATATGATTATAAATGAGACTATACAAACTACAATTGTAATACAATCTAAATCCAAGTGACTTGCCCAAAAATTTTACAATTTAAAGTCTTCGATGGCTTCCAATTACTTTTTATGTCATAAAATGCCTTCCTTGCAAAATGACCAGAGAATTAGAAGTACCTAAACATCTCCAAAAATAATGATTTTTGGTATCCAAATAGCTCTAGAAGCTATCCTTCACCTCCATGCAGAATGAACTCAATCGGATCTATGAACAAGCATTTATGGCCAAAACTCTCCAAAACTATACCTATGTGGAGGAGGTCCCGAGAGTGATACATACCTCCCAAGAACCACAGTCAACTAATCAAATGAACTCCAAATTTAATGAAATTTGGCTCATTTTAAAGATCTTTTAAACACCTATTAGTATACTAAATTTTTATCACTCTGAATATTAGAGAGACATGCAAATTAGTGTCTAGAACACTTGCATATTTTTCAGGACTCAGAAACTAGACCAGATGAAAGATTGCATTCATGGACTCCTCAAACGAACTCCGAATCACTTAAAATTTGGTGAGCATCAAGATGCATAAGCTATCAAACATGCTGAAAAGGATGTATCTTAATTTGAAATTCCATCAAAGAGCAATGGCATAATCTCCAGTCCTCTATGCACTTCTATGGCAAGTCCTTGCCACAGGTATGAGAGAACTAAAATAGACCTTAAGACCCCTAAAAGTTATCCAAATCATATGAAGCTTAAACTTGTGCATGATAACACTATGTCCCATAACATATCAAAAGATCATATCATTTAGACAATACAATGAAGAGAAACACCCAAGTTTCTGCACACCTACAATAATTTTCTAGAGAAAATCCCCTACACAAAGACCACAGCGATTTTTCCTTTTTGTTTTACTAAAAATTCCACATTTCATGAACTTTAGAAAGCACAAACTAAAACATATAGGCTTTCTAGACCAACATTGGACACTCCCATGAGGAGATATGTCCCTGCAAAGTTACCCCTGTACATCTTCTAGAGGGTAACTTTGTTACAACAGGTTTAAACCTTTTGAATCTTTTGACCTATCAAAATAGCTCCGAAAGACATGAAAATTGGTAAATATGTTAAGAACTTAAGCATCTACTATAATACAAAGCTTGCTAATAAATGGCTTCTCCTACATGAATTTATGAATACAACAACATGCAATAGTACCATTTCATATTGGAAAATAATAATAATAAGTTCAATTTATTTTACGGATTCTCTATATGCATTTAAACTAACTTTTTCTATAATTAAAACACTTTCTTGGACGTATATGCATGAATATATGACTTCAATAATAATCAAGTCATTCCTATAAACTAAAATTATGAGGACAAAGTAAATCATTTGAAAGTTCATTTCTTAACATTAGTGTTGTACTTGGACACTTTAGTGTCCTTGGACACTTTAGTGTCCTAAAAAAGAGACATTATTTGTGATTTTTTTTAGATTACTAGAAAGAACCATTTATAAATGTAATTATGCGAAATGTTAGCATAAGAGATTAATATTTTTTTAAAAATATAGTTTGAATTAAAGGATATAAAAATTAATATTTATTCACTATTTGTATGATGCTAATTTAAGTATTGGTGCAGAAATTTTCATGATCTCACAATTTTCATTAGTGTAAATGCAATAAAATCTCTTATTTGTATATGGAAACATGTTTCTATCCATAATCAGAGATTTGTAATGATTTGTACCAGATTTATGGCATAAAAATCAATCCCATATGTGATATGATAGTGTTATCATCTATGAATTATTTTGCAAATTAATGGTATGAATATGTGTCATTTTTTATTATCAAATACTATTATATTATTATAGCTAGAAATATTGACAACCTTAGGAGTCAAAGCTCTATGTTGTTTCTTCAAGTTGAACAATATCACTATTTTTCTACGCTAAAAAAAGGCCATTTTATTAGGAAATATTGCATGTGCTACATGATTAAAGTTAATATGCTAATTTTTTCTATATAGAGTAGTTTATAATTTTTATAGAATTATTTTGATTCATAATATATACCTTATATTATTGAGGAAACCTAATTTTTTAGGAAGATATTTTACTCTTGGTAGGGCAGAATATGGCTATTCAATAAAATATTGAGATTTTTAGTGGTTTAAGAGATACATACAATAATTATTGGCTCAAAAACATGTAGCATATCTTTATGATACTATATGATGGAATTTGAAATAAAACACCAACCGTTTTAGTGTTTTTATGAATCAATATCATATAGAAGGCTCCTAAAGTGTATAACTATATAATGAGCACCCTATATTATAGTAAATTTTTTATTATAAAAATGATTTTTCTAGTTCCCAAGACTTTTCCTAAATGATTATATGACAATAAATTAACATTAGGAAAATGATGTGAATAAGAGGAAAATTATTTTGAGAAATTTCTTTCTTCTCATATATAAGTCTACAAAAAAATAGTGTTTTTGAACCATGTTCAATCATTTCTATATTTTGAGTTATTAAAAATGGTTATTTTTTAGAATATATACTTTTTATACAACATATAGGGTATAGGTCTTTATGGGGTTTTAAGGTTTTTTCAAATTTTTATCTGGTTAGTATTATTTCTTAGAAAAAAGGACACTATAATGTCCTGTTTTGGTACAACACTAGGGTTAATAATGGAAGAACAAACTCGAAAGAAAAATTCTTTAGTGAAATTAAACTTTGAAATCTCACCTCTACTTTCCCTTTTCTAATCTCAAATCAAAAGGTATGTAAAAAAAAATCATTTCCTATAAGATGCAAACATTTCCTATAAGCATCTATGGAAGAAAATAAAACAATTCAAGCCTTAGGAATTTCTCATGATCCTACTCAGTCAACTTGCAAGCTCTATACAAGTAACTCATTGGAAAGCTCTTGAAGCAAGGAATTTGTAGCATTTTGAATTTTCCAATTTGGATACTCATATGGTCTTTTCAGTGCACCTAGCTAGGTATTGTAGGGGTCAAATCAGAGGATGTACACCTTTATATCTCTCTCTCTCTCTTGCCCATTCGACCTCCTTCAAGTAGGAGTGCACGCAATGGCTCATTTGATCCCACATATCATAGAAAAGCATTGTAGAACGCCTATATAATGCACCTTGGTCCCAATATGCTCATGTCTCTAATGAGAAGAGAGAGCTTGTATGCTCTCCATCTTCCCCATGTTGGCCACGCTCGTGGGCGGGCTTGCCCATGGGTGGACGAGATGAGAATTGTGAACATGGTGGAGTATGAACACATACCTCATTTGTGCTGCACATGGTTTTTGTTGTTGAAGAAATTGAAAACCTTTTGCTACTCGAATTCCCTCTTTGCATGTGCTCAAAGGCAGTTCACAAATCTCTTCCGAAAACTCCACATGGGCTGCTCCAAATTTCCATGAAAATTCTCTCTAAAACTTCCTTTCCAAGAAGCTCTCAAAAAGAGATAATATGGCTCTCTCTTAAAAACTTTCCCTTCTCTCACTCAAGCTCTGATACCAAATGAAAGATCCCAATTCGCTACCTGCCACTCTCCTCCCAACCTTAAATAGCCCTTTCCCTTGATACATCTAGAGTCTTCTTTAAGGTCCAAACACTCCTCATATGGCCACTTTGAGAAGATGGAATAACCTCAAAGACTCGTGCTAGAGCCTTGGCTCCCTCAAGTTCTGGTCCTTGACTTGGCTAGGGTCCTCAACCAAATGCAAGTGGACCATGAAGGTCTAAATAAATCTAACAACTGCATTCCTACTTGAGTCCAATGGTTTTTACTTTTCAATTTGAGATTATTGTCAACCAGTTTTTAAATGTTTGAAAGAATGAATGAACAATCTATATACAATAGAAAAGAATGGATGTCATCTGATCCATTTGGTTCTTCTTCAATCATTTCTTCATCGATTTCATAATCATCTTCATCTCTTTTCTTGAATAATTTCACTCTTTTCCCTGCGATCAAAGTTTTTAAAAGGGTTCCATCTAATTCAAGCAAAGCATATGTCCCATTTTCATGTACTTTTATGACAACATAAGGTCCAAACCATTGGCATTTTAATTTCCTTCTTGCATCATATTGGGATTAAAGTTTTTCATCCTAATATGATTTCACTCTTTTTCGTGCAATCAAAGTTTTTGGAAGAGTTCCATCTAATTTAGGCAAAGGATATGTCCCATTTTCATGTACTTTTATAACAACATAAGGTCCAAACCATCGGCGTTTTAATTTCCTTCTTGCATCATATGCTTTGCTTGAATTAGAAGAGTTCCATCTAATTCAAGCAAAGCATATGTCCCATTTTCATGTACTTTTATAACAACATAAGGTCAAACCATCAGCATTTTAATTTATTGTTTGCATCATCACATATCAAAACCCAATCATGCTCATGAATTTGTTTTTGCCTTAATCTATGTGATTTATGAAAGTACATTTTATTTTTCAATATGTATTCTTTTAATTTCATAAGAGCTTCATCAAGTTTCTCATTCCCTTGCTCAAGTTGTTTTATCCTTAAAGCCATTAGTTCATCAATAGACAAATTAATATGCCAAGGTAGAGTAGACCATGTGGGAATTTGTGTATGAATAGGAAAAATAGGTTTTTGATAATACATTAATCCAACAGGCATGTATCATGTTGTCCTAGTGCAAGTTATTCAATCAACCCATAATGCGAAAGGTAAATACTTTGGCCATTGTTTCAAGTCATCATTATAAGATTTAGATATTGCTTTCACAATCAATGAATGACTTCTCGCTATTTCCCCATTAGCTCAGGCTTGTAAGGAGTTATAAGAGACAAGTGAATTCCATGTCATGCAAAGAAATCTCTAGCCTCTTGGGTATCTAATTCTCCCCTATCAACAACTATTTTTTCAATATATCCAAATCATGAAATCACATCTTCAAGTAAGAATTGACATACACTATATATCGTTTTAGATCACAGTGCTTGGCCCTCTACATGGTCTATAAGATATTCCCTTGCAAGTACAATATATCTCATCTTATCAATACCTTTAGGCATGGTCAAAAGATGAACTACCCACTTATAGTGAATACAAGGAGGATAGGTAGGATGTAAAGGATCTTGATGTTTCACAGATGAATGAATTTGACATCTGATACAAGTGTTTACATAATCCCTTACACTATCTTACATTTCCGGCCACCAGTAACTCTCTCTAATCTTTTTCATATGTAGCAACAAACCCTTTTTGTCTAGCCCATAATGTGTCATGTAAATATTGCATAACTTGCAAATGTAGCTACTTTTTTCCTAGTACCCTTTGTGGCATTTAAGTTTCCCCCTAGCATGTCTCCAAATAAATCCATCTTTTAGGAAGAATTTGAAAGCTGTCGATATATTTAGGTAGTGATGTGTGTGAACACTCTAGGACCATTGGGGCACTTTTTTACCTCTTTAGGAGGTTTTTTTCCCCCGGCTTGTACATATGCCTATTGCCCTAATGGGCTACTTATCTTTGTACATTCTCTAGTAATACATTCAGTATTGTGTGTTATGCTCCAAGCTTCTTCCTCTTCCTTATGTTGTCCGCGTGCTTCCGCAGAGGTCCAACTCTAACAATTGGTATCAGAGCAGGTCGCCTCTTCATCTAGGGCATCGTTGACACTTCTCTGGTTGTAGTCTCAAATTCGCATGAAATTCAATGAGCATACTCAGGTTGTTTCAGAGATCAAAATAGCTACACTTTGTGGTGTCGAAATCACGATCTGAGCTCGTTTCGGCCTCCGAACGCACTATGTTAGCACTTGTGCAGGCTTTTTTGTCTTTTTGTGCCAAAGCTATATATCAGTTTTGGTTTGCTAGTATAAGCATCTCAAAGTCTGCTACAGGTTTAGCAAAACTTATCTAGGCAGTTCCATTCAACTTTTTGAGATACAATCAATTTTCTGCATCAAGGTATTTTAGTCACCATCCATGGTGTTGACAGTCAAGGTCACAACACAAGCAGCGAAGCACATCAATGAAGTGGACAGGCAAGAAGAAGGAGCATGTAGGGAGCTCTAAGAAGCACATGTCAAATTTTCAAAAGAAATCCCTATAAATATAGTGACTTTTATCACTAAAAACCATTGTAAATACCATTTTCCATTTTTACAACTCCATTTTGTTCAAGCCGAGGAGTCCTTGAGCTTGAGGAGTATTAGAAGTATCATCCTACCAATTTTCATAATTTTTAGATTCCGTTTGAGTCCCCAAATAAGCCTTGGAACCTAATTTTTAACTAGGCCGAACACTAGGTCTGGACAGGGCCAAAACCACTCAAAAAACTATAAAAAGGGCTGGAGAGCTCATTTGAGGGGGTTAGCTTGTTGTAGATTTCAGCTTTGTAAGAGAGCTCTTTAGTAATCAAAGTCCTTCCATTGTTCCACTCTTTGATCTTACCTTGTGCGCGCGTGTGTGTATGTGTGTGCATGTTTGTATGCTTTCACTCACGCACTTGTGCACTTCACTTGCTCTTGGTCTTCATACCGGTCCTCACATCTCCGCGGATTGACATTTATGAGGTGAAGCTCCTCACATTGGTACTTGCCATTGTGCTAGAGTGACACCAAATTTGGCGCCGTTGCCGGGAAGAGAGCTTGGAGGACGAGCGTGTGACGGTAAGATGTAGAGTAGCGACATTGGAAGGTAAAAAAATCACCATTTTCAATTCAGTTTCTGAGTCTTGCTTCATCATCATCATCATCATCATCACCTCCATCTTCTCCCATCTTCATCTTCTCTGTTTTTTTCATTTTTCGACAGTACATTCACTCGTTCTTTACTCGTGGCTGTATGAATAGGAAAAATAGGTTTTTGACAATACATTAATCCAACAAGCATGTATCATGTTGTCCTAGTGCAAGTTATTCAATCAACCCATAATGCGAAAGGTAAATACTTTGGCCATTGTTTCAAGTCATCATTATAAGATTTAGATATTGCTTTCACAATCAATGAATGACCTCTCTCTATTTCCCCATTAGCTCAGGCTTGTAAGGAGTTATAAGAGACAAGTGAATTCCATGTCATGCAAAGAAATCTCTAGCCTCTTGGGTATCTAATTCTCCCCTATCAACAACTATTTTTTCAATATATCCAAATCATGAAATCACATCTTCAAGTAAGAATTGGCATACACTATATATCGTTTTAGATCACAGTGCTTGGCCCTCTACATGGTCTATAAGATATTCCCTTGCAAGTACAATATATCTCATCTTATCAATACCTTTAGGCATGGTCAAAAGATGAACTACCCACTTATAGTGAATACAAGGAGGATAGGTAGGATGTAAAGGATCTTGATGTTTCACATATGAATGAATTTGACATGTGATACAAGTGTTTACATAATCCCTTACACTATCTTACATTTCCGGCCACCAGTAACTCTCTCTAATCTTTTTCATATGTAGCAACAAAACCTTTTTGTCTAGCCATAATGTGTCATGTAAATATTGCATAACTTGCAAATGTAGTTGCTTTTTTCCTAGTACCCTTTGTGGCATTTAAGTTTCCCCCTAGCATGTCTCCAAATAAATCCATCTTTTAGGAAGAATTTGAAAGTTGTCGATATATTTAGGTAGTGATGTGTGTGAACACTCTAGGACCAGAATTCGAGAGTATCACGATACTTGTCGAGGTATCATATCGTGCACACCCACTTGAGGTATCACGATACCATTCTGGTATCGTATCGTCAAGTGCTAGTATCGCGATCATGGTCGCCCCAGTGGTATCGTATCGTGCACCTTGTGGTATCGTATCGTTGACCGAGCAGTATCATATCGCGCGTGATAGTGGTATCGTATCACCACTTGCATAAGTATCGTATCGCGTGCAAAGTTGGTATCGTATTGCCAACTCGGTATCGTATCGCCTCCTATTTTGGTATCATATCCGGTTGAGTTTTGGTATCGCGATACCAGAATTCCCGAGTATCGCGATGCTTGTCGAGGTATCGTATCGTGCACACCCACTTGAGGTATCGCGATACCATTCTGGTATGGTATCGTCAAGTGCTGGTATCGCGATCGTGGTCATCTCAGTGGTATCGTATCGCGGTTCACCTAGTATCGTATCGTTGATCGAGCGGTATCGTATCGTGCCTATTCTAGTATCGTATCGTGCAAAAAAAAGTGGTATCGTATCGTCTGACCCTTTGGTATCGTATTGTCCATTAACTTGGTATCGTATCGCGAGAGCTTCAGTATCGTATCGTGTAAATTTTTGGTATCGTATCGTCCCTTACCCTGGTATCGTATCATGAGCAATCTGGTATCGTATCGTCCATTAACTTGGTATCGTATCGTCTAATGCAGAGGTATCGTATTGTGTGATTTCTGGTATCGTATCGTGAGGTTGGTATCATATCGTGGACTTGGTGGTATCATCTAGGGAGTGGTATCGTATCGTCTAAGGTGGTATCGTCCATAGTGGTATCGTGTAGAAAATCTGGTATCGTATCACCTGTCTTGAGGTACTCCCAGAGGGATCTTATTTCCCTGTTTTAACCCCCAGAACCCTGAACTGACATAACTTTCTCATACGAAATCCGTTCGGAGTGATTTTGGGCTCGTTGGAAAGCTTGTGGGGAGTACTACCAAAACTTCCATTGGTTACGGTAAAATTAATCTGAGGATTATTAGATAGGGTATTTTGAAGTTGACCCTCAGGTTGGACTAGGAAGCAAGGGGTTCCACAAGATTTTGAGCAATTCAAAGGACAATTTTGGACTTGTAGACAGGGCTTATGAACCTAAGCTCAAGTTGATACTTAGGAAGAGATAGATAAAGTACCAAATCACTTGAAACTAAGGTCAACCGCACAAACAAGTCAGGGACTCACAACTCAGTGGTTAACACTATGTGCTGAGTTCATAGACAAGTGAGTCAAAAATGTCATTTAACTGGGAGAGACTCTTGGCTTCCAAAGACATGCATAGTTCAATACCTAGGGAAGATTTTATGTCTATAGTGGAAGGAGAATATCGGATGTCTCTTCAATACATATCCACTAATTTGCAAGGAATACCCATCTACCTTGATGGTCTACACAGGTCCGTAGCAAGAATGATAAACACTACAGATTTAGAAATAGTCCCAAGGCCAGCTATCAAGTACAAAGATGGAGTCTATAAGGACAAGATGGGCCAGATCTACGTAGTAACTGAAAACCCTGATCAGATTAATGAAAGAGGAGGGTTAACTCGAGATCAGGCAACTACCTCACAAAACCCATTCGAGACCTAGCAAAGAACAGAAAATGTGATGTTGGGACAAACGAGCCAAGGTAGTATCCCCAATAGACCACATGATCAATTCACCAGGCCAAGAATTGACCCCCATGGCCACAGTAGCCAGGAAATGGGAAATATGAACAGACCTACCTTTAGGACAGAACCGCCCAAGGTTTCCCATCATAACTCGATCCCCAAAGCCCGATAGAAGACTGAGACCAATCCAATTGGCCAAATGTATGCGAAATCATTATGATGGCATAGGAGATCCCTATGACCACATTGCAGAATACAAGCAGGTGTTATGAGCGGAGCAAGTGGATGACTTTTTCATGCAATATGAATCCTTTGGGCTAACCCTCACGGGAATAGCCTTAGCTTGGTTTCAATCCTTGGATCCAAATTCCTTTGGCAATATCGAACAATTCTTCCAAGAATTTGTTTGGGAATTCACTAGGCGAGGGATCAAGCACAATTCGTCATCCTTACTACATAGTTTCAAACAAGCTCCTAATGAAACAGTAAAAAATGCAGCACGAAGATTTAAGCAATACGTAGACCGATGCCGTGTGACAGAAAGACCTTCTCAACAGAAAATGATATCCTTATTTTTAGAAGGTCTAACCAATGGAACATTGAGAATGTTAGTATACGTAAAATGATTGCAAACTTTGAGTTAGTTTCTTCAAGAATGCATAGATTTGGAAGACAACTTAGTTGAGGACCTCAAAATCACACAAGATCCTACCAAAACAGAGGATACAAGGAGCAACGAGACTTCTAGTTCGAGTTACATGGAAGAAGTGGTAGAGTTAGTGGCCAAGAAATTGGGAGTACAAGGACAAAGGAACTACCAGAACTCTTCCTTGAGAGTGCCAACATTAGAAAGTTGCACACTTTGCGGTGGAGATCATCCACCTCATGTCTGCACCAGAGGAGGATTAGGGTTGTCACAACTTTACCCTTACGATGGACAAACAACTCATGAGCCTAACATGTACTCTTAGAGTGAGCTAAAGTACCCCAACCACAACACTGAAAACTACCCAATGAATAGACAACCACTATCGTTTGTACCACCCCAATGTAGACCATACGGGTACCCTCCTAGAGAACAAGGCAGAAAAGATCCTAGGTATAACCCATGTCCAAGACCAAGAGGAGTAGCTAGACCGAATGAACATAGAGGATATAGCCAACCTCAACTTATACCAGCACAACAACCACCCCACCCACCAACTCCGACACAAGGGCAGAACATCACAATACAAGTTGTTTGTCTCGAGTGTGGCAAAGAACAACTCCTCAGAGATTGTCCCGGACATCCCTCTAGTGCACTAAAGGTGACACCCATTAATGTAGTAGGCTTATTAGGGGATTCAAGCTCCAATAGTGATAATGTGGCTCCTATACACGCAGTTACTAGGGCACAAGCCTTACAAAAAGCTAAACCAACTGAGCAATCAGAGCCAAGTGAGTCAGGAGAGCCTAGTAAGAGAAAAACAAGAACATGGAAGGATACTAGAGAGAAAGCCAATCGTAAGTGGACCAAAAAGTTATCTGAACTAGAAGAAAGCCTGAAAGATGCAAAAACAAAAATAGAAGATATTTCCTCTCAAAGCTCCTCGCATGTCGAAACTCCATCCATACCACCTCATCCCCACCCACCAACCACTCTAAATAGACCACCACAACCAGGCTCTGTTCTTGCAGATCCAACCCTAGAACACTTGGACATGATGTTCAAGGCCTACCAGGCTCGACTTCAAGAAGGACCAACACCTGCAAACCTAGACAAGACTACCCTAGAGCAGATTTAGAGATTGAACAGACAAAAATGTGCATAAAAATGGTGGAACTAGCTCAAGCTATGTTCGAGATCAATCAATCGTTCAATCAAACGAATGCTATTACACCGGGTTTGCACTTATAAGGCTTAATAGACAGATTAGAGCAGTTGGTAAATAAACCTCAAGTTTCTTTACCTCCACATGCTCAACCAACTGTTGAAAGAGAAAGCTCATCACCAAAGAAAGTCTATGTTCCTAACTCCATAGATGAGGGAGAACCTCTTTCAATTCAACAACACACTCAAAAGTTCTTGCGGAAAATACAAGAAGAGAAATGGGCCAAGGAGAAGGATGTTTCCCCTCCTATTCTTGAAATTGATGACCTTCACGATCAATTCCCAAAAGACATTCCATCTATTTATGGAGACCAAGTAGAGCAACAAGAAAAAGAAAGTTCAAGATTTGAATCCAATTCTTTACAAGAGTTGCTACAATTCACAGGCCCATGGGAATCAAAATCTCTCCAGATTAGAGCTCCCACAATATTGATCAGAAATGAAGACTCGGTGGTTCCAAGAAACACTGATGTCGTGAAGAACACTAAGGTTCAATGTCATCTCACGGTAGAGGAGCTGCTCAAAGAAAAATCTGAGTTGTGGAATCATGTGAAGGATCAGGTTCCAGAACTTGATTCCAATATGCCAAAAGTAGACTCTAAGCAGAAAGTTCCAGAGATACCTCTAGACAAAATAGGGGACATGAGTGAAGGTGAGGAAGGTAATACTTACCTTCCGATCACCTACCAAGGTTACACAACCAAAGCGATCATAGATTCAGGTGCTGGTGTCGCTATTGCAACCACCTCCTTGTGGAAGCAATGGGGTAAGCCTGCATTAAGGCCAACTAGAATGAAGCTTCAGATGACTGACGACCATGTGGAAAGACCTCTAGGATTGCTAGAAGGGATAACTCTAACCACTTGTGGTGTAGAGTTTGAGCACACCTTTGCTATATGTGACTTTGGTAAAACTAGTACCTACGAAATGATCCTAGGAAGACCCTTCCTACGACAACTACAAGTTGTACAGGATTGGGGAACCACTTCCTTGTACTTTCAGTGCTTAGGGGTCACAACCAAGGTCAATCTGAAGGATTACACCTTCAGATATGTACCACCCCTACAGTGGAATTCTATCCACAAGGAGCAAGAAGATTCAATATCTGTGCATTCTAAAAGTTCATCTGAGACATCTTGGATGCATGAAGATACTCATTCGTGGATGTGCAAGGTCGCAAAGGAAGAGGAGAAATGCCTAAAAGTGAGAGAAAAAGGAACTTCTCAAGGAGATAGACCAATTATAGACCCAGCCTATACACCGATGATCTTTCCAGATGAGGAATTTGAGCCACATGGTTGGGCAGAAATCTTAGCTACCATGGACATTTCAGTGAATGAAGAACAATGGACACCTCATTGTGATGAGGAGGGTTATGATATTTCAGTGTTCATGTGTAAGCCCTTGCTAGAAGAATGTGACCCTAGTGACTTCATAGAAGAAGAAGAGAACGAAGACGATCTAGAGTCCATTGTGATGGATAGTTGCTTTATTTCAGAGAAGCACTATCTAGAAGACATAGGAGTATTTACACAAAAAGAAGAAGAACCTCTTACAAGCATCAAAACAGTAAATTCAAAGAATGGAAGTGAGGGTGATCAAAAGAAAAAGAAAAGAACATTAGTGAAACAGGAAGAGGAGGAACCATTGTTTGAAGTACTAGAAAATTTCAAGAAATACGAAGTCGAGGACTGAAAAATTTTGGTACGAATGCCTAAGAGAGAGGCCATTACAGGAGAAGCATATGATAATAAAGAAAAGACCAAAAAAGTCGTAGTCACCATTGAAGAAAACGAAGAGAGATGTACATACATAGGAGATGACCTAAGTAAAGAAGAGGAAGCAGAGTTGGTAGCTTTGTTAAGGGAATATAGGGACGTGTTTGTGTGGCACTATAGAGACTTGAAGGGAGTAGATCCAAAAATTTGCTCTCATATGATCCCCATGACCGCTGATGCCAAACCCACCAAACAAAAGCCCTACACATATAATGACACTTATGCAACCAAAATAAAAGAAGAAATTGATAGATTGATTGAAGCTGGATTTATCTATGAGATTGAGCATATAGAATGGGTGTCCCCCATTGTAGTGGTACCCAAGAAGAATGGACAATTGCGTGTATGTATTACCTTAAAAAAGTCAATGCTGGCACAGTAAGAGATAGTTATTCGCTTCCAATCACTGATCATTTATTGGAGCGTGTTGCAGGCAAGGAAGTTTATAGCTTCCTTGATGGATTTTTGGGTTACAACCAAGTAGCCATTGCCACAGAAGATCAACATAAAACGGCCTTTGCCACAGAGTGGGGAGTCTTTGCATTTTGTGTGATGCCATTTGGGCTCACCAATGCGCCTGCAACATTCCAAAGACTCATGTGTCATGTCTTCAAAGAGTTCTTGCGAAAAAGCTTAGAAGTATATGTGAATGATTTATGTGCTCATTCCCAAGAAAGGAGATGTCACATTCCTGAGCTCAAACAGATCTTCAACAAGTGTAGACAATACCGAGTGTGTCTGAACCCAGAAAAGTGTGTGTTCATGGTACGTCAAGGTAAAATCTTAGGTCATATTGTTTCGAAGAACGGAATATCAAAAGAGGAGGAAAAAGTAAAAGCCATAGTGGAGCTGCCGAGGCCAAGGAATGTTAAAGAGGTACAAGCCTTTATGGGCCATTGTGGATATTACTGTAGGTTTATTCACATGTATGCAATTATAGCTAAGCCTCTTTATGCCTTGTTGACAAAGTTTGAGTGGAACGACGAATGCGAGAAGTCCTTCAATGAGCTGAAGAAACGCTTGTGCACAGCACCAATACTGACCACTCCTGATTGGAATAAGCCATTCCATGTACATGTGGATGCATCCAATTATGCAATAGGATGTGTGTTGTCACAACCCACTGGTGAAGGAAACCTAGATTTGCCTATAGCATATGCTAGTAGGTAATTGAACGCTGCTGAACGAAACTACACCACAACCAAAAGAGAAGGTTTAGGCATGGTATATGCTGTGAAGAAGTTTAGACACTATCTATTGGCCAACAAGTTCAAATTTTTCACTGATCATCAAGCTTTACTATACTTGGTCAATAAACCTTGCAATACAGGAGGCTTAGTAAGATGGTTCCTCTTACTAATGGAATATGACTTTGAAGTGGTTGTTAGGAAAGGTAAGACCCACCTCAGAGTGGATCACCTTTCTCGCATCACCTCAGGGTAGTCACCGCAAGGAGTGTCTGATGAATTTCCTGACGCTTATCTGTTCAATCTAGAAGTTGTTCCTAAATGGGCAAATAAGTTGGTACTAGTCCTAACCTTTGGACCCACAAATAATAATGTAAAAACAAACAAAGATGAGATTGTAAAATCACAAAAATATCAAATATTGGCAAGGAGCATGTACAAACAAGATACAGAAGGTGTATTAGCTTGTTGTGTCGAGGACGATGAACATAGTAGTTGGTTGCAACAAGCCCATGAAGGATTTCTAGGGAATCACTATTCTAAACAATGAACATTGCAAAATCTAAAGCGTTTAGGAGTGTATTGGCCTAGTATGGACAAAGAAGTTCATGAGTGGATTACGAATTGTCCAACATGCAAAGAGAGTCCCCCAATGGATCATGCCACTCTTTATCACGTGTCGCTAATCCCAGATTGGAGTGCTCCATTGGTAGAATTTATGAGATCAGGAACACTACCTAGCGAGGCTAGTCTAGAAAGAAAGCGAAGCATGGAACAAGAAGCTCAGGACTATGCCTTAATAGGAGACACCCTATATCGAAGAGGCAAGGATGGTTACCTAAGACTGTGCATTCATGAATCCGACTATTTGAGAGTCTTAGAAACTACCCATTGCAGTGTTGCAGGTGGACATTTTGGTCCTGACCGAGTAATTAAGACTATTCTATTCTCAGGACTTTGGTGGCCCACTCTTCATATGGATGCACATACCTATGTGAAGAAATGTGACACATGCCAACATGCCCAGTACCCCATTAGAAAGGATGAGATTCCCTTGAGGCCAATGATGGGAGGACGCACATTCTCGAAGTGGGGCATAGACTTTGTAGGCCCTATTAACCCCCCAGCTAGAAACTCCCATGCAGAGTACATTATTGTAGCCACAGATTACCTCACGAAGTGGGTAGAAGTCAAAGCTACAACAAAGAACGATGCTCAAACTACAGCGAAGCTTTTATTCCAGAACGTGTTCACCAGATATGAATTACCAATAGAGCTAGTTAGTGATAGAGGTACACACTTCTTGAATGAAGTAATTGAAAATCTTCTACAAGAATTCTTGGTGATACATAAGAAGTCTACCCCTTATCATCCACAGGCTAACGGATAAGCTGAGAGCACAAACAAGATCTTATGTAATGTATTCACAAAATTGGTAAATAATAAGCGCTCTGATTGGGATAAACAGCTTCATCATGATGTTTGGGCCTACCGAGTTGCCTATAAAATGGTACTCAATGCCACCCCATTTCAGATGGTCTTTGGACAAAATGTTGTGCTACCATTGGACTTCCTAATCCCAACTTTAAAAGTAGCACAAGCGCATGAGTGGAATGGACACGAGTTATCCTCTAGAATCTTTGATTTAGAACGCTTAGGTGAGACAAGGCTACGAGCAGCGGCAGGCATCTATGCTGCAAAGAAACGGCAAAAGGCATACTTGGATGCACACATCAAAGATAAAGGCTTGAAAGAGGGAGACCTCGTGTTGGTTTATACATTAAAATAGCATGCCCGTAAATTGGAAAAAAGAGGATATGAACCCATGATCATTAATAGAATTTCCATTAGCGGTGCAATCCAATTGGCCCCACTAGTAGGTGATATCTTGCCCAACTATATCAGTGGTTTTGGAGTCAAGCTATATCAAGAACCTCTTACAAAGGATATGCTACAGACACTCAACACTGCTAAGAAGCAAAAAGAAGAAGAGTTAAGGGTTAGAGAAGAAGCACTGGCAGAGGCTAGAGAACGCATTAGGAGAAATAAGTTAAGATGCCTAGGCCTAGATATCAATCGAGAGGCCCCAAGATACCACATGGCCATGTGTCAAACATCAAGTGCAATCGCTTCTCAAATAATTGATCGACGTCCCTTTGTGACCATAGCGGTAGGACAAGGGAAGAATGCAAGGATTGTGAGAGCATTGATTGACTCAGGTGCCGCAACTAGTGCAGTTAGACTATCCTACTGCCAAGACTTGCAAATGAACATAAAGCCCATAGAAGCCTATCTCATAGGTTTGGGAGGTGTGGAAACCCCTTGTTTGGGGGAGGTGGAACTTCCCATCTACCTTCAAGATGTTCCAATGAAAGTCAAAATGCTAGTATGTCATGATGAGGACATTATAGAGCCACTTGTCTTGGGTCAAGATTGGATTTATGACCATGTAGTCAACTTGAACCTAAGAAGTCAACTTCTTCAAGTTTGGGTACAAGAACAATGCATTACATTAGAATTAGACAATTGCATGCTCACAAATCCAGAGGTCACACATTCTCTTAGTTCTTCCGAAACTAATCTTCGCAAGGAAAATGTTGTGTGTGTCAATAGCCTTACGAAGCAACAGGACTCAATCATGGAAGCACATGCTCAAAGGCCAACAAACCTCTCTTCTCCTTCACAGACTAATGCAAGCATAACTCGACCAAAGAGGCAATCTAAAAATACATCTGCTATATCAACTAGACAGACAAAATTCAAGACGAAAGAAGCTTAGGGCATGAAGCAGATTTGGGTACGAAAAGGAGAACAACCACCAGCTTTGCCACAACCATTCCCATTATGGCAAGCCAACCATGATAAAAGCGGCAACAAGAAACGAGGACAAGCTCAATCCCAAGGCCTCCGAAAAATTTGGATACCAAAGCAATCGATGAAGGCCGACCATAACAACGTACAAATTTGGGTGCCAAAGAAATTAGATGCAGTTCAACAAGGGTGATTACAAATGTGGGTACCCAAGGCACTCTTACATGCACAAAACAATATGATCTCCTTCACAAGAAAAATCTCAGCAAAAAAATCACGGAGAAGTAAGAGTCGAACCCATGGACCGAGACCAAAATAAGATAAATTCATCTCCTCACCGGTAATAAAAAGACAACCAAAAAGGATATGGGTTTGGAAGCCAAAAGTACCAGCAGCTTCCACAACACCAAGGAGCCGACCACGGTGGATATCAAATTTTAGAAACCATCCAAAGATGAAAGGGCCAGAAGTGATCTCCACAGGACCACATACCATTCTCAAATGGATCCCTATAAGGAGGATTACATCATTGCAAGATTCAGTCGACACCTCCAAATAAAGATCGCATCAAGTCTACAAGTAACATCAAATGCCTCGACTAGCAACAACCATGTGCCTTTGGCACAACCTTGTCTTTTGCACCATTCAGGTCATGCATTTCCAAAGTATGCATTAATATAGGGCCACAATACAAGGCCGTGCATAGACACACCTGAGAATCCCAGGCACATGATACACATCTGACATATGTAAAATATTTTATTTTATTGATTCTAACACCTTTCTTCTTGTTTTATTCCATTGTTTCTACCAAAAAAAAGAAGGAAAAGAAGGCGACAGGACAAGAGTGTGTGCTTGAAGAATCTCTGATGCGAACCATCAACAGGGACATCCATCAACACGAAAGACAAGCCATCGGTCAATCATCATGATGGGCATACAACACGAAGAGTGAAGATTGATGGACCTTTTATCATTGTAAGAATTGCCTACTTAGGCACCACCACAACCATGATAGATTAGGAAACCTCTTCATCCGAATACCATTGAGCACTTAGCTCAAGACCCCATTTCTTGCACCATACTGCTTCCAATGCATTCCCCAAGTACGCATACATAGGGACACATTACAAGGCCATGCACAAGGCACATATCTTGTATATGCACTTACCCATCATTCATTATGGGTTACAAGTACTTGGCATGAAAACAAGGCAAGCCATCTTTGGAAGAACCAGCGGACATCACAGTGACAACAACAAGCGCAAGGAAGCAATCCACCATGAGAGTTAATCATAACCAACATTGACAACCTCTTTTGAGTAGCTCACAATTTTTGAAAGCTCACAAACACACCATCAAGCTGGCATGCAAGGAAGAAATACATACAAAGGTGGCAGTGACAGAATGAAGAACCAGACAACTTCCCAAGATACAATTGGAAGATGGATCACTCTTGTGGATACATGATGGACACTATCTCTCCACACACTACATGGAAAAACCACTACAACAAGGGTCTGTCTGGGACGACAGAATCTAGAGGGGGGGAAGTGTTGACAGTCAAGGTCACAACACAAGCAGCGAAGCGCATCAATGAAGTGGACACACAAGAAGAAGAAGCATGTAGGGAGCTCCAAGAAGCACATGTCAAATTTTCAGAAGAAATCCCTATAAATATAGTGACTTTCATCACTAAAAACCATTTTAAATACCCTTTTCCATTTTTACAACTCCATTTTGTTCAAGCCAAGGAGTCCTCGAGCTTGAGGAGTATTAGAAGTATCATCCTACTAATTCTCATAATTTATAGATTCCGTTTGAGTCCCCAAATAAGCCTTGGAACCTAATTTTTAACTAGGCTGGACACTAGGTCTAGACAAGGCCAAAACCACTCAAAAAACTATAAAAAGGGCTGGAGAGCTCATTTCACGGGGTTAGCTTGTTGTAGATTTCAGCTTTGTAAGAGAGCTCTTTAGTAATCGAAGTCCTTCCATTGTTCCACTCTTTGCTCTTGCCTTGTGCGCGTGTCTGTGTATGTGTGTGCATGTTTGTATGCTTTCATCACACACTTGTGCACTTCACTTGCTCTTGGTCTTCATACCGGCCCTCACGTCTCCGCAGATTGACATTTATGAGGTGAAGCTCCTCACGTCGGTACTTGCCATTGTGCTAGACTAACACATGACTGAAAGCAGTGATGTATTTCATATGTTGGTTGTTGAGGATAAGTTGGATGGTACCAACTACCCGTTGTGGGCTTATATGATGCGACATGTATTGGTTGCAAAAGGACTATGGAACATTGTGCAGGGTGTCAAAAAATGTCCTATCACACCTATAGTTGTTACAACTACAGGTACTGAAGCTTATGTAGAAGGTGTCATAGATGATGATATTCTGCATATTCCTATTTGTGCTGTGGTTTTTGTTGCACCTACTACAGAGCAAATTCGTTGGGATGACAGAGATGCTCAAGCACATGCATTGATAGCTTTGTGTGTCAAACATGCCATTATTCCTCACATTCACTCTTGTAGAACATCTAAGGATGCTTGGGATACACTTAGCACATTGTACCAAGCTAGGAATGAGGCTCATGTTGCTTACCTCCGAAAACAGTTGGAGAGTGAGCACATGAATGAAGGTGATTCTATGGACAGTTTCCTAACAAAGATCAAAGACTTGAAGGAATAGTTGATTTCTGTTGATGAGGTTATACCAGATAGCTCACTTGTGCAGAACGTTCTGAATGGTCTTCGTGATTCATATCAGAGTTTTGCTTTTACTCTTTGGTTGATGATGAACGGCAATCCAAATGCCTTGTCATTTGAGGAGTTAGTCTCTGTTCTATTACAGGAAGATCAGTCTAGGCAGAACAGGTCCATTACGCGAGTTGCAGATCAAGCTTTCTTGGCTAGCAGAAGGGCAAAGGAAAATGGAGCTCTTCAACTAGTAAGCTAAAATCTGCTAATTTTGCACAATCAAAGAGGGAAAACAAAGATGAGACGAAATCAAAAAAGCAGAAATTGTTTTGCAAGTACTATAAAGGAAATGATCATATCATAAAGAACTGTCCTAAACTGGCTGCAAAAGAGGCAAAGAAAAAAGAGGTAGGAATGGTTGTTGCAGAGGCCTCTACTCCAAAAACAGATTCTGCTAATCTTGTGCAGGAAGAAGAATGGGTGTTTACTACTATTTGCAGTTTTGACCCATCTTCTTATGACTAGTGCATGTCTGCAGTAGACTCAGATGTTTGGTACTTTGACAGTGGGGCGATCAAACATATTACCTCACAGCACAGTTTTTTCTCTTCATTCGAGTCTGCCCCTACAGGGAATACTGTTACATGCACCAAAAACTCCTCTTATCCTGTTATGGGAGTTGGTAAGATTATTTTGACTACTGCTGATGGTAGTTCTTTCACTTTATCAGATGCTTTGTTTGTGCCAAGGATCAAGAAAAATCTGTTATCAGTTTTTGCATTAGCCAAGATTGGCTTGGTTGTGAAATTTGTTGATGACAGGTGTATATTTCATGATCTATCAAATGGCAACGTGATTATTGCTTCTGGCAATTTATGTCATGGGTTGTATAAACTCATAGACTATGAAAGATATGTAAATGATTCGGCATGTGCAATACATGATTCTCAGGCTATGTCATATGAAAAGCTTTGACTTGCATGCTTTGTTCATCTGAATTTTGCTAGTTTGCTACGGCTGCAGAAATCTAAAATGGTGTCCTCTTTGCCCAAACTTGAGGCACCTAGAAAACATGTTTGTGAAGGTTGTATTTTCGGAAAAATGCAGCATTCATCCTTTCCAAAAGATGGTTCAGTTCAGGCTACTCAGAAATTGTAGCTTGTACATAGTAATGTCTATGGTCCTATGCAGAAACCTTCTTTTGGAAATTATCTTTAGTTTGTGACTTTCATTGATGATTTTTCCAGGCATGCATGGGTATATCCACTGAAGGCAAAGTCTGAAGTGTTCATGTGCTTCAAACAGTTCTTGGTTTTGGCTGAAAATCTATCAACATGTAAAATGGGCACCCTCCATTTTGATCGAGGGGAGGAATATATGGCTTCTGATTTTAATGCATTTCTGGTTGAATATGGGATAAAACACCAGTGTACAGTGCCGTATACACCTCAACATAATGGAGTTTCTGAACGAAAGAACAGGTCACTCATGGAGATGGCGAGGTGTATGTTCAAGAGTCAGGCTTTACCACATCGTTTTTGGCTCGAGGTTGTCATGTGTGCAGCATATGTACTTAACAGGTGTCCCACTAAAGCGTTGTAGTCTATCACTCCATATGAGGCTTGGCATGATCGCAAGCCATCTGTTTCTCATCTACATGTTTTTGTTTATTTGGCATATGCATTAGTGCTTGAACAACATCGTAGAAAATTGGATGATAAAGCAGTAAAATGTATTTTTGTTGGGTATAGTTCTGAAAGTAAAGACTATCGTGTGTATCATCCACAGACTAAACACATTCTACTTAGCCGTGATGTTGTTTTTGTGGAAGATGCTATTCAGCCATTGCTTTCATGTACTACGGAGACATTTGTTAGCTCCAAAGACATCTATGATACTTTGCTGCCTCTTTTTATAGGTGGAAATTCTAGTGCTAGTCTAATGAGGCAACTTCTCAGCCTTTGCAGGTTTCATGTGATGATGCAGATCATCCCATTTCTGATGCAGATTTACATGATGCACTTGTTGCTAAGAGATCTGACATTGAGGAGGCAAAAACTATGCCAAAATGGCTGGCCTACACCTTGCGTGACAGCAAATTAGATGCACCTCTATCATATCATACTTGATCAAGCTCTCATAGTGCCTCTTTCGCATCAGATTGATATGCTATGGTTGCATCTAGTCTCTGTGATGAGAATGAACCTATTCATTTGATGAAGCACAAAATTCAGAAAATTGGATGGCTGTTATGCAATCTGAATATGATGCTATAATGAAGTATGGTACTTGGTCTTTATGTGACTTGCCTCTTGGCAAGAATGCCATTGGATCTAAGTGGGTTTACAAGCTGAAGCATAAGCCTGATGGAACGGTTGACAGGTATAAGGCTAGGCTTGTTGCAGAGGGTTATGCCAGGAAAGAGGCATTGATTTTGATGAGACCTTTGCACATACATGTATGACTACTGTTCGGAGCATCTGTGCACTTGCAGCCCATCATGGTTGGAATGTACATCAGTTGGGCATTCATTAAAACTGCATTTTTAAATGGTGAATTGCATGAAGAAGTGTATGTTTTCAGCCCCCTAGCTTTGTGCAGAAAGGGCATGAAAACCAGGTGTGCAGGTTAAAGAAGGAATTATATGGTTTAAAGCAAGCACCACATGCTTGGTATGAGAAGATACATGCCTATCTGATTGCACATGGTTTTGAGAATAGTCCAACTGATTATATTGTGGTTTATGTTGATGACATGTTGCTCACTGGTCCTCATGAGAGGCATATTGCTGATTTTGAGGCTGATTTGCATGCCTCATTTGAGATGTCTCATTTGGGGCATTTGCATCACTATTTGGGCATTCAGTTTATGCACGTTGATGGTGGAATGGCTTTGTGTCAAATGAAATATATTGACACATTATTGCAATGTTTTGGCCTTGAAGATTGTAAACCTATTACCATTCCTATGGAAACAAGTTTATGACTGAATCTTCATGATGCTGGAGATGCATTTGATGTTGTTCTCTATCAGCAGGCTATTGGATGCTTGATTTACTTATGCATTACTCGGCCAGATATTCAGTTTTTTGTCTCACATATGAGTAGGTTTATGCATTGCCCAGGAGTCAAGCATTGGCAAGCGGTTAAGCGCATCTTTCGCTACTTGAGTGGTACCCAGCTACTTGGTTTGTTTTATCCCAAGGGGGGATCACTACCGCCAGATTTGCATGTTTTTCTGACTCTGATTGGGTTGGTTGCTATGACACTCCTGTGTCCACTAGTGGCTTTTGCTTCATGCTTGGTAGCTCATGTATATCTTGGTTGAGCAAGAAGCAGCCTACTATGGCCACTTCCAGTTGTGAGGCTGAGTATAGGGCAGCTTTCACAGCGACTGTTGAGTGTGTGTGGCTTAGTCGCCTTATGGCTGATTTGGTTGTTGGTCAGTCTACTACCACCACCATCTTCACTGACAGTCAGAGTGCATTGGCAGTTCTGAGGAACCCTGTGTTCCATGCTTGCACTAAGCACATTGAGGTGCATTATCATTATGTCAGGGAGAGGTTCTCTGCTGGGGAGATCAGCTTGGCATATGTGCCCACGTAGAAGAACATTGCAGACCTTTTCACGAAGGCTCTGCCTAGGGAGAAGTTTGAAGCTTTTCACAAAGCTTTGGGCTTACTTCCTTTTGTGGAGTGATCTCCACATAGCTTGGCACTTCCTTATACATGAGTGCTAGCTACTTGTTCACCGCATCACTCCCAGGGGGGATTTGTTGATATATTTAGGTAGTGATGTGTGTGAGCACTCTAGGACCACCGGGGCACTTTTTTCCCTCTTTAGAAGTTTTTTTTCCCCGGCTTGTACATATGCCTATTGCCCTAATGGGCTACTTATGTTTGTACATTCTCTAGTAATACATTTAGTATTGTGTGTTGTGCTCCAAGCTTCTTCCTCTTCCTTATGTTATTCGCGTACTTCCGCAGATGTCTAACTCCAACAAAAGCTCTTTTTCTAATGTCTTTGAACTTATTTGTTGTCCATGTAGGTGACTTTTCTAGAGTACTAAGGTATTTGCCAATATCTTTCCATTCCCTTTCATAATCTTCATTATTTAATTGTTCATACTCATACACTTGTGGATCATAATGCATCAAATTTATATCTATTTCCCCTACATTATCAAAATCATCTTCAAACTTAGCTCTAGAAAGAATGTCAATAATACTATTAGATTTTCTAGCAATATGAACTAAAACTAGATTTATAAATTTAATATATGACATCCATCTCAATGTTGGGATATCAAGTGATGACCAATTTGCAATCATACAGATAAGTGGCAAACAATATGTCTCAACAATCACATTGGCTCCTATGAAATATTCCTTATCGAACTTTAAAGTTGTGACTAAACCCCAAAGCTCCCATTTGATTTGTGGTTACTTTCATTGAATTGATGCAAGACCCTAGCACCAAATCTGACTGCATATATTTTCCCCTCTTCATCATTTTGACCGATAACCCATCCTATACCTATAGGACTCGTGTCTACAATAAAAGTAATGATTTTATTATTCAAATAGTCAAATCTTTTTAAAATAGGAGCATCAATTAGAAGTTTTTCAATTTTGTCATGGCTTTACAATGCTTTATATTCCATATGGAATTTCTATTCTTCCTCAGCAATTCATAAAGACAATTAGCAACATCTGCATATTGAGGTATCCAAATAGCATAGAAGACACAAGCTCCTAGAAATCTTCTCACTTCGCTATCTTCATGAGATAGGTTGCGTTGATCTATGACTAGTTCCACCTATGATCATTTTTACGGTATCGTATATTCCATGGAATCTTTGTTGCATACTGGTCTAAAATCTCACTTACCTGAGTTGATGATAGTGCTTAAGGAGAAGATGCACATGAGAATTCTAGAGCCATCCTCATCTCCATATTCAAATAGATGGTTCATTGTACCTAAAAAGAATGGAAAGTTGAGGTTCATTCAAGACTTACATGTTGTGAATAAAGTCACGATTATGAATGTTGGAATTGGCCAAATTGTAGGTGAGTTTGCAGAAGCCTTTGATATGCACTCTATCTGCACTATGGGTGATTTATATTCAAGATATGACCAACTCCAACTTGCTATTGAGAGTAGAGATCTTACCATGATGAAGACTCCTCTAGGCTTAGTATGTATGTGCACTTTGCCATCAAGAGCTACAAATTCAATAGCACATATGATGAACACTATGAATATGATCTTGCATGATTTCATTCCAAATGTGAGGATGCCTTTCATAGATGACATTCCCATTAAAGGATGTGAGGGAAAGTTAAAAGATGCAACCTTAGACTCTTTAGGATGTAGAAAATTTGTTGCTAACCACATATCTGATTGTGAACAAATATTAAAAAGATTTGAAGAGGTTGATCTAACATTTTCTATTGAGAAATGTGATTTTAATTTCAATGAAGTACTCATTGTTGGACATCTATGTGATCACTATTGTTGGAGACCATACCCACCTAAAGTTGATGCCATAAATAAGATTTCTGAGACTTGTAGTAGTGTAAAAGCTCTCTCATGTTTTCTAATGAATCTTAGAAATAGCTCTTGTTCAATAGGTAATAGAAACAAATCATCACTTCCAATTTTAATTTGTTTAATTATTTCATTGGTGAATGCATGCCCTATGTTTTCTTGCTCACATAAAATAGATCTTTTGTAACTAGCTTGAACTTTTTGTCACTTCCTTTTGGTAAAGGTTGAGCCATGGGTTTTATCTTTTTTTCAATTTTTTTATACTTCATATCGATTTTAGCTTCCTTGATTATGTGATTTTTTTGTAAATTTAGAAATCAAAGGATATTCATCAATGGAGTTAAGAAGCACAAATCTTGAAGTGTTTAAATCTTGTAAAGTTTGTTGAATTTCTTCAAGTAATGAAAAAGTAAATGAAGTTTCAATAATATACTCAATGTGCTCATAAGGTAAAATGAATCCTTTGTTTTTTTAGGTATTTTTCTTGGTTTTTAATGATTTTCTTAAATATGTTTTTGTTATGAAAAAATTGTAATTTTGAAGATGAAAAACAAACAGAAAAACTTTCAAAACGAGACATCAATCCGTTGTCAACCATTGTCCCACTCAATAGTGGAGTTTAGGAAAAATTTTGATCAAAGTAAGTTCCAAACTCACATAGAGGTAAGTAATCATCACATAGTTTCTCTTGTGAACATATAGGAGACTTTCATATTTATTCATGGTTTTGGAAAGGGTTTGGATTAACAGTCATCACTTCGAGTGATTGTAAGTCATCTTTAGATCGAATCCTAGCATATGTGGACCCATCATCCATAACTTTAGTTTCCATTCTAGTCTCACATATTAAAGGTTAACCTAAAATGATCTCCTAGGAACAATTTTCTTGGATGAAGAAAAGGAATACATCAATAATCCCACCTATCATAACAACAATATACTGCACAAGCGCCTAGTAAAGAACCACAACCATTATGAGCTGTTCTCATTATCCATCCATAGTTTTTGTCAAATGGCCATTTGAATTTATGATAAAGTTCTTTTGAAATCACATTTATCTCTGACCTTGAATCAACAAGTGCCAAAGCCGAATATGATTCCTTACAATCTCCTAATTTGATTTTCATCTCAAGTACTCCCCTAGCCTAGAAACTTTTCCTAAAATGGCTTTCAGTTTGTTTACTTTCTTCATCATGGATGATTGGACCAAGGAAATTCTTATTATCATTATAAGCCTTGTCTTCATCATCTTCATCAGACTCATCAAAAGTAAGAGATTTATTCATAACTTGAGTCAACTTTGCAATGTCTTGCATCTCAACTTCTTAAGAAAGTGGAAATCTCTTTCTTTTTATAAGTTTGATAAAATTCTCCTTGAACTGAAGTTGAGCAATCTAAAATCCTTGTTCTAAGGACATCGTAACTTGGATTTTTAACAAGATTTCATATAATATTTCCTTAGAATCAATTTTCTATTCAATTTCAGATATTAAAATCACTTTAGGACTTCTTTTTGGTTTCTTTGTTTGGTTATCATCAATTTGAGTTTCATTTGGTTTGTCAAGATTTATGTTAAGTGTTTTTTCATCAATTTGTTTTGTTTGCTTCTGTTCACTCACCACAGGCTTTTTCCCTTCCTTTATTTCCCTTCTTTTGTGTCGGTTAGATTTAGAACCGTCTCCTTGCTCAAAATGGACTTTCTTAGGTTCTTCCCTTGATTGTTTCCTTGTAACTCTTCTTCCAAACTCATTTTCATCTTGTTTTTCATCTCTTTTCCTCTTCTTCTCTACATTGGCAATATGAGAATAGATGAAGAATTGGTCCATGGGTGAATCCAAGTTGTTTTTTGCATTATTGCATCTCTTTCCTTGACCACAGCTTCTATGGAATAATTTTTATTCTCATTAGGTTGGTCATAGTCTTGCTCACTGTTATCCATAGACTCTAGCTTTACAGTAGAGGCTCCTAGGTTAAAGTTTGAAAGGTTCTCATATAGCTTTTTCATACCCCCTTTTCCTCAATTTATGGCTAAAGGTAAGCATGTCCTAAAATCTTATAATTTCTTATCTATGTCAATTACAAGCCTTTGCTCTTTAGCCTCCTTCAATGTCTCACATGAAAGTATGGATGGTCAGTAGCATCACACCAAGCGCATATCCAAACAGTAGGGTGTCAACACTCATTAGGATTGTAGGTCCTTTGAACGGTAGGTTGAGGAAGTTGTGGTTGAGGAAGTATGCTACATGATCAACCTTTGCATCAGTATGTATCTCCCTAGGGTCACCCAAGTGTGGCATACTAGATGGAGGACTAGGTGATGGCTCATAAAGCATGGATTGTATTTGCTTCATATGAGCAACCACTTCAGCTACCCCCCTCACTGTAGATGAGTCATCAATGAGACAATATCTCTTCCCTCGCTCTTTAAGTCTTCTCTCAACTTCTAGTTGCATATCTGGAGTCAAAATTTTGAGGAAATTGATCATGATATCATGTGTGAGAGCAGTTCTATCTAACTCTCATAGTTGAGAAAAGTGTTTCATAAACTCACAATGGAGTTTTGTAATAGTTGTTTGAGGGGTGAGTGAATCCACTTCATGAACCCCTCTCCTATGTTGAGTGAAGTCCTCAAGATAGAATTCCTTGGATTTATTTCGTAATCTCCCCTCCTAGGCTAGATTTTCATGCGCTTTGATTGTAGCAACCACAGATCCAATTGCTAATCGTATGAGATATGGAATCAACTTATGGTCAGGTAAATCATGAAGTTTTATGAGTTCCTCATAAGCATCTAAGTAATGATTCACGTTAACCTCATTAAATTTCCCTTTTTTCTTTAATAAGGCTTCTACTACCTTTTTTCCTTGACTTTCATTCTTCATCTGTTTAATAAAATCTTCCATCTTGTTCTTATATTCAAGTCTTGATTGAGTTTTGATACTTTTGATTATGTCTTCGACTTCAAAATTTCAACTTTTCCTTTTTATATGCAAATCATTGGCTTCGATCGTTTTGTTCTAATGTAACATGTGATGATGAGTCTGTCATTCTAGAATCTCTCAATTTAATAACTGATATATTGATCCCATATAGATATATAGGAACTCCTTGTAGATCAAATGATACATACTAAAGGGAAGTTCTATATTCTAATTCAATTATGGACATGGCTTCAGTGGTGATGATAGGGACATGCATATCTTATAAAGCAACCATACTATCACTTTATGAATCATTGGTGATCTCAAAATATGTTAAATATAGGCTTATTAGCAGCCAACTAGGTTTCAATCGACAAGAAGTATTAGACAAGGGAGCCAAGGAGGAGACGACCAAGGCTAACTAAACAGAGAAGGAAGATAACTCAAATTAGGCATGGAATAGGCCTTGTTACATTTCTTTTTCGAATCAATCATGTAATCAATAGTGATCTTCGTCACTACCCATCATTGTTAATACTCATTTTTTATAGTTTCAACTTCATTTTGTTCAAATCAAGGAGTCTTCAAGCTTGAGGAGTGTTAGGAGAACCCAGAGATTAATTTTCATAATTTTTAGGGGTCGTTTGAGCCTCCAAATTATATTAGGAACCTAATTTTTAACTAGGCCAGACATCTGTGTTTGAACTAGGCCAAAGCCACTCAATAAACTATAAAAAGAGCTAGAGAGCTCATTTTTTAGGTTAGCTTGTTTGGCATTTGAGTTTTGTAAGAACATTGTATCTTGATTTTGGGAATAGAAGATTAAATTGTTCTACTCTTTGTTCTTTCCTTGTGTGCACGTGTGTGTGTGTATGTGTGCATGCTAGTGTCTTTCAAGTTTCTCGTGTTTGGATGGAGGAAGCATTAGAAAAAATATTTTACCTTAGGTAACAAAATTTATATCCATTCTTTACTTTGCATGCAAGGTACTATTAATAATAAAATTGTTAATCCTATACATGATGATGGTAGTTCTCATAATTTTAATTCACATTTGTTAGTATAGGCGCTCAAATTAAAGATGTTTTCTTCATTGTGTAAAGCTCAGGCTGCATCTCAAGGAATTTGATATAATATAACAAGAGAGGTGCATGACATTAAGATTTGTATAGGTTCATGCATAGATGCACGAACATTTTTAATTGACCCTTTGCAATCTTATGATTTTATAGTTGGCATGCATTTTCATCATCATCATTATAACCCACATATTGACTATCATATGCATAGATTTGATATTGAATTTAAAGTTCAGCTCATTTCTTTGCATGCAAGGCATGATTTCCAACCATTTCCATTAATTAGTGATACTCAAGTAAAACATGCATTTAGGAAAGGTTACAACTCATGCATCATTTTTGTAAATGTCATACATGATTATACTCATACCCTTTTCGATGCACATAAACCTTTTGTGACCACTTATATGGATTGTTTTATGTCTGATTATCCTTCTAAACTATCACCATCTTGAGGATCTTTGACCATATTATAGGTTCAATTCTTCGTAGTTCTCCTCGTCATCAAGCACTTCATAGGCATGACCATTTTCACCAAGAAGAAATAGAAAACCAAGTTAAGGATCTACTTCAAAACGTACTTATAAGGCCTAGTTCTTCCCCATTTGAAGCACCTATTCTTTTAATTGAGAAAAAAAATAAAACTTATAGGATGTGCATTGACTATAGAGTCCTAAACAAGATCACAATTTTGAATAGATACCCTATTCCTTAGATAGATGACTTGCTAGATAAACTTTGAGGAGCATGTATCTTTAATCATATTGACCTTAAATTTGTTACCAGGTGCATATGACGCAATCCGATATTTACAAGATTGTTTTTAGGACTCAAACTAGCCATTATGAGTCTATGATAATGTCTTTTGGACTTACAAATGCTCTTGCTACATTCACACATATGATGAATAACATTTTTCTTGATTATCAAGCTTTTGTTCTAGTTTTCTCCAATAATATTGTTTATAGTAAGGATGAAACTGAGCACGAGAAGCATTTAGACATAGTCTTTTGTTTTTTATGACAAAACACACTTTATGATCATCCAAAAAAGAGTTCCTTTTTTCCAAAGTAAACTAGAATATTTAGGGCATGATATTCCTAGTCAAGGAATGCATGTAGATCCAAAAAAAAAACCAAAGTAATTATAGAATGACCTATACATCAATCAATCACTCAATGATGTATGTTAGTTTCTATAAAAGGTTTGTTGGAAGTTTCTCTTATTTGGCACTTCACCTTACTTTATTACTGAAAAAGAAAGTAAAATTTTCATGGGGGTTAGCACAACAACAAAAATTTTGAAAAATTCAAACATGGACTTTCACATGCACCTATTTTGCAGTTAGCGGATTTTGCACAACCTTTTCATGTAGTTATAGATGCTATTGGCTCAGATATAGGTGCATTTATAATGCAAAATGATCATCCCATTGTATTTCACAGTAGGAAACTTAAACCATTTGAAAAGAATTACAATATGTATGATAAGGAGCTGTTAGTTTTTGTAAATGCTTTAAGGATTTTGAAACAGTGCCTTATGGGTTCTGAGGTTTTAATAAAAAAAATCCAACAAGATATTACGCACTTATTAAATCAACCATTAATTTTTTATAGACATATCAAATGGGCTTCTTTTATTCAAAATTTTCAGCCTATGATTCAAAATCAACCTGGAAAAGATAATATTGTAGCAAATGCTCTTAGTCTTTTTTCGTCATTGTAGTTATATTTTGTTTTTTTCCATAATATTCCTACCATTCATATTCATTTATTTCATGACATGATTCCCACTTATGCTTCCGAATCATGTGGACTGTCTCCATGTTGTGCATTCGGGCTACAATAAGTTTCATATGGGGAGGCTACAATCTGCACTTCGCTTTAGTAGGTCCAAGTTTACCACAATTCTAAACAATAGGTTTCATATCGGGAGGTTGCAATTTGCACTTTGCTTTAATATGTCCAAGTTTATGACAATTCCAAGAGGTTATATGTGATCTCTTTTGTTGATCATTCATTGTTGAGGTTTGAAAGGTAGGGGGTTTGGTAGGTTGGAGGGATGTGGCTATAGGTGTTGTTGAATAGTTAGATTGAAGAGATTACCAAAAACTAGGATAATAAGAGGTAGTAAAATTGCACTTCAAAGGTAAATTAGGCTTGACAAAATTTTTTCATTGACCTTGTTGTTGCAAATGGATCGAATTGGTAATCGATTGAGACTCCTTCTCTTCATCATGAGCAAAAGACATAGCCTTGTAAAGCATTGTAGGCTAGATTGTGTGAAGCTTGGCTTGGATCCCCATCTTCAAATGATCTTTATACTTCCTTTATAGGGTATTTTTAGGAACGTCCTTGAGTATGTGAACAAGTAGTAAACTTTGCCAGAACCACTCTATGTAAGTAGTAACAACATCACCCCTCCTTCCATGTAAAAGTGTTCCAAGAATAATGAACCTATAGATAGAATGGAGGGGGGGAAAAATTTCCTTAACCTTCTCTTGAAAGGCCTTTCATGCTATGGGATGATCTGCACGATGCCATGACAAATTCCACCATAGTTGAGCTTTGCCTACTAAATAATTAGTAGCAAACTTCACTTATCATTTTCGGAGTAGGATTCAACTAAATAAAATCATCAAACTAGGATAACCATGATAAAACAAGTTGATCACCCTTTGAGCCATCAAATCATGAGAATTAGAAGTTCTTTATGTCGATCTTGGAATGTGTGCTATCAGCTTGAGCGGTAACAACGACCTTCATCACCCGTGCAAGGATGTCTTCCTTGGAATGCACCTTTTGAAGTAATTTCTCATGTTCTTGAATCTCGTTTTGGGCGCCTTGGAGTTCGTGCCACAAGAGATCCAACTGTTGTTCAAGTCATACCTCAAGTAGAGATGATTCACCAAAGTCCTCCATGGTATGTGTAGGATCCATGGGTGTATAGAAGAAGAAACCCCCTTGCTAAAGATGTGAAAAGAATTTTAACAATTCTTAAATTAAAATAGAAAAGGGAAGGGTGGTTCTTGGGAATTAAAAAAGTAAGAGACAATAAAGTTATGTTAAATCTAAGTAAAAAGGAGTACAATGACAACACAAGTGAATAGTGTAGTGGTAAAACATGTGAGGTTGTGGGTTCAAATCATATCCTTGGTAGATAAGAGACTCCTTATTGCCACTCCTTAATTAAAGAGTGTTCATGTGTAGCCAATGATTGCCAATGTCCAAGGGAGCCATGGGTGTGAGGGAAGCCAAAGATCCCAAATTTATGCCAAAGTTATATGCCAAAGTTATATACCTTAGTGGAGGCCTTGGAGTGAGCTGAAGGAGTAAAGATAAGTGTAAACTATAGGTTCAAGAAGTTGAAATTGAATAGAAACCAGGAACCAAAATAGAAATAGGAACTAGAAATTGAAATAGAAACAAAAACCAAAACGAAAACATAAACTTGAATCAAAATTAGAACAAGAACACAAACACGGATCGGGATCATAATCGAACAATGTTCAGATCTATTGCAAGATCTTACAAACTGTGTAGATAGAGAGTACAAATTTTGAAAATGCATTAAAAAAAAAGTTGTGTAGTAGACGAGATAGTACACAGTATTGGGTGGAATATCCCCCCACGCACTCTATTGGATGAGTCTACAAAGTGCATGGGGGAAGATTGCACCCAATTCTATGTGTTGTCTCATCTATTGTAAAAGTCTATTTTTTGTGTGTATTTAGATTTTTTACTCTCTCTATATGCATCTGTAAGATCCTATAACATCTTTGAACCTTGATTCATCAATCTTTGGGCTGAAATATGGAAAATTCTTGGGTCATATATATCATATCTCAAGAAGATATTGCAATAAATCTAGATAAAGTAAAAGTGGTTTTAGAATCATCCCCACCACAATCCATCAAAGCTATTCTTCGATTTTTAGGTCAAATAGATTGGCATGGTTATCATTTGCAGTACCTTTCTATGCCACTTAATCACATAGCCCTTATTAAGCCAAGTGATTTTCATGGGGATATGGAGTGTGATTTAGCATTTCAATGGCTTAAAAATCTTCTCACTAAAGCACTACTCTTGCAAGCACCCATCCTGGATCATCTGTTTTGTGCTTTTGCACACACCTCAAATGTTGTTATTGGGTCTATCTTAATGAAAAATGCTCTTTGTTCCATCTAGTGTATTATACAAGTCACTATTTAACCAACACTCAAAAAAATTATTTAGTGGCTTAATGTGAATGTCTCTGCTTGATTTATTCTATCAAAAGAAATAGTGATCTTGATCACTACACATCATTGTAAATACTCATTTTTGTTAGTTTCAAATCCATTTTGTTCAATTCATAGAGTCCTCAAGCTTGAGGAGTGTCGCAAAAACCCATATATTAATTCTCATATTATTAGAGCTTGTTTGAGCCTCCAAATTAGCTTAGGAACCTAATTTTTAACTAGGTCGGACACTAGGTTTGAACTAGGCCAAACCTAGTCAAAAAACTATAAAAAGATCTAGAGAGCTCATTTTTTAGGGAAGGTTCCATAAAAGAGTCACCAAATGAATTATATACATATGCCCTTATTTTGGTCCTTTCACATGAGTAGACTAGCAATTTGGGAAAATCCTTAAGAAAACTAATGTTTTACTAAGATATGATACAAGTTTTGGGGTTTATGAAACTAGAGGACTCCTCTAGTGCATTTACAAGGCTTCAATACATTCATTGGCTTTTTGTAAAAAGCAAATGAGAAGTTTTTGAAAATGTATGGGCCCTTGCT
Source organism: Ceratopteris richardii (assembly GCA_020310875.1). Taxonomy (NCBI): domain Eukaryota; kingdom Viridiplantae; phylum Streptophyta; class Polypodiopsida; order Polypodiales; family Pteridaceae; genus Ceratopteris; species Ceratopteris richardii. The sequence goes on along the minus strand of CM035431.1, from coordinate 133,210,968 downwards.
CTTCTTCTCTTTTTTCCTCAACTCGAGAAGGCATTTTCTATTATTTAATTTTGTTCTATGATCATATATCCAATCTTGGCCTAGAATCAATGGTTCAATAAGATCTTCATCTCGACAGACTAGGAGTTTTACTATCAATGTGACTTCTTTTATGAGGATAGGAATTTCCACCTCACCCATGCAAGGGGTTTCCATGCTCCCTAATCATATGAGGTATGCCTCAATCAGATTCACTTTCAGATCCATGTCTTGATAGTAAGAAGACCTAATTCCACTAGTTGTTGCACCTGAATCAATCAAATCCCTGATTTACATGAGTGTAGTGCCTTGCCCTAGTTGGACAGTAATGCATGGTCATCTATCAACTATGCTAAAAGAAGAATTCTACTTGGCTTGGCACATTGCCATGTGATATCTAGGGGTCTCTAAGCGAGAAATGGCATTGACTAGAAGAAGATCTTCTACTTTATCATTTCATTCCAATAATATCCCCTAACATCTTAATTTCATATGTTTGATGCCCTCTAGGGCTTTCACTTGGGCTTCCTCTCTCATTGTCTTTTCCTCATCTTGACACTTCTTGGACAAGTTGAGTCATCTAAGCAGATCCTCCATCAAGGGTTCTTGATAGAGCTTGACCCTACAACTGCTAATGTAAATTGATATTACCTCTCCTCCAAGGTGGATAGCTGCACTGCTCCACTTGTTGAAATTCTATTGATAATCATAGGTCCATAACTGCATTTCTCTAACTTTTGAGTGTGTTGCTTCAAAGTATAGATTAAAACTAAATTGCCAACTTTCAAGCCCTTTTCCTTCACATGAGCATCAAAAGAAGCCTTCCGCCTCTTCTTGGTTGCAAAGATTCCTATTGTTGCTCTTAGCATAGTCTCTCCTAAGCTTTATAAATCTAGTCTTAGACAATAGCTCATGGCTTGTCCATTGACGCTCTTGTGCGACCTTGAGAGTCGGTATCTAAAAATTCCAATGGAAGCACTACATTCTAACCAAAACCATTTAAAAGGAAGTTGCATTGAGAATTTTCTTGGAGGGCACTTGGCATGTCCAAACAGCATGGTGTAACTATTTTCCCTAGTTGGAGAATTTGACATGAGCTTATTCATGAAATTGCACAAGATTTCATTAGTACTCTCTACATGTCCGTTAGCCTGAGGATGATATCATGCTGACTAATTGTGAATCACCATAAAATCCTACAAAAAATATTAAATGGCTTCATTTAGAAAGTGGGCTCCTCTATTTCTCACTAGCTCTACAAGCAATCAATATCTTGTAAAGACATTTTTGAATAAGAATTTTCCATCATTTGTACATCATTCTTCTTGGTGACCTTGACTTCTCCCCATTTGGTCAGATAATTTGTAGTTACAATTATGTATTCGGCATGAGAACCCCCTAGCAGGGGGATTAATTGGTCCTACAAAATATATGCCCCACTTAGAGAATGCACGTCCTCCCATCATGGGTCTCTTTGGCATTTCATCTCTGCGCATTGGATACCGAGTTTGTTGATGTGTCACATCTCTTCACATTGGTATGTGCATCCATATGAAGAGTGGGAGACCATAATCCTGAAAATAGTATGGCTTTGATCACTCGATATAGCACAAAATATCCACCTGCAACACCTTGGTGTATCGTTTCCAAAATTCTCAAGTATTCGCTTTCATGGACACATTGCCTCAGGTATCCATCTTGTCCTTGTTTTTGCAAATTATCTCCAATGAGTTTGTAGTCTTGAGCCTCTTTCTTGAGACTTCTTCATCTTGCCAATCTCATCTCTGGTGGGAAAGTATTTGTGTGAAAAAATTCTACCAAGGGATTACTCCAATCTGGCATTAAAGACATCTGATACAGCATGGCATGTTCTACTAGAGGTCTCTTAATATAGGTTGAGCAATTCTTGCACTTCCTATATACATCTGCTTTCATAGTTAGCCAATACACTCCCAATCTTCATAGAGTCAATAGGATTCACTATTTTGAATCCTGTTTCTCGAATGTACCTTCATGTGATAATTGCAACCATCTATCATACTCAAGTTCTTCCACACAATGCTACAATTTCTTGATCACTCTATTTATAGATACTTCCTACCAGTATCTGGTATCTTTGTGAGTTGACTACTTCCTCTTCTCTAGCCTTGACTATGGGGTTCTTAGGTCCATACTTGAGGATATGAACAAGTTGGTTAGCCTAGTCTTGAACTACTTCTAGATTGAACAAGTAAACATTTGGCAATTCATCAGCTATTCCTTGCAAGGCTTCCTTAGAGGTTAGCCATGAAAGATGATCAGCCTGAAGGTGGGTCTTTCCTCTCCTAACTATCACTTTGAAATCATATTCCATTAGTAACAAAAACCATCTTACTAATCTAAATATATTGCAAGGCTTGTTCACTAGGTAGAGCAATGCTTAGTCATCCTTAGAAAACTTAAACTTGTTTTCCAACAAATAATGTATAAATTTCTTAATCGTGTAACCATCCCTAAGACCTCTCTCTCAATAGTAGTGTAATTTCTTTCAACAATTTTAATTGCCTATATGTATATGCTATTGGAAGGTCTATGTTCTCCTCTCCAATTGATTGTGCTAATACACATCCAATTCCACGATTGGAGGTGTCCACGTGAACATGGAATGGCTTATTCCAGTTTAACATAGTCCAAATCGGGGTTGAGCACAATTTTATTTCAGTTTTTCTTAAGAAGTTTCACATGCCTCATTCCATTCAAGGTTATTCAAGAGGATGTATAGAGGTTTGGTAATAATAGTGTACATGTGGATAAAACATCGATAGTACCCACAATGTCCCATAAATGTCTATACTTCTTTGATTGTCCTAGGTTTAGGCAATTTTGCTATTGCTCTTAATTTATCCTCATCAGCCAATATTCTATTCTTTGATACAATGTGGCCCAAAATTCTACCTTGTCTAACCATGAAGAAACCTTTCTCTGGGTTCAATCACACAATACTCTCTACATTTATCAAAGATTTGCCTAAGTTTCGAGATGTGTGTTTGTCTTATATGGGAATGAGCGCATAGGTCATCCACATAGATCTCTAAATTCTTTTACAGAAAGCTCTTGAACACATGACACATTAAGTGTTGAAATGTAGCACGTGCACTTCTAAGCCCAAAAGGCATTACTCTAAATGCAAAGATACCCCACTCAATGGCAAAAGTCATTTTATGTTGATCTTCAGGGGCAATGGCTACTTGATTGTAAATTGAAAACCCATCAAGGAAGCTATGAACTTCCTTGCCTACTACATGTTCAAGAAAATGCTCAATTATTGGCAAGGGGTAGCCCTCTTGTATAGTAGTCGTGTTAACTTTCTTCAAGTTAATGCACACATGAAAATTCCCATTATTTTTAGGGACTACTACAATTGGGGATAACCATTCTGTATGCTCTATTTTTTATATGAATCTTGCTTCAATCAAAAGATCAAATTCTTCTTTTATTTTAGTTGCATAGTTGCCATTGTATGTATAAGGCTTCTGTTTAGTTGGCTTGGCCACTAGTTTCATGGGGATCCTATACAAACAAATGTCCGGATCCACTCCTTTTAATTCCTTGTAGCACCAAGCAGACACATCTCTATACTCTCTTAGTAATGCAATCAACTCTTGTTCCTCATCTCCACTTAAATCATGTCCTGTATATGTGCACTTTTCCTCTCCTTCTTCAATCCTCACCACAATCTTCTTAGTCTTTTTTCTATTATCATAAGCTTCTCTTATGAGGGCTTCCCTTTTTAGGAAGTTTTTCCATGATTTTTCTATCCACAACTTCATATTTCTTAAAATTTTTCGGCACTTCAAACAGTGATTCTTTATCTTCTTCTTCGATGGGAAACTCTCCTTTTTCTCAATCTTGGTTCTTGCTAGCTGAGTTAGTTCCTTCTCTCAATTATACTTTGTTTGATTAAGGGTTTTGGCATCTACAAAGTATAGATATTCATCCTCTGAAGAGTAGAATGGCTCCATGATGATGGAATCTAAGTCCTCATCACTTACTTGTGTTGACTCTATGGTTGTATCCTCACACTTCTCTAAGATAGGCTCAAACACCAAGGATTCTACCATGAAGACTTAGATATCATAATCATCCTCATCATAATGGGGAGACCATTGTTCCTTGTTCACTGCTATGTCCATGGTGACTAATATCTCTACCAAACCATGAGGTTCAAATTCTTCATCAGGAAATACCATAGGTGCATATGCTAGATCTTGGATGGTTTTGGGGTGCTATTTTGTACCCAAGTTCCTGGCTTCTAACCTCTTCTCCTCGTTTGCTACAACTTTACATATCCATAAATGTGAAGGGTCTGATCCTATGGAATGCATTAACTCGAGATAGAATGCACTGACTCCATCTCTTTGGGCATTCTATGAATGTTAGTCCATTGTAATGGAGGTAAATCTTGATGGGAACAATAGTTGTTATTGACGTTGGTGGTGACTCCTAAGTGCTTCAAGTTCAAGAGGATGTATAGAGGTTTGGTAATAATAGTGTACATGTGGATAAAACATCGATAGTACCCACAATGTCCCATAAATGTTTGTACTTCTTTGATTGTCCTAGGTTTAGGAAATTTTGCTATTGCTCTTAATTTATCCTCATCCGCCAATATTATGTTCTTTTATACAATCTGGCCCAAAATTCTACCTTGTCTAACCATGAAGAAACCTTTCTCTGGGTTCAATCACACTTGATACTCTCGGTATTTATCAAAGATTTGCCTAAGTTCGAGATGTGTGTTTGTCTTATATGGGAATAAGCACATAGGTCATCCACATAGATCTCTAAATTCTTTTACAAAAAGCTCTTGAACACATGACACATTAAGTGTTGAACTGTAGCACGTGCACTTCTAAGCCCAAAAGGCATTACTCTAAATGCAAAGATACCCCACTCAATGGCAAAAGTCATTTTATGTTGATCTTCAGGGGCAATGACTACTTGATTGTAAATTGAAAACCCATCAAGGAAGCTATGAACTTCCTTGCCTACTACACGTTCAAGAAAATGCTCAATTATTGGCAAGGGGTAGCCATTTTGTATAGTAATCATGTTAACTTTCTTCAAGTTAATGCATACATGAAAATTCCCATTATTTTTAGGGACTACTACAATGGGGGATAACCATTCTATATGCTCTATTTTGTATATGAATCTTGCTTCAATAAAACGATCAAATTCTTCTTTTATATTAGTTGCATAGTTGCCATTGTATGTATAAGGCATCTGTTTAGTTGGCTTGGCCACTAGTTTCATGGGGATCCTATACAAACAAATGTCCAGATCCACTCCTTTTAATTCCTTGTAGCTCCAAGCATACACATCTTTATACTCTCTTAGTAATGCAATCAACTCTTGCTCCTCATCTTCACTTAAATCATGTCCTGTATATGTGCACTTTTCCTCTCCTTCTTCAATCCTCACCACAATCTTCTTAGTCTTTTTTCTATTATCATAAGCTTCTCTTATGAGGGCTTCCCTTTTTAGGAATTTTTTCCATGATTTTTCTATCCACAACTTCATATTTCTTAAAATTTCTCGGCACTTCAAACAGTGATTCTTTATCTTCTTCTTCGATGGGAAACTCTCCTTTTTCTCAATCTTGGTTCTTGCTAGCTGAGTTAGTTCCTTCTCTCAATTATACTCTATTTGATTAGGGGTTTTGGAATCTATTAAGTATAGATATTCATCCTCTGAAGAGTAGAATGGCTCCATGATGATGGAATCTAAGTCCTCATCACTTACTTGTGTTGACTCTATGATTGTATCCTCACACTTCTCTAAGATAGGCTCAAACACCAAGGATTCTACCATGAAGACTTAGATATCAGAATCATCCTCATCATAATGGGGAGTCCATTGTTCCTTGTTCACTGCTATGTCCATGGTGACTAATATCTCTGCCAAACCATGAGGTTCAAACTCTTCATCAGGAAATACCATAGGTGCATAGGCTAGATCTTGGATGGTTTTGGGGTGCTATTTTGTACCCAAGTTACTGACTTCTAACCTCTTCTCCTCGTTTGCTACAACTTTACACATCCATAAATGTGAAGGGTCTGATCCTATGGAATGCACTAACTCGAGATAGAATGCACTGACTCCATCTCTTTGGGTATGTTAGTTGGCCACCGGATTGGCAAATGTAAAACGAAAACGTGTAATCTCACGCGTGAAAAACGGTTACGCTTCAATTGTAAAATTCCTATTTAAAGAAATGAAAAGATACGCGAAGAGAGCGCGAGCGCGATTCTCAAAATCACCAGACTGTCTGTCTGGGTGTGCCCGATCTCATTGTGTTTGTTGTTCGTTGATATCTGAGTAGTTATTACTATGTTACTGTTGTTTCTCCAGTATTTGAGTAGTTATCTGAGTAGTTATTTCTGTGTCCAACATCTGAGCAGGATCTTGCGTTCTGTATCCATCCGCACTTGATATGCGTGTTCGTAGTCACGTTAACTTGGTGATTCATATGTGTGACCGTCTTGCTTTGTTACTGTATACGATCGGAGCAACTGATTCGCTCTGTAGTTTGTTCTTCGCTACTGATGTGATTTGTTCGATTCACGCTGTTCAGTGTCCAGTGCAGAGTACTTGGTGAAAGGCTACAGGCCTGGAATTGCTAGTAATGTGTCGAGTTTTCATGTGTGAAATTTGATGAAAAAATATGTGCAGTGATATAGTGTATTGAGATTGAATCATGTTTGGATTGTCGCAATACTGTGGATTAGGAGTATATACATATATTCGGTAAAGTTGCAGTATTCTATTGTTCTGAGCAGTACCACAAGGTAGCATGTAACAGTAGAATACCTGAGTGTGTGCGGTACCTGAGTAATTGAGCTAAGACGTGACATTACCTATCTCTGATGTGGCTAAGATTTGGGAACTAAGTACAGGGCCTCTGTCTAACAGACCCCTACCACTCCCAAGAACCCACTGAGACTGGTTAACGCCATTCTGATAGATAGAACCAGGCGTTTAACAATTGAGCATTTTAACTCTGCTAGTCAACACTAGTTAACGTTAACACTTAACACTGGCGCCGTCTGTGGGAAGGTGGCATCAAGTTTGCCAGTTACCTAACAAAAGTACTATCTGTGGGAAAGTGGCCTTAAGATTGTCGATTACTTATAGAAAAGTTGCATCAAAAATGTTCGTTGATTACTCGTAAGTAAAGATTCCAGAATTTTTTGAACGATCGTAGAGAAGAATAGTACACGTAGTATATGCCGGTTACTCGATCCGGTGAAACATATCCTAAGAATAGACAAACGTGGGTATCTAACCTGCTAAGGACGCCTCCAAGAGGCAGAAGTGCAGGAAGTACCAAACCAGTGGATAAGACAGCAAAGAACGTTTTTAGTAATTCCGGTCAGACTTCGGTAGAACATACTGCATTTCTGGCAGATTCCGGTACTATTTCGGCACAGTCTGTCAAAAATATAGTAACTCCAAAATCCACCAGAATGCAGCCCGAAGTTAATCTGACAACATTGAGTAAAGATTCAAATTTGTTCACGAATAGGAACACATTAGTCAAAAATAGCAGTAAAGACGACGGAGTACTTTGCTTTGGTGAACAGTCGATATCCTCTGGTGACATTTCGGTACAAGTCATTGAGAATTTACGGTTCTCCGATAACGAGTTACCATTTCTGGGTGAATCTTCAGCCCAATCCCCACTATTTGGAGTAAGCCGGCCTTCACTTGACATCAAGAAGGAAGGGAAATTGTTTGAAACTGAGATTCGAAGCATACTAAACAAGATCATCGCACCGGAAAGTGCAGAGTCCGACGATACAGATTCTGATAGTTCAGAACTTCAGCCCCGAGATACAGAAGATAGTCACAACACACTCATCATGAACGGGCAGCAGCAACAACAGTTATGTCCACCTAGGCTGCCTCCGACAAGAGTGACGTACACTAAATTTGGTGGATTCCCAGGAGATGATCCGGATGCTCATGTACGCACATTCGAGATAAGTTACGCAGTTCTCAACCATCCACCGGATCCAGCATATAAAGCTATTGTCTTTCAATCTACATTGATCAATGAAGCAGCTAGATGGCTTACAGAATACGATATTAATCACTTCGGCACCTATGAAGCGGTACGAGATGCCTTTTTGCAGCGATTCAGGCTAAAGAAGAATCCAGCCGAAATCTTTGATTATCTGCAAAACAACAGATAGAAGGTAAATCAACCTGTACAGGAGTATGCTACCCTATTCAGGACGCATCTAAGGCAGTTACCACCAGCACATGCCAACCTACCGGATGACGTTATCACTCAGTGGTTCATCAATGGCTTGACTCCACAACTTAAACAGATTATGATCATACGCTGTGTAGGAGCAATGACACTAGATGCAGTGATTGCAATGGCTCTGCAGCTGGAAAACAAGGTTGGAGGATTTACAGAAGATCTTGAGTGGTTAAAAACCAACAAAAATGTCGCTGAAGATGTGACCAGACAAGTATACTGCATCACATGCAAGAACTCAGGCCATACTAGTGCCACTTGTGCACTTAATCGGCTATTCTGTGCTATCTGTAACACTGTCGGACACACCACCGAAAACTGCGCATACAACACAAAAGTGTAAGGAACAGCGACTGTCAATGCAATTATACAGGAACCTGGACAGCCAGCCAATCATTATGTGCCTCCGCAAATGAGGAACAATCAGCAACAAGGATATCGAAATTACAAAGGACAGAGAAATAACAACTATAATGCAAATCGCTGGCAGACCAGACCACCACCGGAAAATCCCAATCTACCACCACCACGCTGTCATTTTTGTGGTGAATTTGGTCATATTAGGAGATTTTGTAAGGATGCAGCTGAGTATGATCAGAGGAAGAAGGAACGTCAGAATCCAATGGCTAACATGGTACAAATCACACCTGTGGAAACACAAGCCGCTGCAGTTCAGACCCGTTCCGGCAAACAGCTGCAGCCAGCAGCAGAAATATTTGAACCAAGAATACGTGAACAACAAAGAATGTACAACAAGGCTAGTCAATGGACCACAGTCAAACCACCAGTCTTCCCAGATCCTATTCCGGTAACTCAGACCTCGCTAACCAAAGAAGGAACACAACAACAGGTTCCAGCATCAGGAAAATCATCAGCAGCAGGCACATTACCAACAGTAGACGCTTCATCATCGAGAGAAGCATCAACTTCAACACCGGTGGAGCATATCAACCAATCTCAACAGGCCTGGGAAATTTTATCGAAGGCATCTATCACCCTGCCTCTGGGCCAACTACTCGCATTGGTACCCAGAATTCGACAACAATTCCAACAACAGTTCAGTCCGGTGCCTTCTTGTATTCTAGCGATAGCAACAGTACAACCGGAACCCGAATCTACGGTCGATCATTCAGTTCCATTAATTACGGTATGGTATAAGAATCATAAAATCACACAGGTATTAATTGATGGAGGATCTGGAGTCAACATTGCTACTGCGGCACTATGCAAAAGGTTAGGATGGACCGAAATCGAACCAGTTCAATTCTTTGTCAGAATGGCCGATCAATCAAGAGTCCATCCCATAGGACTCGTACAAAATGTACCAATCACTTTACAAGGTACGACATTCAAGATGACCTTTGTCATACTAGATTTACCAGAATCCACTCTTGATTACAACCTTCTTTTCGACCGACCTTGGCGAAGCATACGAAGGTAATACAGGACTGGTCTGCACAAGAGCTCACTTTTAAGGATGCAAATCGTAAATATGTGGTAAAACTAGATGCTATACAACCTTGCGAGTTACACGCTAGACCGTATTTCGCTGAACCAGTCCATATGCTAGATGGATTATCAAATGATGAAGAAGAAGAGTTTCTGAAAAATAACATTGACTTGATCTCCTTAGGACATGTTGATCTACAATCTGTTGTAGATAACTGGAACCCTGCAGTTTGCACAGTAATGACTGTAACAGAAGAAGATAAGAAGGGAGATACTGCTGATATAGATGATGCTCAACTGCAACAACTTTTTAAGCCAGCAGACGACACAGAGAAGCCTCGACAATTTTATGTCCCAGAAGATCAGTTGATAACTTATGATTTAGGCGATAAAGATCATCCACGTCCTGTGAAAATAAAGCAAAACTTACCGGAAACATTTCAGGCAGGCTTAATCCAGCTACTCCGAGAATTCTCTGACGTCTTTGCATGGGATTACAAAGATATGAAAGGATTGGACCCGCGCATCTATCAACACAGAGTCATGCTGAAACCAGAAGCGAAACCGATCAAGCAACCCAGCTACCGGATGAATCCAAATTATGCATCACAGGTAAAAGCAGAACTTGATAGGCTACTTAAAGTCGGATTCATCGTACCAGTAGAGCATGCTGAATGGATCTCACCAATTGTTATTGTCCCTAAGAAGAATAAGCAATTACGAATATGTGTAGATTACCGAAAACTTAACGCAGCTACAATACCTGATCCTTTTCCGATTCCTTTTCTTGAAACAATGCTTGATAGAGTAGCAAGACATGAAATGTATTCATTCCTAGATGGGTACAGCGGATACAATCAAGTTAGAATGGCTGAAGAAGATATACCAAAAACTACATTCATTACCAACTGGGGTGTATTTGCTTGTACGGTAATGTGGTTTGGATTGAGAAACGCACCAAGTACATTTCAAAGATGTATGCAGGAGATATTTTCTCCTTATCTCACTTCGATTATGCAAGTGTATCTTGATGATTTTTCAATTTTTGGTAAAATGATGGCACATTTGTTACATTTATGGTGCTGTTTTCAGAAGTGCAGAGAATACAGACTTTGGTTAAACCCAAACAAATCTGTGTTTGCGGTTTCATGTGGCAAGTTACTTGGCCACATCATATCTGCACAAGGTATTCGAGTAGATCCAGACAAAATCACGACAGTATTAGAAGCTCCAGTGCCCACGACCCCGAAAGAAGTAATGCGCTTTATGGGCCAAGTAAGATGGCATGGACGACACTTACGGTGGCTTGCTCATTTGGCAATACCACTGAACAAGCTAATCACCAAGACTCCTCGACAATTTGAATGGACCCAGGAATGCCAGATAGCATTTGATTGTTTAAAGAATTTATTAACACAAGTTCCCATCTTACAACCTCCAGACTGGGATAACCCGTTTCATGTTTTTGTCGACGCTTCAGATATTGTCATTGGCAGTATTCTGATGCAACAAACAGATAAGTGGTTCCGACTTGTTTATTATGCTAGCAGGAGACTCGCGCCTGCTGAGACGAATTACTCTGTAACAGAAAGAGAATGTCTAGGGCTAGTATATTCTGTCAAAAAATTCAGGCATTATTTGTTGGGCCATAAATTCACATTTCATGTAGATCATGCTGCACTTGTTTATCTGGTTCGGCAGCAGCATCTAGGTGGTCGATTAGCACGATGGGTTCTACTTTTACAGGAATTTGACTATGAAGTCATTCATTGGCCAGGCAGTTCACATGCCTTAGCAGATTTCCTATCTCGCTTAGATTCCGGTGAAGCTCCGATAGGTATAGATGACACGACTCCAGCGATTTATAGCTCTGAGCCAACGAATGATGAAAGTACAGAACCACCTACACTATCTACCTACTATGATCAGATCCTGACCTTTCTCACTGATGGTTGCCTTCCCTCTCAGACTTCTACGGCAGTACGCAGGACAATTGTCATTTTCAGCCGCCGATTTCGGTTAATTGCTGGAGAATTATACTATGTGGATCATACTGGAATTTTACTTCGATGTATTCCACCGCATGAAGTTAACTCAGTTATTACTTTGGCTCACTCGATTCCTTCCGGTGGCCATTTTGCAGCAGACTTAACACACCGGAAAATCCTTCAGAGTGGTCTCTGGTGGCCAACTATGTACAGAGATGTGTCACAATTTGTCAAACACTGTGATAATTGTGAAAGATCTGGACAACCTGTGCAACGTCACCTTTTTCCCCTGCAACCAGTTATGCCACTTGAACCATTTCAGAAATGGGGTTTAGATTTTATTGGCCCGATTACACCTCCAGCAGTCTTCAGTAACAACCGTTACATACTGACCTGTACAGACTATGCAACCAGATGGGCAGAAGCCTGGGCTTTATGGTCTGCTACAGCAGTTGCGGTAGCAAAATGTCTGCTAACTGATGTCTTTCCACGATTTGGTTTACCACTGGAAATTGTTTCAGACCAAGGCACCCATTTTATGAACAACTTGATTAAAGCATTGACACAGTCGTTCCAGATCACCCATAAATTTAGTTCACCATATTACCCTCGTGCAAATGGTTTTGCCGAAAGTACAAACAAATCTCTGCTGAATATGCTTCGGAAATTGATCATGGAAACACCGGAAAGATTGGATCAAATGATACCTGCAGTGTTATGGGCATACCGTACCACATACAAGGTTGCAACAGGCTTAACCCCTTTCAAATTAGCTTATGGTATAGAAGCAATCGCTCCTATGGAAATAGTTATACCAAGTTTACATGTAGCCATCACTCAGAAACTGCTACCGGAAGACTCACTGTCGTTTCGGTTGGATTCACTCAGGAAATTGGACAAACAAAGATGGCAGAGTTTTTTAACTATGCAGGAAATACAGTTAAGACAGACTTGGACGCATGATCGACACTTGAAAACTCCAGTTTTTTCGGTGGGACAGCTTGTCCTTTTTTATAATGCAAAGTCGAATATGTCTGCAGGAAAATTCAAATTACGCTGGTTTGGCCCTTACCAGATTTCAGAACAAATTGGTCTAGCAACTTTTCGGTTGACTACGTTGACCAAAAATCCACTTCCAAAAGTAATCAACGGTTCGAAGCTGTGACCGTATCAACACACTTCTAGCCCGCACTAAAACATTTGGCGGTGGGCCACGTTTTTTGGGTTTTACTTTACTTTTCGTTACTCTTCCTTTCTTTTTAGATTTACAAGTACTATAAATATCCGCGTTTTAAATAATATTTATGAATAAAGCCGCCCTGCCTCTTCGAGCTCTTCATTGTTGCATTACGAAGTTAAGAATTATCACTCCCCTGCCGCATGATTATTACGGCTTTGATTACTCTCTGCTAAAGCACCACTACATAACCTTCTCCAGTTCGCCGAAAAAACGCTATTGTGTTTTTGTGATTGTGCTTTGTGTTTTTCACTGTGTTCTGTGTATCTGTGTTCTGTGCTCTGTCTTCGTGCGTGCTATGGAAGCATTAGCGAACTATGCTGCTTTCCGTGACGGACTCCCTACTGACGTAGGAGAGTTCTTGCGCACCCGTGGGCTTGCCAACTTTGCTGAATTGCCTTGGCATTTAGTGGAAGCCCACCCCTTCTTCGCGCAGATTATACTTGCCATCGCTCAATCACCAACCACCGAGCGAAGATGGGTCTTCCCATCGTTGCCCTCTCGAACCGTAATTACATTCTAAGCCTTTGCTGAGTCGTTTCGACTCACACCCCAAGGCCGCGAGAATGGCCCAAGCATACCATTAGCCTGCATGATAGAGCTTTTTCCCCGATACTCATCCAACGAGTATGCCATTCTATGCCGCCCTGACCCCGAAAGAACCGCACTCCAGTTCTTAGTCGCCATCCTAAACCTGCAAAAACGCACTTACGGCATATCCTGCCCCTTTTACTCCGCCATCGATCTAGCCGCCCGTGAACCCGTAAACTTCGCCTCTTACTTCTTCCAACGAATCCACAAAGAATGTGTAGCCATAGTTAAACAGGTGAACAAGGGAGCCACTCCTAGGTCTAGATTGCCGCATATCATTTCCTTTCTCTTTCCGGCAATTCTGGAAGCACAACCACCACTTAGAGGTCCCATTCTGCAACACGAAGAATCTGTGCAACCATTAGAAGATGACGAAGAAGAAGACGAAGAAGAGATCAACCAGCTTTTCCGAAGAAAACGAATCAGAATCAGCTCTTCCGAAAGTGAAGCACAGAAGTCAGCCGGACAAGATAAAGAAGCTGAAGGGCAAGAAGAGTACACCTTCCACGACACCGCCACATCCATACAACATGATTCAGCGGCGCAGTCTTCCTCATGTGAGCAACAAGAAAAGGAAAACAGACTGAAACAGAAACAATCTCGACCGAAGAAGAATCACAGCAACAGTCTCAAGAAGGACAACAAACAGAGGATGAACAAGCTGCCAAAGACGCTATGGACAGACTAATTAAGGCAGTAGAATCTGCATTCTCGGAGCCGGAACAACAAAATACAAACCAGGTAACAATTCAAACTGTAACTCCCACTCCACCACCGGAACCTCCACTAAACCCAATCCTTTCGATCCCACCCATCGCACCCGTCGAGCCCACATCCTCTTCCGCCTCATCACCCAATTACTCTCCACCGAGCTCCCAACAACTCCACACCACATCCTCTTCACAACCTCGACCCCCTCTTCTACTCCCCTCAATTCCAGTCTTCTCTGAGCTTGCTTCAATGGGGCAACTGCTCATTGATCTCTCCCAGCAACTACCAGTCCAGATAAGAGAAGTCACAGACAATATTCGCAACGAACTGCAACATAAGGTAGATGTCCTGGAAGCGGATATTACACCATTACAGGAGGAGGTTGACGAAGTCAAGGCCGAAAACCACCAGCTCCAGGCACAGATTCTCCAACTTCAAGCTCAGCTGGCAGAACAGCAAACACTTGTCAAACAAAGAGATACAGCATTGGAACAGCTCGTCACAAAGGACCAATTATTAAACGAAGCACAGGCAGAAATCAAGCAATTGAAGTTAGATATGCAGGATAAGGAAGATGCCAGAATTGCACTAGGAAATCTACTACAAGAAACAAGAGTCCAGCTGCAGGAAGCAATACAGAAGAACCAAGAGCAGTAGAGAGAAGCTGAGCAGGCAGAAGAACAACTACGTAGAACAAAAGAATCTTTAGACAAAGTCAATAATATACTTAAACACCAATTGAACAGGGAAGCTAAATATCAGAAGGACTTAGCAAATGCTCGAAGAGAAAGAGATGCTTACTACAAAACAATAGAGTTCCAAAACGAACAGATCGAAAGGATAGATAATCAACTGATCAATCAGAAAGAAAGAATAATTGACATGCAGAAACAATTGGGCGAGATGAAGGTTTCAAGGGATGCAGCCCTATCAAATGAATTTTATTTGCAGGAGGCCTTTTTGCAAACGCAGGCCGAAATTTTGCTTACCGAAGCGATCACCTTAAGCTCGGTTAGGACAGATGCACAGTTAGTAGAACCATCGATTTTAGTACAGATGTTAGAAACACTCAAAAAGAAAATTACCCGAACTTTTAGGCTAGCTCCAAATATGTACTTAGAAGGCATAGTAGCCGAACAGTAAAGTTCTGAAATGCGGGTTTGAAGTCCACCGTGCGTGCCAGTGTTAGTTGGCCGCCGGATTGGCAAATGTAAAACGAAAACGTGTAATCTCACGCGCGAAAAACGGTTATGCTTCAATTGTAAAATTCCTATTTAAAGCAATGAAAAGATACGCGAAGAGAGTGCGAGCGTGATTCTCAAAATCACCAGACTGTCCGTCTGGGTGTGCCCGATCTCACTGTGTTTGTTGTTTGTTGATATCTGAGTAGTTATTACTGTGTTACTGTTGTTTCTCCAGTATTTGAGTAGTTATCTGAGTAGTTATTTCTGTGTCCAACATCTGAGAAGGATCTTGTGTTCTGTATCCATCCGCGCTTGATGTGTGTGTTCGTAGTCACGTTAACTTGGTGATTCATCTGTGTGACCGTCTTGCGTTGTTACTGTATACGATCGGAGCAACTGATTCGCTCTGTACTTCGTTCTTCGCTACTGATGTGATTCGTTCGATTCACGATGTTCAGTGTCGAGTGCAGAGTACTTGGTGAAAGGCTACAGGCCTGGAATTGCTAGTAATGTGTCGAGTTGTCATGTGTGAAATTTGATGAAAAAATTTGTGCAGCGATATAGTGTATTGAGATTGAATCGTGTTTGGATTGTCGCAATACTGTGGATTAGGACTATATACATATATTCGGTAAAGTTGCAGTATTCTATTGTTCTAAGCAGTACCACAAGGTAGCATGTAACAGTAGAATACCTGAGTGTGTGCGGTACCTGAGTAATTGAGCTAAGACGTGACATTACCTGTCTCTGACGTGGCTAAGATTTGGGAACTAAGTACAGGGCCTCTGTCTAACAAACCCCTACGACTCCCAAGAACCCACTGAGACTGTTTAACGCCATTCTGATAGATAGAACCAAGCGTTAAACAATTGAGCATTTTAACTCTGCTAGTCAACACTAGTTAACGTTAACACTTAACAGGTATTCTATGAATGGTATTCCATTGTAATGGAGGTAAATCTTGATGGGAACAATAGTTGATAATGACGTTGGTGGTGACTCCTAAGTGCTTCAAGTTCAAGAGGATGTATAGAGGTTTGATAATAATAGTGTACATGTGGATAAAACATCGATAGTACCCACAATGTCCCATAAATGTCTGTACTTCTTTGATTGTCCTAGGTTAGGCAATTTTGCTATTGCTCTTAATTTATCCTCATCAGCCAATATTCTCAACTTTGATACAATGTGGCCCAAATTTCTACCTTGTCTAACCATGAAGAAACCTTTCTCTGGGTTCAATCACACTTGATACTCTCTGCATTTTTCAAAGATTTGCCTAAGTTTGGAGATGTGTGTTTGTCTTATATGGGAATGAGCGCATAGGTCATCCACATAGATCTCTAAATTCTTTTACAGAAAGCTCTTGAACACATGACACATTAAGTGTTGAAATGTAGCATGTGCACTTCTAAGCCCAAAAGGCATTACTCTAAATGCAAAGATACCCCACTCACTGGCAAAAGTCATTTTATGTTGATCTTCAGGGGCAATGGCTACTTGATTGTAACTTGAAAACCCATCAAGGAAGCTATGAACTTCCTTGCCTACTACACGTTCAAGAAAATGCTCAATTATTGGCAAGGGGTAGCCATCTTGTATAGTAGTCATGTTAACTTTCTTCAAGTTAATGCATACATGCAAATTCCCATTCTTTTTAGGGACTACTACAATGGGGGATAACCATTCTGTATGCTCTATTTTGTATATGAATCTTGCTTCAATCAAACGATCAAATTCTTCTTTTATTTTAGTTGCATAGTTGCCATTGTATGTATAAGGCTTCTATTTAGTTGGCTTGGCCACTAGTTTCATGGGGATCCTATACAAACAAATGTCCGGATCCACTCCTTTTAATTCCTTGTAGCTCCAAGCAGACACATCCCTATACTCTCTTAGTAATGCAATCAACTCTTGCTCCTCATCTTCACTTAAATCATGTCCTGTACATGTGCACTTTTTCTCTTCTTCTTCAATCCTGACCACAATCTTCTTAGTCTTTTTTCTATTATCATAAGCTTCTCTTATTAGGCTTCCCTTTTTAGGAATTTTTGCCATGATTTTTCTATCCAAAACTTCATATTTCTTAAAATTTTTCGGCACTTCAAACAGCGATTCTCTATCTTCTTCTTCGATGGGAAACTTTCCTTTTTCTCAATCTTGGTTCTTGCTAGCTGAGTTAGTTCCTTCTCTCAATTATACTTTGTTTGATTAGGGGTTTTGGCATCTACTAAGTATAGATATTCATCCTGTGAAGAGTAGAATGGCTTTATGATGATGGAATCTAAGTCCTCATCACTTACTTGTGTTGACTCTATGGTTGTATCCTCACACTTCTCTAAGATAGGCTCAAACACCAGGGATTCTACCATGAAGACTTAGATATCATAACCATCCTCATTATAATGGGGAGTCCATTGTTCCTTATTCACTGTTACGTCCATGGTGACTAATATCTCTGCCAAACCATGAGGTTCAAACTCTTCATCAGGAAATACCATAGGTGCATAGGCTAGATCTTGGATGGTTTTGGGGTGCTATTTTGTACCCAAGTTCCTCGCTTCTAACATCTTCTCCTCGTTTGCTACAACTTTACACATCCATAAATGTGAAGGATCTGATCCTATGGAATGCACTAACTCGAGATAGAATGCACTCACTCCATCTCTTTGGGTATTCTATGAATGGTATTCCATTGTAATGGAGGTAAATCTTGATGGGAACAATAGTTGATATTGACGTTGGTGGTGACTCCTAAGTGCTTCAAGTTCAAGAGGATGTGTAGAGGTTTGGTAATAATAGTGTACATGTGGATAAAACATCGATAGTACCCACAATGTCCCATAAATGCACTTCTTTGATTGTCCTAGGTTTAGGCAATTTTGCTATTGCTCTTAATTTATCCTCATCGGCCAATATTCTGTTCTTTGATACAATGTGGCCCAAAATTCTACCTTGTCTAACCATGAAGAAACCTTTCTCTGGGTTCAATCACACTTGATACTCTCTACATTTATCAAAGATTTGTCTAAGTTTCGAGATGTGTGTTTGTCTTATATGGGAATGAGCGCATAGGTCATCCACATAGATCTCTAAATTCTTTTATAGAAAGCTCTTGAACACATGACACATTAAGTGTTGAAATGTAGCACGTGCACTTCTAAGCCCAAAAGGCATTACTCTAAATGAAAAGTGTTGTATATTATTGAACAATGCATTGCTAAAGTGTTATATTATTTAATATGTTTTTGATGTTTATGATATAGCAGCTGAAGGTTCGTGAGGAGCGTGCAAAGCGTGAAAGGGTGGACATCAATAATCGGAATAATTATTATTTAGCTTGTAAATAAACCTGCGTAGAAGGTTCTATTGTTAGAAAAGTAATGGTTAGAATAAGGGTGGTTGTAGACCGCAGTTTCTGTTATTGAAAGCAATGGCTTTCTGTAAAAGTTATCAACTTTTAGTTTCACGCTTGCTTTTCGAAGCCGCCCTCTTGTAACCACTCTTTTCGATGTAATCAAAAGTCCTATAAATACATGCACTCTGTGGACTGTCGAAACAGAGTGCATGGGGGGAGATTGCACCCAATCTTGCGTTTGGTCTCGTCTCTTGTTGCCTCTATTTTCTGTGTGTTTTTCTGCGTCTGTAATCTCTGTATGCGCGTGAGCAAGATCCTGACAACAAAAAGATACCCCACTCACTGGCAAAAGTCGTTTTATGTTGATCTTCATGGGGCAATGGATACTTGATTGTAAATTGAAAACCCATCAAGGAAGCTATGAACTTCCTTGCCTACTACACGTTCAAGAAAATGCTCAATTATTGGCAAGGGGTAGCCATCTTGTATAGTAGTCGTGTTAACTTTCTTCAAGTTCATGCATACATGCAAATTCCCATTCTTTTTAGGGACTAGTACAATGGGGGATAACCATTTTGTATGCTCTATTTTGTATATGAATCTTGCTTCAATCAAACGATCAAATTCTTCTTTTATTTTAGTTGCATAGTTGCCATTGTATGTATAAGGCTACTATTTAGTTGGCTTGGCCACTAGCTTCATGGGGATCCTATACAAACAAATGTCCGGATCCACTCCTTTTAATTCCTTGTAGCTCCAAGCAGACATATCTCTATACTCTCTTAGTAATGCAATCAACTCTTGCTCCTCGTCTTCACTTAAATCATGTCCTGTACATGTGCACTTTTCCTCTCCTTCTTCAATTCTGACCACAAATCTTCTTATTCTTTTTTCTATTATCATAAGCTTCTCTTATGAGGGCTTCCCTTTTTAGGAATTTTTGCCATGATTTTTCTATCCAAAACTTCATATTTCTTAAAATTTTTCGGCACTTCAAACAGTGATTCTCTATCTTCTTCTTCGATGGGAAACTCTCCTTTTTCTCAATCTTGGTTCTTGCTAGCTGAGTTAGTTCCTTCTCTCAATTATACTTTGTTTGATTAGGGGTTTTGACATCTACTAAGTATAGATATTCATCCTCTGAAGAGTAGAATGGCTCCATGATGATGGAATCTAAGTCCTCATCACTTACTTGTGTTGACTCTATGGTTGTATCCTCACACTTCTCTAAGATAGGCTCAAACACCTGGGATTCTACCATGAAGACTTAGATATCATAACCATCCTCATCATAATGGGGAGTCCATTGTTCCTTATTCACTGCTATGTCCATGGTGATTAATATATCTGCCAAACCATGAGGTTCAAACTCTTCATCAAGAAATACCATAGGTGCATAAGCTAGATCTTGGATGGTTTTGGGGTGCTATTTTGTACCCACGTTCCTGGCTTCTAACATCTTCTACGCGTTTGCTACAACTTTACACATCCATAAATGTGAAGGGGTTGATCCTATGGAATGCACTAACTCGAGATAGAATGCACTCACTCCATCTCTTTGGGTATTCTATGAATGGAGGTAAATCTTGATGGGAACAATAGTTGATATAGACGTTGGTGGTGACTCCTAAGTGCTTCAAGTTCAAGAGGATGTATAGAGGTTTGGTAATAATAGTGTACATGTGGATAAAACATCGATAGTACCCACAATGTCCCATAAATGTTTGTATTTCTTTGATTGTCCTAGGTTTAGGCAATTTTGCTATTGCTCTTAATTTATCCTCATCGGCCAATATTCTGTTCTTTGATACAATGTGGCCCAAAATTCTACCTTGTCTAACCATGAAGAAACCTTTCTATGGGTTCAATCACACTTGATACTCTCTGCATTTATCAAAGATTTGCCTAAGTTTCGAGATGTCTGTTTGTCTTATATGGGAATGAGCGCATAGTCATCCACATAGATCTCTAAATTCTTTTACAGAAAGCTCTTGAACACATGACACATTAAGTGTTGAAATGTAGCACGTGCACTTCTAAGCCCAAAAGGCATTACTCTAAATGCAAAGATACCCCACTCACTGGCAAAAGTCGTTTTATGTTGATCTTCAGGGGCAATGGCTACTTGATTGTAAATTGAAAACCCATCAAGGAAGCTATGAACTTCCTTTCCTACTACACGTTCAAGAAAATGCTCAATTATTGGCAAGGGGTAGCCATCTTGTATAGTAGTCGTGTTAACTTTCTTCAAGTTAATGCATACATGCAAATTCCCATTCTTTTTAGGAACTACTACAATGGGGGATAACCATTCTATATGCTCTATTTTGTATATGAATCTTGCTTCAATCAAACGATCAAATTCTTCTTTTATTTTAGTTGCATAGTTGCCATTGTATTGATAAGACTTCTGTTTAGTTGGCTTGGCCTCTAGTTTCATGGGGATCCTATACAAACAAACGTCCAGATCCACTCCTTTTAATTCCTTGTTGATGGAGAGTGTTAATCTCCAAAAGAACAAGCTACTCTTGAAGTTAGAGCACCTCTATAACAAGAGTAACTCAAAACCTTCACCAATTTGGAGGATCAATGATCAATTATCAAAATTTTGAATAAACTATGAAGAAGGTGACTACACAGAAAGTGTGCTACACATAATTCACTCATTGACTTATCAAATGTGTAAAGTTTTTTATAAAACTTTTCACAAGGTGTTGCCTATACTTTGCGCACCTCCTCCAAGCTAAATCATTCCAAAAGACTCAGTAGATCTTGAGAAATAAACTTAACAAGTCACCTATGTCTAAAACTATTTTTCTGAGTAATCAATTCATACACATGTAACTTCTAAGAATTGGTTCTCTCAATCTAGAACCCGTTTAATCAAATGCTTTTAGTTATAGATGGCTTACCTTTCAACTTAGATTTTTTACTCCTCATTTGTGCAAAAATTTACACTATACACTGAGAACTGACCATTTCTTTGACCATCAGGATTGCACCTGTTTCAGAAGGCACTTGACATTTTCTCACATATGAATGTTCCTCTTCATAATTCTCTCAGCCTTATCACAATTAGAAGCTGAAAATTTGTACAGAGGTCAATCAACTATAGACTTAGACTTGCACAAAAGCATTTCACAAAAGATTCCACACAAAAGGAGAATACTCAGAAAGATCGGGTGCAACATTTCTTCATTCCTGGAAACTTTTACATCTAAGTGATGAGAGAGATCCTACTCACTTCTAAAGTGTCTAATGAGTGACTCATACAACTTCTAATTTCTCTATTCACATGCTCTCTCATATTTGCCCTGACTTTTTACTTATATATATAGCCATATATGTACAAGCTTATGACCATACAAAAGATATATATATGAGCTATCTCTAAATTAATGTACATATGTGTACACATCTTCATCTTCTGGATATGCACTTCCTTCATGCTTCATAACTTGATTTTTTCTTCAGTCCTTGACCAACTCTTCGTCAAAACTTCAATTGTTGATTGCCTTGCACCAACAGCTCCCCCTCAATCATCAATTGAAGTTTTCTCTAACTTCTTTATACTTGCCATGTCTTTGAATCTTTGTAGCTTTGATCCATCCAAGCTTTTGGTTAGCATATCAGCTATCTGATCTTTTGTTGAAGTATGTATGACTTCAATCTCTTTATCCATCACCTTCTCTCTTAGAAAGTGATACTGAATCTCAATATGTTTAGTCCTAGCATGGAAAACAGGATAAGCATCTAAATATAATGAACTCATGTTATCTCCATGAATAGTGGGTGTACTCTGAGTGATATCAAAACTCTTCATAAGAGTCTTAAGCCATATCACTTCCTTTGCAGCTTCAACCATACCTTTGTACTCAGCCTCTGTGGATGATAAAGCAACTGCGTGCTGCTTCTTTGAACACCAAGAAATTAACTTATCTCCCACATAACACAAGTATCCATATGTTGATCTCCTATCATCAGGATTACCTGTCCAATCTATATCATTATAAATCTTGATGTTTGTATCTGATGTAAAACCATAATACAAACCTTCTTTGAGTGTACCCTTAATGTACCTCAACACTCTTTGTCCTACAACCCAATGTTCTTTCCTAGGACAATGCATGAATTGAGACAATACTCCAACTGCATATGACAAATCAGGCATAGTTAATGTAGCATAGATCAGACTACCAACGAAACTTTGATATAGCTTCATGTCCTTGAACTCTTCTCCTCCATATCTGCTTAATTTGTGATTTACCTCCGTTGGAGTAGGTGCTACCCTGCAATCATCCATTTTAAACTTGATCAACAAGTTTTTCAAATACCTTTCTTGAGTTACATACACTCCATGTTGAGTGTATGATATCTCCATTCCCAAGAAATATGACAAGTCTCCCAAGTCACTAATCTTGAACTCTTTTTCCATTTGCTTCTTTAGGCTTTGAATACCTTTCTCATCTGTACCTGTAAGAATTATATCATCAACATATATGCACATGTAAATAAACCCATCGTCACTTGCTTTGACAAGCAAGCTACTATCTGCTTTAGATACTTGGAAACCAAGTTCTTTCAAGAACTTCACAAGTCTATAATTCCATGCCCTTGGGGCCTGCTTCAAACCATACAAAGCTCTCTTGAGCTTACATACATGATCTGGATACCTTTCATTTCTGAATCCTTGTGGTTGCTCCATGAAAACATCATCTGAAATGTAACCATTTAAAAAAGCATTCTTCACATCTAATTGACATAATTTCCAACCTTTACATGCAGCAATGGCTATGAGTGTCCTGATGGTTGTCATCTTTTCCACAAGACTATAGGTCTCATCATAATCTATACCATAAGTCTTAGCAAAAACTTTCACAACAAGTCTAGCTTTATACCTAGACACACTTCCATCTGCATACCTCTTTGTCTTGTAGACCCATTTGCATCCAATGATCTTCTGACTATTTGGTTTAGGAACCAAATCCCAAGTCTCATTCTCCATCAATGCATCATACTCTTCCTGCATAGCTTTCTCCCAATTTTCCTTACCTTTTGCCTCTTCATATGTAGAAGGATCTTCATCTGCCTTTATCATATAAGCATAATCTTTGGTAGCCAAAAAAGAAGTGTCATAACTATACCTTGTAGGTTGCCATTTGTGTCTTGATGACCTTCTGAGTTCTCCAGTTCTTGAAGTTTTTGGTTCATCACATTTTGGATCAAACCTTGGAACTTCTTCAATTTCAGCCTTCACTTCATTGTTCTCCTCTTCATCAAATATCTGAATCTTTGATTTACCTTTCTTTTGATTCACAACTTCTTCATCACCTGCATAAATATTGATTGTACTTGCATACCAAGTACCTTGCTCATCAAATGTAACATCCTTTGACACAAGGAATTGTTTTGTGGATGGACTCCACAACCTAAATCCCATCTTCTTATCATCATATCCAATGAATACATACTTTTCAGCTTTAGGTTCCAATTTGTGCCTTAATTGAGATGGCACATATGCATATGCCAAACAATCAAATACTTTGCAATGATCTAGAGTAGGTCTCTTACCCCACCATGCCTCATATGGTGTCATACCCTGCAAAGCTTTACATGGTAATCTATTGACCAAATATGTAGCTGTATTTACAGCCTCAACCCATAAATAATTTGGGCAATTTTTCTCCTTCATCATGGACCTTGCAAACTCAACAAGACTTCTATTCCTCCTTTCTGCTACACCATTTTGTTGAGGAGAAAACCTGCAAGTAATTTTCCTTTTTATACCTGCATTCCACAAGTAATCATTGAACTCATTAGAAAAATACTCTCCCCTTCCATCTGACCTTAGTCTCTTCAACTTATGACCTGTAATTCTCTCTGCATACACATGATAATGTTTGAATGTATTGAATACCTCTGACTTATCTTTGATCACATAGATAGTGATCCATCTGGTAGCATCATCAACATAAATCACATAATACCTTGAACCATTGAAAATGAAATCCTTTGATGGTCCCCACACATCTGTGTGTACCAACTCAAGCTTCTCTGAATACATAAAACCATGCTTGGAATAAGATTGTGTATGAGCCTTACCTAATTGACATGCCTCACATCTGTATGTCATATGTTGACCTGCAACATTAGGCAATCCAAGCACTAAAACATTGTTTACCATATCTTTAATACCTCTTTCATTAAAATGTCCAAGCCTTTTGTGCCAAAGATCTAACTCAGAAATCTTATGTCCTCCATACCTATTTCTAGGGTCTTCCACAAACACTCCTTCATTAGTGACCCTAACTTCATAACTGTTGATAGCAGTCAGGGCACCCAAGGACTGACGAGACAAAGAAGCCAGCGGAGAGAGTTAGAGCAAAGAGAAGGATTGAGTAGACAGAGCAGTCAACGTAGATCTGGCAGATAGGTCCTTCAATTTTTTCCAAATCAACATCTTTATAACAATGATTCTCATCACTAACAATCATTGTAAATACCATTCCACCTTTTTGTAGCTCCATTTTGTGCAAGCCAAGGAGTCCTTGAGCTTGAGGAGCATTAGAAGTACCTACGTATCAATTTTCATAATTTTTAGACTCTGTTTGAGCCATCAAATAGGCCCTAGAACCTAATTTTTAACTAGGCGGGACACTAGGTCTGGACAGGGCCAAAAACTAGTCAAAAACTATAAATAGAGCTAGAGATCTCATTTTTGAGGTTAGCTTGTAATAGTTTTGAACTTGTAAGAGCCCTTTTGAGTAATCTAAAGAACTCCATTGCTTCTCACTCTTTGTCTTACCGTGTGTGCGCACGTGTGTACATGTTAGTGTGCTTCTCACTCACGCACTTGTGCCATCACTTGTTCGAGGTCTTCATACCATCCTCACATCTTCCCGGATTGGCATTAAAGGAGGTGCTACTCATCACTGAGCTACACCAAATTTTGGCGCCGTTGTCGGGGATCGAGCTTTGAGGACGAGCGTGTGATGGTAAGATGTAGAGTTATGACGTTGGCATTGTAGGTAATTTCTTTACTTTTTCTTACTTTTATCTTTCTTACTTCACCATCATCATCCTCACCATATCCGATCTCCATTTCCATCATCGCGAAAATTTCAGTTTTTTTATCATATCTCCTTTCCCCTCCCATTTCCCTCATTTCACTTGTGAGAGGGAGCGAGAGAGCAATTTGTGTGCACTCTTTTTGCATGTTTCTTGAGTCTTCTTGCAGGATCTGGCTATCCCACCATCTCCAGCAGGCTGTGCAGGTACGGAAAAGCTCGGCCCTATCTCTGTGTCGCAGACCCCTGTCGATCGCGATCGACAAAAAAATCGCTTATTTGGTAAAACAAAGTACACCACAATGACACACAAGATGAGCACACTCTAAATCACCAAACACAGTAAAAAAATTCCGAGTTCCTCTATCAATCGCGACTGACAGCCTCTGTCAATCGCGATCGACAGCCCTGCCGATCGCGACCGACAGGCCCCATGACCGATCGACTACCACGTAGGATTCAGTCAATCACGATCGACACCGTCGATCGCGACGGACTGAAAGTTGACGATTGACACTAGAATTTGCGTGTACACGTGTCCATCGCGATGGATAGGCCCACGATTGATTGAAATTTCACCGGAATTCGTGCAAAAAGTATCGATCGCAATTGATACCATCGATTGCGATTGATAGGACTCACGACCGACTCTGTCGATCGTGATTGACACTGTCAATCGCGACTGACGTGTCGATCACGACCAACAGCCACAATGGACACCTCTGTCAATCACGATTGACAGACCTGTCGATCGCGATTGACAGGCATTTTTGGCCAAATTTCTAGGGTTTTTTATTCCAAGTATTTGGGGTAATTTTGGGCATACTTATCAAGCAATTAGTGATTTGTGAGGTCCCTACATGTGTGTTTTGAGAGAAATCTTGTGAACTGTTCGCCTGTTTGAACCCTGTTTTAACTCCAAAACCCTGAACTGTCATAACTTTCTCATACAAAACCCGTTTGTTGTGATTCTTGTTTTGTTGGAAAGCTCGTGGGGAGTACAACCAAAACTTCCACTAGTTACGGTAAAATTAATACCAGGATTATTAGACATAGTATTTTTAAGTGGATCATATCCAGGGGGAAGACAACTAAGGGATCTCTAGAATTGTTTCTATAGAGACACGGTGCAAATTGACATGTGAATTACATGAATGAAAGTGATTTTTTGTGTCATTTGAATCTACATTTTGAGCTAACTTTGGGACTTTTACAGGTCCACTGAGAGCACTAGAAGGCATCCAAAGCAAGGGCATTCCACAAGCTTGAGAACGAGGTTCTTGAGCACTAAAGATCAAGGGATCAGCAAGTGAGGTTGGAATACTTTCAACTCCCTCTATGAATTCCTAGCTTAGGCTAAGTGCAAATAGTGCTAGAAGTAAGTCAGGGTGACGATAGGCATCTATCAAGTTGAAGACTACCTAAATACTCAAGTCAAGCTAAAACATAATCTCGGTGTGATCGATAACTTTAAAGGAAAGGAACTTAACGTGGAACGATCAACTGAAACACCGGAAATTAACTTAAGTATTCCTGACGACGTGATATCAGACAAGATCATAAACACGATAATCAACTAAAAAAGAACCAAGTGACTATCGACAACGAGGTTGTACCTTGGGTAAAAATTGGGAAAAGTTTGAAGCTTTTCGCAAAGCTTTAAGCTTGTTACCTTGTGGGGGCTGATCTGTCACTCCCTGTATGTGTTCACATCATTCGCTCCAGGGGGGTTTGTTACACTTATGTGTTCCTCAAGTAGC
>CM035431.1:133170797-133178297 GCA_020310875.1 Ceratopteris richardii | reverse complement strand
ATGGATTTGTGCTCATTTGGGGTACATTTTTTTGGGAGTTACATTAACGCGTGTATACGTGCAGAAGTTCTCTCTTGCACTTGGTGGTTTCAAGCCTATTGTAGGAGCTACTTTGTGGTGTGGATACAGAGGGTAGGCTCCTCAGTGGAAGGCTATGAGCACTATAGTGTAAGAGAGTATCCTGGATTTATTAAGCTCTATTCTCTTGAGCAATACCTTCCCATTTGTATTGATCTGTATTTATCTGCATAGAGTGCCACGAAGCTCTGAGCATTAGTTGTTGAGCATTTCCTTGACAAATCTTGTAATCATCTGAATCGAATCAAGAAGTGTCTGGTCTTCCTTGGTCAATTGTTGTTCATATTTCCTGAAGTATGTACCACTCTGTGCAATCCTTGTTATCTACCTGCTCACAGAAATGTTAAAGGGTATACTTCCCTAAAGAGAACCCCCCTTGAGTAGGCGACGTACTGGATGTGGTTAATTTTCATTCTCTACTTTTGATTAAAAGCGGATACCCCAGTACCTCCCTACAGTTTGGCACGCACGGTGGGACCTTTGCATTTCTGTGAGAGGTATTTTTGCCCTATTACATTTGCAAGTAGGTACATGACCCATACACGGGCAGATAAGGAGTCTCTTCGTGTTCGGAGGAGCCTTAACAAGTTAGCCATAACCACGACTAGTGAGTCTACCTCCCCTCTGCCCTCCCTAAATTTATCAATTGATTTGGGTGCGACACCATTGTCGAAAGAGGGGTATAGGAGAACTCTAGACTTCTCCTCAGATACGTCCGAAGAAACACCAGTACCAATGGAGGATCTCTCTCATTTACTCTCTAGATTAAATATCAAATTCCCTACCTTCAAGGGACAAGCCTATGAGGATGCTGATGATCATGTGAGAAGATTCATCTCTTTATGCCGTGGACGAGGTTTGCAAAATAGAGAGGATGCAATGCTGGCACTCTTTCCATCCACATTGGAGGGTCTTGCAGATAAATGGTATAGTCAATATGCAGATGGCCATTTCACTACATGGGAGGCTCTGAAGGCGGCATTCTCACAGACATTCCGACCAAGTGATTCCTCAGAAAGAGCTCTAGATCAGCTAGAGAATTTGAAGCTAAGATCAGGTGAATCCTTTCATGAACTTCACACTAGAACAAAAGCACTTGTTGCACGTCTGCCACATGCTCCAGGTGACTTTTTGGTTAAAAAGTGGATCGAAAAGGCTCTGCCTAGGTCATCTCAGCAGAAGCTTCGTGAATCTCTTAGATTGGATGCGACCCTCAATGATTTTGTTGCAGCGGCATCACGCATTGAAGAAGCAAGGCAACATTTTGAAGGGGATACACAACAAAAGTATGCTGCAGATCTGGATCCTATTGAGCAACTAAGGAGGGAACTGGAAGCATTGAAGATGCAACAAAATCAACAAGAAGAGAAGGTCTTGCCACCACTGCGTCGCACTGATGATGAAGTAGCTCAACTTCGTCGAGAGTTAGAAGATTTGAAGACCACTCAGGATATAAGGAGACAAATTTGGTGTACAATATGTAACAACAATGGACATTCCAATGCTAATTGCCCTATTAAGGTAAGCTGTCAATTTTGTGGAAAAGATGGTCATGAAGCCAGAGATTGCTATTACCTCAAGGGTACACAGCAGAGAGGTAACCCTCAAACTTTGGATTCATACTATGCTAGTACTTCAAATACATCTAATAGAGAGGAGAATAGGCCTGCAAAGCCTAGATATAATAGACCCTTGATGTGCTATCGTTGTGGTGAATATGGCCACATGCAAAATAGGTGTTCCCTCCCAGAAGATGCACCTCCTTGTCAACATTGTCCAGAGGCCAAGGATCATTATACCAAAGATTGCCCAAGAGGTCGTCCTGCTCCAATTCATATGATTACAGTCTCTCCACATGAAGAAGGAAAAACCACTCAGACTTATACTGTTTCATCCTCTGCAATGCCCATGATGACTAGAGCTAGGCAAGCAGCTGCAACCCAGAGAGATGAACAACAAGGATTTCAGGATAAAGAGGAAGAAAAGGAGTCTGGATGGAAGGACCAAGCACAAATTGAAGGAGCTTATAATAAGATGACTACTTCTCTAAAGGGCCAACCAACAAGTCTGCAAGAAAACACTCAGGAGGTAAACATTAAACAGATCTTGAAAGGTATTCATCACAAGGTTAGTCTATATGAACTTATAAGGATGGATTCAAAAATAAGAAGTGACTTACTGAAGATTATACACTCTGTTCACTTGGTCCAATCACCTAGTATAGATGGTTTCATGGTTGATTTTCCCCCTGCACCCTTAGCAGACTACCAAAGCTCAAGATTATCTGTTTGTATAAAGGATGAAGCTCTCACAGGTGTGATCATAGATGGAGGCTCTGGTATCAATTTAATGCCAGATTTTACAATGAAGAAGCTGAAATTGAACCCCACCAAGTTGGCACCATTCACGGTTACCTTGGCAGATCAACATCGGGTTGCGCCATTGGGCATTATTGAAAAGGTATTGATGGTAGTACAGGGCTGCCACTTTGTTCTAGATTTTGTTGTTATTGCACTTCCACAGGAGACTTCTTACCCTTTACTCCTAGGGAGACCTTGGCTGAGACAAGCAAAAGCTTTGCAAGATTGGGGGAAAAATAAACTATGGATTTCAACAAACACCAATAGCCTACTGCAATTACATTTGGAAGAGGGATTTGACTCAGGAAAAACTACTGGATATACTATGGATACTCAGGTAATGCCCACTCTACCCCAAGAAGATGACACATTGTTCAATTGGATGATGGGAAGTGCAGAGTGTTGCACGGTGGAGATCAATGAAATTGAGGAAGAAGTTGCAGATAAGGAAATTACAGAAAAGGGCAATGAAGACCACAAGGTGTTGGAGAATGAGCAATTGAAGGAAAATACAATCTTTGAAGAGGCTACCAATATAAAAGTATCAGAGAGGGAAAATTATGAACCTAAGAGCAGAGAAGATCTCCCTTTTGCATATATACCTCAAGGTTGGATGAAAGAACATGTTGCAGAATATAAATTAAAAATCCACTCCTGCATATAGTGGAGATGATTTCTCAAGCAAGACCAGTCCTGAAACATTGGTTCAAGAAGTAAATTTAGGGGATGAAGAGAACCCTCAAATGGTCCATTTGGCATCCTGGTTGTGGCATTATCCTCCTTTGCTACAGAAGGTAACTTCTTTGCTTTTTACCTACAAAATTGTCTTCGCATGGTCCTACAAAGATCTAACAGGGATACCAGAAGAGCTTGGGTTACATCGGATACCCTTAGTTGAGGGAGCCGCGCCAGTAAGAAGTAGACCATATCGACTCAATCCGAAATATGCAGAGGCTGTAAAAGCAGAAATTACAAAGCTAGAAGAAGCTGGTATAATTGTTCCAGTAGAACATTCCAGATGGCTTTCTTCCATGGTTATTGTACCCAAGAAAAATAGTGGAAAAATAAGAGTATGTGTTGATTTTCGTGCTTTGAATAAAGTGACTGTTCAAGATGGATTTCCTCAGCCTTTCACAGAGCAAGTACTTGAGGAAGTAGCTGGTCACACTTTGTATAGTTTCTTGGATGGTTTTAGTGGCTACAATCAGATAGTGATCCATCCTGACGATAGGGACAAAACAGCCTTTGTCACTCCCTGGGGCACTTATGTCTATACTCGAATGGCTTTTGGTTTGAAGAATGCACCGGCTTCATTTAATAGAACGATGTATCTGATATTGGGCAAATGGTTAACAACCTTTCTACGCATTTTCATGGATGACTTTTCAGTATTTTTAGGAACAGATAAAAGAGCAGCAGTTCAAGATTTCCATGACCATTTGGAAAATCTAAAAGAAATTTTTGAGCAATGTCTCAAAACAGGTTTGAAATTGAATCCTGATAAATGTCACTTTTTGGTCACTAAGGGCACTCTTCTTGGTCACATAGTATCGGCTGAAGGCATAACTGTTGACCCTGCAAAGGTTACGGCTATCCTTTCCATGCCAATTCCACAAAGCCCAAAGGAAGTGCAAAGTTTCTTGGGCCATGCAGGATATCACAGAAGATTCATTAGGATGTATTCAGAAATTGCTAAGCCCTTGTCAAGGCTTACCTGCAAAAAGATCCCTTTCTCATGGAGTGCTGAAGCTGACAAAACATTTTGTGAACTAAAGTTGAGGTTATGTACTGCTCCACTTTTAAGTGTTCCTAATTGGTCATTAGAATTTCATGTGCATACAGATGCTAGTCTTCATGCTGTTGGTGCAGTTCTAGCTCAACCCTCATCTCACAAAGTGGATACACCTATCTCTTATGCAAGCAGACTACTCAACCAAGCTGAAAGAAATTACAGTACAACGGAAAGAGAAGGTTTGGCTATCGTATTTGCTCTTCAAAAGTTCCGACATTATCTCCTTGGTGTACATTTCATTGTTATTTCTGATCATCAGCCCTTGAAGTATTTGATAAACAAGCCTAGAGTAGCTGGAAGGATTTGGAGATGGTTACTCCTATTCCAAGAATTTAATTTTGATATTCATATTAAGCCAGGAAAAGAGCACTACATGGCAGATCAAGTGTCCAGGACCGCAATGAGCGAAAAGGCAACAGGTATTAATGATGAACTGGTGGATAGTAATCTTTTTCTAGTAGCAATTCGGACAGGTTGGTATGATGAAATTCTTCATGTTCTCACTACTGGAAAGATCCCAGAATACTTGACACCTGTAGAAAAGAGAAGATTGCTCCTGAAAACCAAAGCATATTCTTTTATAAATGGAAATTTATATAAATACTATCAGGATGATATATTGAGAAGGTGTGTCTATCCAGAAGAGGTAAATCTTTTGTTGGAGGCTGCACACAATGAAGGACACCTAAAGGGGGAAGAATTGGCTCATAGAATCATCCACAAAGGGTTATGGTGGCCTCATATTTTCAAGGATGCAATCAAGTTTGCAAAAGAATGCCACATCTGTCAGAGATGTGCTCCCACGCCAACCAGATTAAACTTCCAACCATTAGTTATATCTACCGGATGGCTTCCATTTGAACGATGGGGTCTTGATTTCATAGGGCCAATTAGCCCAACTGGGCAACCAAGAGGTAAAAAAGTATATTTTGATGGCCACATGTTATGCCACTAAATGGATAGAGGCTAAAGCTTCTGTGGACTGCACGGCTCTGACAGTAGATAAATTTATGTATAAACGTATTTTCTCAAGATTTGGTTGCCCACTGGAAATTACTAGTGACAGGGGCACACATTTTGTAAATCAATTGCTCCAGTTTATATTTGACAGGTACAAAATCTTCCATAAAAAATCTTGTGCCTATTACCCAAGGGCAAATGGCCAAGCAGAGAGTTCCAATAAGATTTTGATTGGACTACTTCGCAAATTATCTTTCGATCATCAAAGCTCTTGGCCACTAGCATTAATTGGTGCAATTTGGGCTTTCAGAACCACGAAGAGGGGAACCACAGGCGAGACTCCATTTCGCTTATTTTATGGAAAAGAGGCATTGGCACCATTTGAGTTCATTATCAGAAAGGAAATAGGAATCAAAACCATTGGAATTGAACCCCCCATTCAGAGATTGGTGGCATTAGAAGAATATAGAGAAGGGGCAATGCAGAAACTTCTGGTAACACAAGAAGAGCGCAAGAGATTGCATGACAGGTATCTGAGATCCAATGAAGTTCAGGAAGGATCCATGATTTTAGTGCATCAAGTCCCGGCAATTTCAACAAAATTGGCACCCAAATGGATAGGACCTTATAAGGTAATCAAGGTATTGCCACATGGCGCTGTGCATCTGGAAGATCTGAAGGGTAAAATGATTCCCCTGGTCAACATCTCCAGGGTGAAGAAGTATCTGAATTAGGTTAAAATGGAAGCATTCTATCCCTTGTACAAATCATGTTTCTTTTCAGTAATTGCAGTATAATTACATCTCATTAAAATAAATAAAATAAGGAGAAATTGCACCAGGGATGGTGCAAAAGCTTGATGTGGGGGTCTGTAGTGCCCTTCTCTTTTCCCTTTCCCTTCTTGTGGCATGTGAGCAGTAGGCCCCAAGCACAGAGGTCAGAACCCACTGGCCCTCTGAGCATGAAGCCCGAGGAAGATAGAAGAGAAAAGAGATTGAGAGGAGAGCTCTCAGATGCCTTGGGCTGTAGCTTCAGGGAGTGTCCGTTCCATTTCTTGGACATATTTCGTGTCTGGGCAGTTGATGCTTTCAGAGCAGATTGTTGCTTTCATTTCAATTGATTAGTTTTATCTCCACCCCTGCCCCCTCCACCTCCTCCCGCAAGAACCCTCCTCACCCTCACTCCTCCTCCCCCTCCCGCAAGAGCCCTCCTCACCCCCACTCCTCCTCCCCTCCCGCAAGAGCCCTCCTCACCCTCACTCCTCCTCCTCCTCCCGCAAGAACCCTCCTCACCCTCACTCCACCTCCTCCTCCCGCAAGAACCCTCCTCATCCCTCAACCCTCCTCCCCCTCCCTCAAGCGCCCTCCTCACCCTCACCCCTCCACCTCCTCCCGCAAGAACCCTCCTCACCCTCACTCCTCCTCCCCCTCCCGCAAGAGCCCTCCTCACCCTCACTCCTCCTCCCCCTCCCGCAAGAGCCCTCCTCACCCTCACTCCTCCTCCTCCTCCCGCAAGAACCCTCCTCACCCTCCTCCTCCTCCTCCCGCAAGAGCCCTCCTCATCCCTCAACCCTCCTCCCCCTCCCTCAAGCGCCCTCCTCACCCTCACCCTCCACCTCCTCCCGCAAGAACCCTCCTCACCCTCACTCCTCCTCCCCCTCCCGCAAGAGCCCTCCTCACCCTCACTCCTCCTCCCCTCCCGCAAGAGCCCTCCTCACCCTCACATCCTCCTCCTCCTCCCGCAAGAACCCTCCTCACCCTCACTCCACCTCCTCCTCCCGCAAGAACCCTCCTCACCCTCACTCCTCCTCCCCCTCCCGCAAGAGCCCTCCTCACCCTCACTCCACCTCCTCCTCCCGCAAGAACCCTCCTCACCCTCACTCCTCCTCCCCCTCCCGCAAGAGCCCTCCTCACCCTCACTCCTCCTCCCCCTCCCGCAAGAGCCCTCCTCCACTCACTTCCGCCCCCCCCCTCCGCGCACTCCCTCCTCCACTCACTCCCACCCATCCCCCTCCTGCCCCCTCCCTCTCTCTCTCTCTCTCCTCTCTCTCTCTCTCCTCTGCCTCTCTCTCTCTCTCTCTCTCTCTCTCTCTCTCTCTCTCTCTCTCTCTCTCATCTCTCTCTCTCCTCTCTCTCTCTCTCTCTCTCTCTCTCTCTCTCTCTCTCTCTCTCTTCTCTCTCTCGTCTCTCTCTCAGCTCTCTCTCTCTCTCTCTCTCTCTCTCTCTCTCTCTCTCTCTCTCTCTCTCTCTCTCTCTCTCTCTCTCTCTCTCTCTCTCTCTCTCTCTCTCTCTCTCTCTCTCTCTCTCTCTC
>CM035431.1:133071749-133160797 GCA_020310875.1 Ceratopteris richardii | reverse complement strand
CTCTTTGGATAGGAGCACATCTAGATTTAATGTCCAAAAAACTTGGTTGATATCTTAATATAAAAAGATTATATTCCAAGAGTTTTCATTAGATTATAACTTCAATAATATGATAGTCGTATTAGGGACAAAAATGAACCCTACATGGGCCTTGTAAGGATCCCTAATTTTCAAGGATGAAGCCTAATTGTGTTGTTTTTAAAGGGGAGAAAGTACGTTGATTGGGTGACCTTTTAGTAGCTAGAGCAGGATTTTTTAAGGCTTACTAGTATCCTCTCTCTTCTTTTAGAGAGAGACAAAGGGAATCTACTTTTGACATCATCAAATTGAGCATATATGGGAATCAAAAAATGATTTTTCTTTTAGGTCTTAGTTTTAGTGTTTATTTACTTGAAATTGCCCATTTTCTAATACATATGTCAGAAGTGACTTTTTCGAGCTCATTTTTTTAAGTTTCTTATTGAAAACATATTTTAAAAATCCCTCTAAAATTAGAGTGCAACATCATCCAATCCATAACTATCCTTCCCCAAAAAAATGATTTTTCCAGCCATACTCATGGAAAAACACACCTTGATTCATCCACATCCAAGAAAACAAAAATTTCCTTGCAAAAATCATGCTCTAAACTACCTCCCAAGCAAATCCTACTTTGTTTTTCACAATCTTGTACTTTTGGAAAAGATGGTGATAAAACCTATTACAACCTTCACATTTGGACGTCCTCATGCCTCTGACATCAACAACTATCCATGTCTATGTGCCTAGAGATTTTGCTCTCAAAATGAGTTTCATGTAGTAGAGAAAAGAGTATTGATCTTTGGATGCATGGTTCACTATATCCTCTTGATCCTGTGTCCTTCTTACAACAAACATTCCATAACCTCTCAACTTACTTCAGTTCATTGTTGCCCATAAATCTTGACTCTTAGGTTATTGCCAATGATTATCTACACATTCAACTACTATTACTAAGTATTGGATCCAACAATATCACTCAATCATACAAGGGTGGTCACTTTAGAAAGCATAGTCATATCATTACAAGAACATCTTGTAGAGCTTGAAAAGCATATGGAAGAAAAGGAGAGCATAATTAAGAAATTAAAAATCAGTGTCCAACAATTGAGAGAGACTCCACTTGGAATGCGATATATGAAATGACCATTAGCATCCTTTAACTCTCTTTCAATTGGTGGTGGTGCACACAAATGATGAGTTTTTGTGATGATGTTCGTCTTGCATTTGTTTTTTTCTCTTTTGGGGACTTTCATATTCACTTTTATATTATGTAGGTCATTCATTGAAGATGTTGATGATTCATCAACAATAGAGGATCAATTCAAGTTATTGAATTCTTATTTGACCAACAAGATGAAAGTGATTAAAGATTTTACAAGAAAATTATAAGATATTATCACTCCTAGAGACATGGAGATGGTATGTGATGAAGAAAACATTAGTACTAGAGGATATAGTGTGTTTTATAATAATTGCAAGCATGCATTACAAAGAAAAGATATTTTTCATAATATTTTTCCATGCCCTTATAAGGTATCTCTTAAAAAGTCGACACTCAATGAGGATATAGTTAGTTAGTATTCTTGGAAACTACTTATATATAGAGGGTATTATGTCTATGTCCATTTACCATCTAGTTACATCCAAAAAGAGTTGAAAAGCTCATCTGGAAAGGCATTCCCTTACACAAAGTACAACAAAATATTCATCGATTTAGAGAGGCTTCAATTTGTATTGGTTCGATCTTACAAATCTAGCATACCAAGTATGTCCATTATTGTTACCCTCATATGCATTGTATTTTGACATTATAGATTTTTTGGTAACTTATACACATTCTAACACCAAATTGAGGTTTATATTGAAGCTAGACAAATGTCAAATCATAAAGGAATGAGAAATGGAGAGATTTAATTTGACACTCATGAATGAAGCTATGATGAATTCCATATGTGATGAAAGTAATAATTCAAACTCTAATTGTACATATAGTCTTCAATCTGAGAAAGATATATGGTGCTTAGGTGCTATTGAAGTACCCAAAGAATGCAATGATGTTCATTCATGGATTTTTAGTAGGACCCCTGGGACTTCTCAAATGTATGGTGCAAAACTTAACATAGTAGACTTAGGTGATTTTGAGATATACTCGCACGTGGGTGGGGATTGAAAGACTATCAAATGCATTTTAGGTTGCAAGCAAGGTGCATCTGCTCTTTATCCATGCCCATCTTGCACATGAGGTGAATACATAATTTTAGGTGAATACATAGATGCACCTACTTTTGTAGAATGGGGTAGACCTTTGTTAAGGTGTCCAATGTTAGAAAAAACTAATCATGCCACATTAGATGAAGATTGGAATCCCATTATTCTGTTTCCATTAGTTAATGTTCACTTTTTCACATTGCTTTCCTTCATGAGAATATTTGATAGAATATTGAAGCTCCATATAGAATATGCATTTACCATGAGGCTGATAAATATGTCCAAGCCATCAAAACATTAGAAGGGCTTTTTAATTCAATTAGTTTTCATGGAGTTAATGTAACTCTAGTTGTCAAAAAACTTGGTGAATCCCAAGATAGTTTGCAACAAGTATCAATGACAAGGAAGAAGGCAAGAAAAAAAATTAGAAGAGGTATTCGCCCTAAGAAAATGATTTTGGGGAGCTATGGAAAGACTTTTGCATGAGAACCACTAATAATGATTCTCAAATTCACCTTATTAATAGGCAAAAGAAGGTTTGGACATGCTTAAATAAGTGTGTAGGCTTAATGAGTCTTACTAGTTCCAACAAAAATGAGTGTCAATTGTTTCAAGTTACACACAAGTGTTTCATCCTTGGGGAGAGAGCAATATTACACATTACACTGTAAATTTTCATAATCTTTCAAATTTTTTATTTACAAGAGTTTGTTATACATATTTATAGCATTTCAACATATTTTATTTGCACATGGAGCATTTTTTATGCATCAATATGGATCATTGGAGATTTTCAGTCCACCAAGAATGAAGAAGCCACAATACATGGCTAGAGGTGTTTACTTGAAAAACACAAGACATGATGGTGGCACAATGAATTCAAACTATATGGAAGACATGTTTAATTGGTTTTATCATACTACATTTTCCAAGACATATGCAATGGAAGGAGTCAAGGGGTCAAAAAATGCAAAAGCTACAAGCATCAATGAACACAACATGGCTAGTGAAAAATGGATCAACATTGGGACCTTTACATCATACTCAATGGCAAGCTACAAGAACACGAGAGGGTTCATCTTGGAAGTGAACTTAATTAATCCATTCATGATATTTTTTTGATAAATCATAAGGTTTCCAATACAATCTTTTCTAGTTTGAAATTTTTTAAGGATATTTTTTGTTTTATAAATATTTATGTCCATTCAAATGCGAACAGAACCTTTTGAAGTGAAACTTTATAAGAAGAGACTCATTGTCTCATTTCAACACTCTAGCACTATAGAGGATGGCATGAACAAAGTAAACTACTAGGAAGGATCCCATTAGCTTTTCTAGATACGTGCAAGGCACTCAGTGACCACCATGGATGAATCCCCACAAAAGGCCATGTAGAGTATCATTCTCTACATGCCATCGCAAAATAGTTGGTGGAAATAAATCTCGAAGTGAAAAATTGCATCAACAAGAAGTGATTCAATTACCAATACACCACAATCACCACCATCATCATATGATGAGCCTCTATCACCCAAGAAACCAACAATGAAAAGGAAGAAGGAGCATGCTCAAAGTAAGATAGTTCTCTCTGACGATTCTGATGAGTCTCGAGAGGATGATTCACAACAATGGAACTCTTGCACAAGATTTAGAGTCAATTGAGGAGATTCAAACAAAAGCACCATGGGTAAACCAAGAAATACCATCAAATCATAAGTTTAACATAGCTGGCAAGACCTCAAGGAGCCATACCAAATGATGAAGAGAGGGAGCAAAGCCAACAACATTTAGATCAAGGAGAAAGCTTAAGATGTGTCCAATGTAGAAAGAAGGTCTACAAACCCCATCGTAGACCACCTCAACCAAGACCACAACAAAATGTCCAACAAATAGCTGTAGCACCACTAGCAAGAGCACCACATCAAAGAAGAAGATATACACATGCATTCATAGATATTATGCACTATCAAAAGATAGTTGAGTTGTCGATACCTAGAAGACCCTTTGCAAGGATGGTTAAAGAAGAGTTACAAAGATATTGTGTGGGATTCGGGATCCAAGCTCTAGCTTTAGAAGCTTTACAAGAGGTAGCGGAAGCATATTTGATATGAATGCTCGAGGATTCCAACCTATGTTACATTCATGCTAAGAGGGTTACTATACAACCCAAGGACATAGAGTAAGCTAGGAGGATTAGGGGTGATTGTAGCTAAGACTTATAAATTGAGATCTCCATACAAGAGAGTTTTTATAACTTTGACTATTTTGAATGAAGCATGAGAACTTCTTGTCCATTATTTTGTCTATTATCTCTTTCCATGTTGTTTTTTATTGTAATCTCACATACCTTAGTGAATTCTTTTTCTCTCCTTTGTGTCATAAAGTATTAGCATTAAATATGTTACTAGGATCATTGTACCACGGTGTATAGGCTAAATTAGGACCAACTATAGAAATGTGGGAGAAGCCACTCCAAAGCATTTGGAGTGGCTTCTCCCACGTTTCTATGGTTGGGCCTTTTTTAGCCTTGTAAGAATGTTTAGGATCACTTGGCTTGTTATTAAAGTACTTTTTATCTTTATGCCATTGATATCTTGTGAAATCAAATTGACAAATCACTTGGGAACTTGAAACATCTATTTGATATGGCTATATGTCTTTGCATGTCCCTATATTGCATAGGAAGGCCAAAAATAGTGCCACGAGAACACGAGGTAGGGCCCTACAAATTGTTTGCAAGGGCTTCTCTTGCGTTTCTATGGTCGGGCCTTTTATGACCTCCCTATGCCATGGATTACACATGGAGTATCATATACATACAAATCATGGGTTGAAACTATACCTTAAGACAAAGCAAAAGCAAATATCTATGAAACCTCATATACACAACAATTCCAAGAGCTTGGTCATTATGATGGTTGAAACATCCATGTGATCTACCCATATGCTTCAATATGTTCCTATAGGGCTGGGGAAGGACAAATAAAGCCCTGCCACATAAACGTGGGAGAAAGCCCTACATTTGTTTTGCATGCCCTTCTCTCGCATTTATGTGGTATGGCTTTTTTTGGCCTCCCAATGCCATTGATTGCAAAAAGTTTTGAAATATGATATAAAAAATAATCTCATGACACAAAAACAAAACAATATAGCAAAGTGTAATTTTGTCATCAATTGATTTGTTTGAGCTTCTGAATCAGTCTCTTTCAATGATCCAAAGCCATAGGTAGGGTGTAAGTCAAAATTGACCTTGCTATATTATGAATAATTTTCACCTCTAGCCCTAGAGATATACCTATTTGAACTAAGATTTTTTTGTGGAATTTGGAACCTAAAATTGTGATTACAAGGGACGTTTCAAACTAAAAAACCACAATTGGTACCCTGAGTAATGGTTGATAAACAAAGAAATTTAATTAAGGCCCTTAGACACCATGTCATGAAGTGGCCCTGAGGACTATACTCTTTATGGATAATTACAAAATGTTCCTTGGGAATTTTCCAATGTAGTTTACAAGGGATGAGCCACCTCCAAGAGACACTTAATCCCCTCTACTCCTAGCTACAAACTTGTCAACTTCGATCACCTCCTAAACAAAGTTTTGTGATAAGTATCTACATGTGGTTGTAAGAATGACTGACATCAATTGAAAATACTTGCTTCTTGAACTCTATCTTCTTCTTCTCCTCCCTTTGGAAGATGTAAATTGATGCCAAAATGGGACATCCCACCCTGCTCAATGACTAGAGAGCTGGGAACCTTTGATTCAAATATCCTTACTTGTGCATGATTGAATTATTCACTCTTGCAAAATAGCAAAGGATGCTTGGGATACACTTACCACTTTATACAAAGCAAGGAATGAGGCTCATGTTGCTTACCTCTGAAAATAGTTGGAGAGTGAGCACATAAATCAAGGAGATTCCATGGATAGTTTTTTGACAAAGATCAAATATTTGAAGGAATGATTGATTTCTGTTGATGAAGTCTTGCCTGACACCACTTCGGCAGATTGTTCGGAATGGTCTTCCAGATTCATATTAGATTTCTGCTTATACTCTTTGATTGATGATGAAAGGCAATCCAAATGCCTTGACATTTGAGGAGTTAGTCTCTATTTTGTTGCAGGGAGATCAGTCTAGGCAGAGCAAGTCCATTATGCATATTGCATATCAAGCTTTCCTAGCTAGTCAGAAGGGCAAAGGTAAATGGAGCTCATCCACTAGTAAGCCTAGATCTATTAATTTTTCACAATACCAGAAATTGTTTTGTGAATACTGTAAAGAATATGATCATGTCATAAAGAGTTGTCCAAAATTAGCTACAAAAGAGGCAAAGAAGAAAGAGGAATGGTTTTTGTTGAGGCCTCTACACCCAAAATAGAGTCTGCTAATCTTCTGGACAATGAAGAATGGGCATTTACTAATGTTTGCATTTATGACACATCTTCTCATGAATAGTGTATGTTTGCAATAGACTCAAATGTTTGATACTTTGATAATGGGGAAACTAAACATATTACCATGTAGTGCACTTTCTTTACTTCACTTGAGCCTACTCCTACAGGGATTATTATCACATGCGCCAACAACTCATCTTATCATGTTATGGGAGTTGGTAAGAACATTCTGACTATTGATGATGATAGTTCTTTTACGTTGTTGGATGTTGTATTTTTGTCAAGGATCAAGAAAAATTTGTCATCAGTTTCAGCATTAGCCAAGATTAGCTTGGTTGTGAAATTTGTTGATCAAAGATGTACAGTTCATGATTTGTCAAATGGCAACATCATTATTGCTTCTGGTATTTTATGTCATGGGCAATATAAGCTCATAGATTATGCAAAATCTGTGACTGATTCATCATGTGCAGTTCAAGATTCTCAAGCTATGTCAAATGCAAAGCTTTTGCATGCATGCTTTGGTCATTTCAATTTTGCTAGTTTGTTAACCCTACAAAAATCTAAAATCATGTCCTCATTGCCCAAAATTGAGGCACCAGGTAAACATGTTCGTGAAGGCTATATTTTGGGCAAAATGGAGCATTTCTCATTCTCAAAAGATGGTTTAGTTCGAGCTACTCAGAAATTGCATCTTGTTCACAGTGATGGTTGTGGTCCTATGCAGACATCCTCTTTTGGGAACTATCTTCACTTTGTGACTCTCATTGATAACATTTACATGCATGCATGGGTATATCCATTGAAAGAAATGTCGAAAATGTTTATGTGCTTCAAACAATTTTTTGTTTTGGCTGAAAAATTTGTTAGCATGTAAAATGGGCACCCTCTATTCTAATCAGGGGGAATAAATGTCTTCTGATTTTAATGCATTTCTAGCTGAATGTGGGATAAAACATCAGTGTACAGCATCGTATACACCTCAACAGCATGGAGTTGCTGAAAGGAAGAACAGGTCACTCATGGAGATGGTGAGGTGTATGGTCAAGAGTCAAGTTTTACCACATAATTTCTGGCTTGAGGCTATTATGTATGCAGCATATGTACTTAACAGGTGTCATGCTAAATCATTGCAGTCTATCACTCCATATAAGGTCTAGCATGGTTGCAAGCCATGTGTTGCTCACCTATGCCAGATTTGGGGCATTTGCATCAATACTTGGGCATTCAGCTTATGCAAGTTAATGGTGGAATAGCTTTGTGCCATTTTGGCCTTGAAGACTGCAAACCTATTCCCACTCCAATGGAAACAGGTTTATGGTTGAGTCTTCATGATGTTGGAGATGCATTTGATGTTGTTCTCTATCAGCAAGCTGTTGGATGCTTGATTTACTTATGCATTACTCAATGAGATATTTGGTTTGTTGTCTCACAGATGAGTAAGTTTATGCACTGGCCAGGTTTCAAGCATTGGCAGGCACTTAAGTGCATCTTTTGCTACTTGAATGGTACTCAGTTATTTGGATTGTTTTATCCCAAGGGGGGATCACTACCGCCAGATTTACATGCTTTTTTCTACTCTAAGTGGGCTGGTTGCTATTACACTCGTGTGTCCACCAATGGTTTTTGCATCATGCTTGGTAGCTCATGCATATCTTGGTCGAGCAAGAAGTAGCCTATTGTGGCCACTTCTAGTTGTGAGGCTGAGTATAGGGAAGCTTTCACATCGACTCTTGATTGTGTGTGGCTCATATGCCTTATGGTTGATTTGGGTGTTGGTCAATCTTATGCCACCACCATCTTCATTGACAGTTAGAGCACATTAGTGATTGCGAGGAACCATGTATTCCATGCTCACACTAGGCACATTGAGGTGCACTATTATTATGTTAGGGAGAGGTTCTCTACTGGAGAGATCAGTTTGGCACATGTGCCCATACATGAGAACATTGCAGACCTTTTCACAAAGGCTCTGCCTACGGAGAAGTTTAAAGCTTTCTGCAAAGCTTTGGGCTTACTTCCTTTTCTGGATCGATTCCACTTAGCTTGGCACTTCCTTATACATGAGTGTGAGCTGCTTATTCGTTGCATCACTCCTAGGGGGGATTTCTTGATATATTTACAGTAGTAATGTGTGTGATTGCACTAGGACTATCGGGGCACTTTTTTCCCTCTTTAGGAGGTTTTTTTCCCTCCGTTTGTATATATGCCTATAACCCTAATGGATAACTTATCTTTGTAAATTATCTAATTAATACATTCAGTATTGTGTTTTATGCTCCAAACTTCTTCTTCTTCCTTGTGCTACTCATGTGCTTCCGCAAGCCTCAAACTCCAACACCTCCATCTTCCTTGATCGTTGAGGTCCTCCCTCCCTCCCATGCAGCCAAGGGCACCAATGGTGACTTGAGTGAATCGGATGACAAGGTATGCCAAGGTCTTTGCCTTGATCGCCATTGTAGTTGTATGCCTTTGGTGGATAGGTAGGTGCTCGCTT
The DNA here is from genome assembly GCA_020310875.1 of Ceratopteris richardii. NCBI lineage: Eukaryota > Viridiplantae > Streptophyta > Polypodiopsida > Polypodiales > Pteridaceae > Ceratopteris > Ceratopteris richardii. The sequence goes on along the minus strand of CM035431.1, from coordinate 133,151,671 downwards.
CACTTGCACAAAAGCAAGAAAGCCTTTGCATCAAAAAACTTTGATACCCGTGAAATATTGATGTAATGATGATGCACCATGATGAACTCTTGTTTTTGAGAGCTCCATGATGATACTCTAATAGTAGAAAACCAAACTCTACATGCCACACATAGTACTCTGAACAAGGCATGTAGAATATGCAAAAACACACACAGTACACAAGAAGCATGAACACAGATATCTTAGGTGTTACAAATATGATCGAACTTATAGTCTATGGCTAACCAAGCCACTATATGTTTTTTACAAAACATATGAAAAAGTGTTCAATTGTCATTTAGACTTTCACATGGAGACTAACGGTAGCAATGGAGTGTCTATTGGATATCACTATGCTTTGTCCAACCATGGAACATTGGATTCTTGGTGATGTCCAAGGCTTACTAGTTGTTGGTGTGGATGCATCTTAGAGTAACCTAAAAAAACACTAATTGCAAATAATAAATGGTGAAGCTAGATGGCCTCACATGTTGCAAAGTTTGAGCCACATTAATCCATGTTATATCTGGAAAAGGGAATAGAGCAGTACTTCTTTTGGGAGAGAAATATACGTTTTTTCATCTACCAAACTCCCATACGTAAGAAATAGTGTAGACCCAGATCTATCATGGAATACTCAAGGAACATCTATGTAATGATGAATTGGATGGCTTCATCATTTGATCTTTCTGGTATATGTATAAATTAAGGATCATTAGTGCTTCTCTAAAATCCTTTAGCTTTGAATAACTTATGGATCTTTTCATACTAGGCCCTAGGGGCTTGTTTAAGTCCATAGAGTTCTTTCAAAAGCTTGTATACATGATCTTCCTTTCCTTTTATCTTGAATCCTTTAGGTTGTTCTACATATAACTCTTTTTGAAGGTCAGCATTTAGGAAAGCACTTTTGACATTGATTTGAAGTGTGCACTCAATGCAAGAATGACTCTTATGGTTGCAAACCTTGCATTAGAGGCAAAGGTTTCTTCATAATCAATCCCATGTTGTTACTTATAACCCTTTAGTACAATTCTTGCTTTTTACTTGTCCAAGGTACCATCTAATTTATACTTAAAATTTTATATCTACTTAAATCCAATAACTTGATGATTTGAAGGCTTTGGATCAAGTTTCCAAGTGTTTTTATTTTCAGTTGCATCAATTTTTTTATGCATAGCTTCTTCCCACTCAGGTTGACTTTGAGCTTCTTTGAAATTGGAAGGCTATAGAATCTGTTGATGCTAGTGCACAAGTGCATCATTAACATACTAGCTTTGTTCACGTTGCTACTTCTCTATGAGCCTTTGAGATCTCCTAGATTGGTGAGAAGTATTTACTTCTGATTTTTTCTTAGAAATAATTGTGTACCCCTCTGAAATGTATATGGACAAACTCAAACTTGAACTTGGATCTTTGATTGAGTACTTTGAAGCTTCATCAAAGATGGAATCTTTTGAAATGGCGATGAAGTGATTCCCAAGATCATACCATCTATATGCCTTAGATTCTTCACCATAGCCAATGAATAGATGTTTCTTGGACTTAGATTGCAACTTATGTCGTTCTTCCTTGGGCACATGTACAAATGCTTTGCTTCCAAACACTTGAAAGTAGTTGACATCAGGCTTGTGTCCATAGTATGCTTCAAATGGAGTCTTATTGTGTAATGCACTTGTGAATCCTCTATTGATGATGTGAACAGTGGTGTGTACAAATTTGGCCCCAAACTTGAATGGTAAGCCTTTATTATGAAGCATAATGCATGATGTTTCCATGAAAGTTCAGATCTTTCTTTTAGCTACTCCATTTTGAGATGGAGTATGAGTTTGAGTAACCTAAGTCTTGATGCTCTTTTGTTTTAAGAAGTTTTCGAATTCATGGTTGATAAATTCATCACCTCCAGCTGATATATTGCCCTCCAAGTGTAAAGATCCTATGTTAGATGTCGTTCTCAATGGTCGGATGCCACGGGATTGCAAACCTCTAAGTTATTGTTCGTGGCATGTGTGCCATAGATTTGCAAAGTTTTTATGGTCTTGAATGAACTTGATGTCTTGTTCGCATCTTGTTATACCATTCTCAAAGCTTAAAAAATGTATTTGCCTTAGATTTGAGTAAATAGACCCATCCATATATATATATATCATGTGATCATCTACAATGAAACAGAACTGGAATGGTCCACTTAGCGATGGGGTATTCATTAGCCCATAGAGATCCATGTGGACTAGGGCTAGAGACTTCCTTGCTCAGGTGGAAGCCTCTTTGGGAACAGGATCCCTATATTGCTTGCCTTGACTGCAAGCTTGGCAAATATTGTGCAATTGTCCAATCTTATGTAATGATGTTGAGATTTTGGTAAAGTATGATCTGTATCCATATCCCTAGTACCATAGGGTGGAAATAGACTCCTTAGAAAGAAAATGTGAAGGCATGTACAAGCCTTTATCCTAAAATCCTTGAGTGATGATGTCCTTGGTACTAGGATTCAATTACCCTCACTGATGTGTTGTCAAAGAGAACTTCTCTGTGATGATCAATGATTTCCTTGATGGAGAGGATTTGTGTACCCAATTTTGGTACAAAAAGTATGTTTGATAAGGCTTTGCATTCCCCTTTGTGATTCATAATTTTTATTTCATATTTACCTTCAATTGGAAGACTCTTGCTATTTCCTAAGTCCACTTCATCAGTATGATCTTCTAGCTCTTGAAATGACTCACAGTCCTTGCACATGTGAGAGGTTGCACCACTATCAAATATACACTCCTGTGAGAACCTAGAAGTGATTAGGTAATTGGCCTCACTTGAGATAAAGAGATCTTCACTTGAACAATGAGACGGATGTTGAGAGGACTTAGCTTGATTCTTGGAAGTAGAGGCTTTAGAATTGTTCTTCATCTTATAACAAAACTACTCTATATGCCCTAAATTTCCACAATGATTGCATATAAACTTCTTGGATGAGTTGTTGGAGGCTTGTTTAGGAGCATTGCCTGAGTGATTACTAGAGTTCTTAGCTTTGTTGAATTCATGGCTTCTTCTTGCAATGTTGAAGAGTTAGCTCATGAGTCATGGAGGAGCAAAAGTCTTTGCACTTTCTCCCAAGTTGACACTTGGCCTTGATTGTAATGTGTTGTTACAATAGTCTTATATTGTTCATATATTGCGGTAGTGATCTGTGCAAACACATTTAGGACCCTCGGGGCACTTTTTCCCTCTTTAGGAGGTTTTTTCCCTTGGGTTGTATATACCCCTAACAAGTTACTTGTCTTTGTATGTTCACTTGCTAATACATTTAGTATTGTGTGTTGTGCTCCAAGCTTCTTCTTCTTCCTTGTGTTGTTCACATGCTTCCGCAAACCTCAAACTCCAACAATTGGTATCAAAGCAGGTCATCGCCTCATCTAGGGCATCGTTGACACCCCTTCAGTCATAGTCTCAAAATCACACAAAAATTGGTGAGCATACTCAAAGCCATTAGGACCTCAAAACCACTTTGCTTTGTCATGTTGAAATTTTGTCTTGAGCTCGTTTTGGCCTTTGAATGCACTATCGCAACACTTGTGTAGGAAATTTCTTCCTTTTGTGCCAAACATATATAGAGGTTTTGGTTCACCATTACAAGTGCCTCAAAGTCTGCTACAATTTTAGCAGAGCTCGATAGGATGGTTTTGTTCAATGTTTTGAGGTACAATCATTTTTCTGCATCAGGGTATTTACTTAGTGGCCATGGCTAAAAGCAATGATGCATTTCGTATGTTGGATGTTGAGGACAAGTTGGATGGTATTAATTACGCATTATGGGCATATATGATGTGCCATGTATTGGTAGAGGAAGGGTTTAAGGAATATTGCACAAGGTATTGAAAACATCCTACTACACATGTGAATACAATTATTGAAGGTGCTCTAGATGGTATTGAAGATGATGATCTTTGGATTCTTGTTCATGTACTAAGGAGACATCACTTAGCTCCAAAGATGTGTATGACAGTTTGCTACCTCTTTTATGGCTGGAAAGTCAAGTGATTGTCCAAATGAGGCAATTTCTCAACCTTTATAGGTTCCACATGATGATGTACATCATTCCATTTCTCGCGGAGATTTACATGATGCACTTGTTGATGAGAGGCTTGATATATAAGAGGAAAAAAATATGCCTAAAAGGTTGGTGGAGACTTTGCAAGATAGCAAATTAGATGCACCTCTATCATATCATACTTGTTGAGGATCTCATAGTGATTCTTTTGCATCAGATTGTTATGCAATGGATACCTCTAGTCTTTGTGATGATATGAGCATGTTTCTTTTGCCAAAGTATAAACTTCAAAAAATTGGATGGCTGTTATGTAATCAAAATATGATTCTATTATGAAGAATGGTATGTGGTCTTTATGTGGTTTTCCTCCTAGCAAAAAGGCCATCGGCACTTAATGGGTCTACAAGTTGAAGTGTAAGCCTGATGGAACACTTGATAGGTATAAGCCTAGCCTTGTTGCAAAATGTTATGCTCAAGAAAGAGGCATTGATTTTGATAAGACCTTTGCACCCACATGTCAAATGACTACTATTCGTAGAATATGTGTACTTGCATCCCATCATGGTTGGAATGTACATCAGTTTATGAGAAAGTTTATGTTTTTCAGCCCCGTGGTTTTGTATAGAAAGGGCATGAAAACAAAGCGTGCATGTTGAAAGGGCATTATATGGTTTGAAACAAGCACCACATGCTTGGTATGAGAAGATACCTGCCTAGTTGATTGTGCATGGTTTTGAAAAGACTCCAACTGAGAGCACCTTATATGTTAAGCATGCAAATGATGTGCTTTTGATCATTGTTGTGCATTTTTATGACATGCTGCTCATTGGTCCGGATAAGAAGCATATTGTTGAATGTAAGGCTGATTTGCATGCCTCTTTGGAGATGTCAGAGTTGGGACATTTGCATCATGATTTGGGCTTGTTTATGCAACTTGATGGGGAAATAGCTTTGTGTCAAACAAAATATATTGACACATTATTGTAGTTTTTTTCCCTTGAAGATCGTAAACCTATTGCCACTCCTATGGAAACACATTTATGATTGATTCTTCATGATGTTGGAGATGCATTTGATGTTGTTCTCTATCAGCAAGTTGTTGGATGCTTGATCTACTTATGCATAACTCAGCTTGATATTCAATTTGATGTCTCACAAATGAGAAGGTTTATGCATTGCCCAGGTGTCAAGCATTGGAAGTTGATCAACCACAACTTTTTCTACTTGAGTGGTACCCCTCTATTTGGATTGCTTTATCCCAAGGGGGGATCACTACCACCAGATTTACATGCTTCTTTCGGCTCAAACTAGGCTAGTTGTTATGTCACTCATGTGTCCACTAACGGTTTTTGCTTCATGCTTGGTAGCTCATGCATATCTTGGTTGATCAAGAAGTAGCCTATTGTGGCCACTTGTAGTTGTGAGGCTGAGTATAGTGAAGCTTTCGCAACGATTGTTGAGTGTGTGTGGCTTAGACCCCTTTTGGATGATTTGGGTGTTGGTCAATCTTCTACCACCACCTTCTTCATTGAGAGTCAGCGCACATTGTCAAATGTGAGGAACCCTATGTTCCATGCTCACACAAAGCACATTAGGTGTATTATCATTATGGCAAGGACAGGCTCTCTACTAGAGAGATTAGTTTTGCATATGTTTCTACACAAGATAACATTGCATATCTTTTCACAAAGACTTTGCCTTGGGAGAGGTTAGAAGCTTTCTGCAAAGATTTGGGATTACTTCCTTTTGTGGATTGATCTCTTTCCACATAGCTTGGCACATCCTTATACATGATGCTAGATCCTTGTTCATTGCATCACTCCTAGGGGGGATTTGTTGATATATTTTGTTAGTGATGTGCATGAACACACTTAGGATCATTAGGTCACTTTCTCCCCCTTTAGGAGGTTTTTTCCCCTACTCGTATATGCACCTATAACCCTAAGGAGTTACTTATCAATGTACATTCACTTGGTAATATATTTTGTATTGTGCATTGTGCTCCAAGATTCTTCTTCTTCCTTGTGTTGTTTGCGTGCTTCCCCATAACTCAAACTCGAACACATATGACTTAAGAAGCTTAATTAGAAGCCTAATATCCATATCTTCTCTTGATACCTATTTTCCATCCAATGTAAAGTTTGCATTGGTAACCATCAAAAGTGGCAATGATGTTAGTGACGAGATCATGGGCCTAATGGAGATGTTATGGAACTCCGCTTCTAAGGCATAAACTCTAGAGGGAGTCTTATCCTCATAGAGATCCTGAAGTATTTTCCAAGCCTCATGGGAATTTTTGCAAGAATTAATATGTCCTTTAGTTAACTTATCACACGCTAACAATAGTTGTCCTATATAATAGAGTAATTCTATGATCTAAAGGTCTGGCCAATTCAAATGGATCTAAAATTGAACACCGTTTGGTCACTCATGTGTATGATCAATATCTTGAGACTTGACTTAAGCATAAGTTCATGTGCTCTCTTAAACAAGTGATCCACTTATCCTAATGGTTAAGTCTCAAGGTTGTGAAGGAGGGGGTCATGAGTTCAACCACAATGGGGAGCATGGGGAGAGAGTTTTTCCCAAAGAGCCTTCTAACTCAAGTTAATGTGAATTAACTTGATTCGAGAGAGACTTAACTTGGGTGGCAAGTACACCAACCACTAGTGGACTCTAGTGAAATGTACTAAAGAAATGGTCGAGATCACTCCAACCGATAATACAATCTTATGGAATATGTTAAAGGAGTGGTGGAGATTTCACATGCACTTGTGGAATCTAGTTACATTCATGGTCCTTGTTGATTTGAGCAGCTATATATACAAGCATAAGGTTGGGAGGAAAGTCATCGCTCTAGTAGGTGGTGGTCCTATTAGTTATTTTTTTTGCATTGGTATCAGATTCAAGCTTCCATGGGCCTCGAGAGCCTTCATCATCATCCTTTTCAAGCTCATATAACTCATCATCTTCCTTTTAGGTACACTCTTTACATATGATTTCTAAGCAATTCTTTTCTCCATGGAGGCATTATCTCCCTCTCTTTTTGGATTTTGGCAACAAAAGAGATTTCTTTTCAAGTCTAGCAAGCTTTATTCATGGGTCTTGACCTCATAACCATAGAGTTATGGCCCTTGTACTCTACCAGCTAGTCTACACAAGCAGCTTACGAACTTATGTTGCCATTTATAGATATCTTTAGTTGTAGTTGTGTGTGGCTCATACAACAAAACAATGATCTTGATCAGAGCTTGGCACAAAAGAGGTACACAAGATTTGATCGAATGGCCTCCCCCCAGTTATCGAACTTCTCTAAACCAACTACAACCACATTTTTCCCGCAGATTGCTATGAAAAATTGACATTTTTATCTTGTAAGCCACTATTCCTTTGTTCTTTGGATAAGGAAGATGCAAAAGATTAAATAGGAATATGCTGCACTAGGTAGGGTTCAAACGTAGACCTTTAGGTGAAGAATTAGAGGCTTTATTCACTATGCTAATAGTACCTAGTGAGAGGTATTCTAGCACATAATCATTATGCATAGGATTCTCGTTTGCATAAGTATTCATATGTTCAACTCACGTCTTGATCTCTAGACCTTGGAGCACGAAACAATGGCTTACCCAATAGTTGCTATATAAACAAATTTTGTGGATATTAGATTGGACCGATTTTAAGATTGGGCACCTTCATAGTTGCAAGTGTCCAATAAAGTTTCTATCTGACAGACACAAGCTACCTAGGTTTTGAAATCCAGTTCTTTAACGATAGAGATCTATAGAAGACATCTACAGAAGCACTACCTCTTGGGTTAAATTATGAAAACCATGGAGGACATCATTCAAAATAGTGATTCTTCAAGCACTTGTAGAGCAAGGATATGAGTTTTCCTTATAAGAAGAAGAAGATGTGCAAAGATGTGAGTATGGCTATGAAGTTTGGATCTTCTTTAAGGAGATCTAAAGTAGTTTCAAAGCATGGAAAGATTTCTATCAAATACCAAAGGATGGATGAAGCTTGATCTGAAGATAAGTACTTTCCAAGTTGATATTTCTATTTCAATACTAAATTTTCTCTTTGTTTTCATGTAGATTGCCTTTAATTATCATTGACGCATGGTATAAGTCTTCATTGTTGATAAATTTTATAGACATTTATGATTATTAATGAAAGCAAGACCAGCAAGCATACACTTAAGCCTAATTGATGATTAGAAAAAGAAAAGTAAACACCTTCAGGATATAGATGTTTTATCAAAGAGAGGAGCAAAGTATTAGATTTCTCAAGGCTTAGTGTTGAAGAAGACAATGATGTGTTCATAGTAAAATTATTGTATGTTGGTTCAGTGATTAAGAGATGCTTGTACTTTAAACTATGCAACCACAATGGGTTGACAAAATATGTTTAAAGTACTCCAGTAACATCAAAAGATTGACCAATCGTATAAAATTTTGTTTCAAACTCAAGAAAAGGTAAACATATCACATAGATGAAAGTACAAGTCAAACTTTCATGATGGAATGGAAAACATATCCTAAGGTGATATTTAACCTTAGTTTGACATTCAAGAAATGAACACAACTCAAGCAATAAAGCTTTTGAGTATTATCCAAAAGTCTAGCATTCCTTTTAAGAATCATTCAAGAGGTGCAAAAGATTCCAAGATGAATCCTTTGTTCATATTGATTATTACTTCAAAGTAATCTCAAGTATTTTAAGAATAAAATTCTCCCTAGTTCTGAGAATGAAATTTTTCAAACTAGTTAGATAGCAAGTAATTCCCAAGAAGTCACAAACCATCGATAGTGGTACTTAAAGTCCAATTATTGATATAATCCATAGGTGTATCAATCTTCAAAAGCTTCTTAGATTTGGAATCTAAAAGGCATTATCTCATTCTTGGTCTTGAGTTGAGGGAAAGGTCCCTAAAATCCAAAGGGTAAACTAAGAAGCTTTAGATAGTTTTGATAGCTCTTAAAGATAAAGGCTAAGTCTTTATTCGTACTACAAGGTCAACAAGACTTGATCAAGCTTAAAAAAGTTTTGTCCAAGAACTTACGATTGGAAGTTTTCCCAAGTGTTGGCAATAAAGCTCATGCATGACTCATGAGTGTTACCTCTTTAAGCAACAAGTTCTCAATTGGATTAAATACTCGAATCAAGATTTTTCCAAAATCAAGGCATAAAGGGGTAAAAGGGTCTAGATATACCCTAGATGTTTGGCCTTAAAAGTTCTTTGCAAGATCTAGTAGGTATATAAATGAATATAACACCTTCGTCTTAGCTCTCAATATTGGCACCAATAGGGATTCGATAAAGGATCATTGGAAATGATCATGAAAGCATTTAAAAAGAAATAGAAAGCATGCCAAACTAGGATCTATTTTGTGGATTAAAGAAAGTATCCACTAGTATGGCACAGTGGAATTCTAACTCCATTTGAGAATTTTTCTTTGATGGCCAAAAAGAAAAACAACTCATGATTCATAAAAAGCATCAATCCATTTATCTCTTTCTTAGGAAAGTGCATTGAGGTAATATACTTAAACCACTACATGAAAGGATAAAGAAATCAATGAGATTTTTTCTCTCACATTTAAATCAGAAGTGAAGTCTATAAAACTTCACCATGTCCAAATTCTAAATCGATTCTAGGTTAAAAGGTTAAAGATCCTTTCAACCAAGGTTTGACTAACTAGTTCAATCCCCAAGTTCCTAGTGTAACTCGGTGAATTCAATTTTTTGACTCAAAGTAATGCACAAGAATTGCATTCCTAGTTAGCACTCATCAAGATTAAATAAATGAATTAACTTAGTCTCAAGTGAAGCACTATTCAGGGTAAAAATATCATCAATAGAACCTCAATGGGTTGACACACTAATGTTGGATACCACACTAGTATCTTGTGTTTGGATGATTTTTTGCTTTGCTCCATGAATTCTTTCTAGAATCTAGTTTCTTTCTCTTAAAGATAGATAAGATGATTCAATACATTGTTGAAACATATCTTTGAAAAGTAAAAGTCTTGAGTCACATAGAGTTTGACCAAGTATCTTAGAAGTTTGAATTGGTTGCACAGTTTTAGTTTTTTCTTTCAACATTTTGAATCTTTTGGATTTGACTCAGATAGAGTATTTGATTATTTTCACAAAAGTCCATGGTGAGCCAGTTGAAACAAGGCAACTAAATTAAACATCAGAGATAGATGTTCTATATTAGAAGCCATTCAATCTTCAAGAGATGCTAGGTCTAAGTTGACTTATTGATTTGAGTTTGCTTCAAGTTACATAGCATAACTCCAATGATATTCATAGAGTTCAATCCACTCTAGAAAAGACAAGTTAAAAATTGCTCATAAGATGGACAGTCCCCAAGAATGTAAAGCTATGGATTTTGGGAAAATAACCCTTAGTTGGACCATTTTCATTTCGGATTTGACTTGGTCAAGATAAAGTAAGGTTGACCAAAAGTAAATGGCAAACTTTCTACTACATTCTACTTGGGATTTTCAAGTCCATTAGGAAAAATTTATCCTCGAGTCGGGTAATAAATCAAGTAAATGCAAATTGGAAGTGAACCATAGTACAAAAATCCAAGTTGGATAATTCAGACAACCATACTTCTAGTTTTCCAAATTAAATTCAAGTGAATCAAGAGTTGTCAAAGTCTTGTGCAGACTAAGAATCCCACCTTAATTACTATGTCTATGCACCAATGATGCCCAAAAATGGACTAGTAATTTGAATCCACCCATTTTGCATGTTAGGGCCTAGATAGCACATAGTGAAAACACTGTATTAGTTAGGGATGTTTTCATCCACCCTTATAAATCATTCCCTACTTTGCACTTAGATCGGTTTATCAAGTGCAAAGCTAGATGGGGTTTTGAATCATTTGGGCAAGGATCCCACCATAGAGATGAAACATGTTCTTTAAGATTAGACCATGAGGCTTGGGGTTTGCCTATTGTTACTATATATAGCTTTATTTTTTAGGACAAAAATATCTCCCAAGGGGGAAAGATTGTATTAAAATAAGTATATGACCTAAGGGTCCGATTGGTTCAGACATATATGAAATTAAACACCATTTTGTCAATTGTGTGTATGGCTAAAGATATTGAGAGTAGACTTAAGCATAAGTTAAAAAAGAGATCTAGTTAGCCTAGTGGTTAAGTCTCAAGGTTGTGAATGAGGAGGTTTTAGTTTCAACCCCATGGGAAGCATGGGGAGAGAGTTTTGGCCAAAGATCTTCTAATTCAAATTAGCATGAGTTAACTTGAGTCTAGAGAGTCTTAACTCGAGTGGAGAGTACATCAACCACTAGTGGACTCTAGTGGAAGGTAGTAATGCAATGTTTGAGATCACTACGACCACTAGTAGACTCTAGTGGAAGATATTAAAGGAGTGGTGGAGATTTCACATGCACTTGGGGACTCTAGTTATATTTTTTATCCTCATTGATTTGACTATATATACAGGTGTCACATGATATTCATGGGTATTATACCATATTATATAGAGAAGGGTAGAAAAAAGAGAAAGAATTCTTTCGAGAGAGGGTGAAAAACAAAAGGAGCCGCTTGAGCATGGTTGGGTGGTTGAACAATAGATCTTTGTGTGTGTCTTCCCATGACTCCTTCAACAGAACCATATGTTATAGCAGTATAGCAAAAGATGCGGATATGATAGTGGTATCAAAGCACGAGATCCATGCCTAGCTTTCATGGACAAAAGATGGGATTTGATCTCTCGCCACTGAGATGCAAGGTGCATGCCTTATCCAAGCTCCCTTAGATCTACAGATGCCATATTCAATCGGTGCAAATATTATTGATACACCATTTGCCAACTACCCCATGTCGTTTGAGATGTGCATCATTTTAGAGTAGAGATTCTCACACAAGAAGTACTAATTGTTGAAGCAAGATTGAAATGAAGCATTCACACAACCATAGAGATCTTATGACATTGAATTAGCCATGAGGTGATCCAGTAAAGCCTTCAGCAACTTCTTCCACACACGAATGTGAAAGGTGGAAGATGATCAGTTAGGCATAGAGTAGTAGTAGAAGATGATGCTCTTCTCCATGGAAGATAAGGACCTTTATGGAATCCTGCGTGATTCTAGCAAGGAGGAGTTATGGCCTCAAGTTCCAGGTTTGCGTATTTTTAAATTTTTGTAGAATCTTTATTTGAAGAGAAGGATTTGCGGTCAAGCTCTTGGAGGGGAATCACATGTATGGAGATTTTGAGATATATAATCTCATTTTAAGTCAAGAATTCCCTCAAAATAACAAAGCATAAGCTGTAGGTACCTTTAAAATAGCCTACTTTCATGATTTTCACATAAATTTTAGGAGCTATTTTGCATAACATTTTGGGAAAGGAAAATGAAGCGGGATTTTTCATAGATTTATTTGGAAAAAACAATGCATACGTATAGTATAGTGTATGTAATTCCATATACAATAAAGAAAGTCAAAGATTAGCTCAGTATGATGGGAGTTTGAAGCTCCACAAAAACCCCTTCCATAATTGTTTGAGAAAAAAATTCAGCACATGAAAGTAAGAAATTCCCATTTTGGAGGAGGGAAAAAGAAGTGCATTAGGTATTGATGGATGGAAAAAAGTATATATACTGAGAATATGGCATATGGAGTTCATAATGGAATCATTAGATTCATCAAAATCATAAGTTCAGGTGGAATTTTACTTTCCCAAATGTCCCCTTTCCACACTTTTTAGAAAAAAAATTCAGGTGCTAATTTTAGCAAATGTCCACTTTTGGGATCAAGAATCATTTGAGAGGTTTTCCATGGATTAATGTATACCTACATGGATTAAGTTATATATATTGCCATTGAGAACAAGAAAATCCAAGAGAAATCCACATTAGGAGTGGATTAAAAGCTTGCTATGATCTCCCATTTAACTTTTTACAAGAAAGTAGAAATCTTGCTTTATGCCTCTTTTGGGGGACAAAGTAGCATGTGCAAAGGGAGGATTTGGAAAGGTGAAAATAGGTCCAAGCATCTTTATATGCTCTTCTCTCAGGTTATGGAGAGAATTCTAAGATTTTCATGATGGAAGAATACTTTTGGGCACTCCAAAAATCACATTTTTCACACTTTTTCCAACCCCTCCAACACTCCACTAGTTTGGCATGTCCTGCTTGGAAAGGCCATATCTTGGGCTAAAAGACTCCAAATTGGATGTGCTATGGCTCTTTTCAAAGAGCACAACTTCTAGTTTCAGTTTAAAAAAAGAAAAATTGGAAATTATGCACTTTTGCAGGTTTGTATAGGTCTGCAAAGTCTGAACAGTTTTTGGAAACTACCTTCTAGGAGCCATATCTTACAAACTGGGAAGGCGATTGAAGTAATTTCACTTTGAGCCACTTGTGCATGATAAATATTTCATTTTATGATTATTTTGAGGTCCTAAAAAAGTTCTTATAGGTCCAAAGAGGGATTACAAATGCATTTTTTTGGGTAAATTTGCATTATTTTTGTAATCATCTGCCATGCCTTATGTTTTGGGAAGTGATCTGATGTTTTGGACACTTAAAATTTTATGTTAGGACCTGAAGAGGAAGGTGTAGAGGTTTATCTAAAAGGACTTGGATGCATGCAATTCCGATATCAAACCATTCAGGGATGTATGGTTTATATTTTTTAGCATTTTACTTTATGTTATGGCATGTTCTATATGTACATGCATGGATTGGAATGCATACATCAAAGTTGGTCATTTTTCTAATTCTAAAAGTATGGATCAACCTCTTAGGAGTACACTTTTTGATTGCTTGCAGGAAAGATGGTTGTAGGAACAACATGGTTATGCAACAAAGAGATTGTTGCTAGCATTTGTTTTTATGTTTTTGCAGGTTATGGAGTCCATGTATGAGTACTCATATGGCATGCATGCCATGGAGTTTTCAAACCCTATGTTGTTGGATGGTCTGTGTGCCATTGCATTTATGGTTAAAATTTTTTAGGAATCCATTTCCTTGGGAAATGTTGTCAAAATTTTTCCCACCTCATGGTGTTATATACGCACTTACCTTTAGGTAAGAATGTTATGGCATGGTAAGATGCCTTTTTGCAAACATCAGTAAGGTGTTAGCATGCTTGTAAGCATGTATTTGATGGACTTAGGAATATCATAGCACTCTAGATAAGGCAACTTCAGTAGTAATAGGATCCATACGCATAATCCTTATGGATTTTAGACCATAGGATTGCTAAGGGGAAGGAGCTATACCTTCACCATTAGGAATGTGCACAAGCAATTCTATAGGTTACAGGAAGTTGTATAGAGGCACAGGAGATACATTTATGATAATCTCCAAGGTAGTGAGGATTTACTTATCTTCACAAGAGTCTCACAGTATGATTAGGAGACTATGGGTATTATGAGTAATACTCAAAGAGTGACTAGTTTCACTCATGCACATCACTTGACCAAGTAGTGAAGGATTCCTACTACACTACTAAGGAAACAACTAGACGGGATCACACAAATGGGTTTCATGAGACAGCATTGATGGGTGCTTATGTGATTCGAGTGATGGTTAGGAAGGCTAGAGGCATGGCACTAGCTCTATGACTTAGAGCATAGATCCCTTCGTCAAGAATAGTTGTGGTACCCAATACATATATGTATATTGGGATCTATAGAGAGGTACTCAAACCTTGTCTTGGTACCTAGGAACAAGTTAGTCTGGAATAGAAAGGGATATCCATTGTCACGTGTTGTCTAGAACCAAACTAACTAGTTCGAGGATATGTGATTCATTAGAGTCCACTTAGATATTCCATTGCATATATATGGAATATATCTTCGATTTAGTGTAGGTATGACACCATGAATTGGAAGAAGGTTCCACTAGTATGGGATGGCAGAAACGACTTCCCTTTGAGCACTCTTCTTCTATGGCCAGGGAGAAAAGGACTCATCATTCATGGTGTCATGTCTCACTAGATCAGAGGAGAGATCTTAGTAGACATCTCCTTAGGATTGGGAGTTATCTTTCATAGTTTAGGGAAGAATTATTCTAATAGTAGAGAATGTGATAGGTGATTTTATCCCCATTGCTATCGATCTCACTCTAACTTAGAGATCTCACTTTAGCTCCTCTTCCTTGAAGGGAAAAAGGAAAGGAAAATATTGTTTCTTCGTTGGAGAAGAATAGAGTATGTTTTCCTTTATAGAGAAGATATGTTTAGAAAACATCTTTTAGTTTATTTTAGAAGGAATTCATTTCCTCTACTTTTCAATGTACTTTTTCTTCACATGGGACTTTCATTCTCCTCTATTTTGGAAGGAAAAGTATGGAGAACTTATTTACATGTTCTCGATTATGGATGAGTAGAGCAAATGGATTCAACAGAATCTCTTTCAAAGGGAAAGGGAAAGTGGAATAGATTCCACTAACAGAGCTCTTTTCCTTAGAGGAGATTACTGAGAGAGATAGAGAGAGAGTTTCACTTTCTCATTTTGATTGTCTAAATAGAAGTGGCACTCTTTTATCAAAGACAAAAGGGAGATCAGTTAATCATGATGGTTAGGTTGAGTCTCACCTATAGACTCTAGAGAGAAGCAGTTATGCTATTTTTAGTGATGGTCCTTTACTAGATGAGATAATCTAGTTATTGACATTAGTTAGACTGGGAGTAGTTTGATGATACCTCTCTTTAGAGTTTATAGGAGATAGGGATATATCTAACCTATAAAGGCACCAAAACTCTAATTTTGGTGTTACATCATGAGTATGATGTGTAAACATGAGTTAGGAGCATGGGTACTTAGGGATTATCTGAATCTCAAAGGGAATACTTTTTGCATTCATATGGAAGACCACAGGGAAGAGAATATTTTAGAGTTTGCACTCGTGTCAATAGATGCTCTTCCAATAGAACTTAGTCCAATGGTAATGGATAATAAACCAAAGGCTTCTTGGTCAGTGGAATGTAGAGATTGCATTTTACTGCCAAGAAGTTCTTATGTATGAGCTAGATGATGGATTTGCATAGTTCACAAGGTAGCTTAGATTAAACTATTACTTGTGATTACACTCAAGGCTAGGAAGACCTAGAATGGTATGAGGGCAATTTATCATTTAGTCCTAGATTGGAGTACTTGTTATGGGACTTTGTTCTATATTTTAGAGAATTCTATGGTTTATTATCTCCATTATGGTATGGTCAAGCCTATCTTTACACCTGCTTTGCATATTATTACTCCGTAAAGGATACATCATATGGACTTAGTTCACTTTGATGATGTTATAGGTCATGGGAGTGATAGTTTGGAAGTTGAGTCTATATGGGAGATAGTAGGCACCACTCAGATGGTTTCCCACCTTTAAGATGATCACATATAAGAGTTCTTAAGGGGAAGAATACGAGGAAACAACACATAGAGATGACCATGCACATAGAATACATGGGTTTCAGGGGAGTTCAACACTTTCTTCTACCATTACGGACATTTCATGCACATTTTCGAGGATGAAAATGCTCTTAAGGGGAAGGAAATGTCACATGATATTCATGGGCATTATACCATATCATATAGAGAAGGGTAGAAAAAAGAGAAAGAACTCTGTCTCGAGAGGGTCAAAAACAAAAGGAGTTGCTCGAGTGTGATAGGGAGGTTGAACAAAAGATCTCTGTGTGTGTCTCTCCACGATTCCTTCAACGGAACCATATGTTATAGTAGTATAGAAAAAGATGTGGATATGATAACAGGCATGATGTTGGGAGGAGAGTAATCTCTCTAGCACGTGGTTGTACTAATAGTTAGTTTGTTACATCCTAGGGCTTTCTTATCTTCTACATTCCAAACATTCCATGTGGCTAAGTCACTATCCTTTTCATGCTCAAGTTGCATCACATCGACTACTTCATATAATAGGTTTGTGTATAGTAAGCTTGTATGTCATGAGTTGGGTTCTTCTATGCTTAGTTATTAGGGGTAGTGAAGATCATTCTAGGAGGTAGGTAGACTTGTAATTTAGCACATAGACAGCAAAATGGTTTTTTTTTGTGATGCTACTTCCTGCATAGATTGTAAGGAGATGATGATGTGGAATCAACTTAGAACTTAAAGAAAAGAAGATGTTGGCACAGATGCAACATAGAACGTCAGCAGAGAAGAGATAAGATGAGTATGAAGGAACAATTGATGTATTACTACTGAATCAAGTTATAGCAAATTTCACACAAAACAGCGCTAGCACCAGTGTGTAGCGTTCCCACTATTCTCCCTTCATAAGAACCTCAAAAAAACCTTACACATGAGAAAAGTATAATGGTTAACATAATAGGTAGGATATTCATCAAGGAGGAAGGGCTTGAAGTAAGAGCTCTTGAAAAGGAGGGAGATCAACACAAATGTGTGGTTGATCATTAGAAATCTCACAGCTCTCAGTGGCTCCTTCAACAATCACCACTTTTGTCGATTCTTCCAATGCTCCACCTTCACTTTATCAGTTGTTCGACCCTCAAAGGCTTCTTGAGTAGCACTCTAGTGTCACTAATTGTCAATCAATAGACTTAGCAACCTTGCTCACTCCATGTTGGACCTCCTCTGTGATCTCACTTCCCAATCTTTACAAATCCGCTTACCTCTATAGCTCCCTATGATTCTCACGCTCCATTCATACATACATTGATGTTTTATCCCATGCTCAACTAGAGATGCATTAAAATCAAAAGACATGTATCCCCCCCCAATCAGAACAAAGGATGCCCAATTTACATTTTGACACATTTACAGCCAAAACCAAAAACTGTTTGATGCACATAAGTACTTCGGACTTTTCTTTCAATGGATACACCCATGCATGCATGGACAAATTATCAATAAAAGTAACAAAGTAAAGGTAGTTCCCAAAAAAATTTGTCTACATAGGACCATAGACATTGATGGGGGAAGTATCTCAACCCCTATGCAACGACAAAGCACGAATGACCTCCACAAGTATCCTTATTTGACCTCTGCACACCACAAATGCTCTTTCTTAGAGCATACGCAGAGAACTCCAATGAGCTTTTGTAGACTTGTAGCTAACACTAAGATATTTCCAACAAAACCAATTTCATTCCAAATGAATGCTTACACAAAGAGAAACAATGTCTACAACATGAGCTAGTTGAATGCTCACAACTGCTAGTCAAACAGAGACCTCACTTCACTCTAGCAAGCTTTTCTCAGAGAGTATACAAAGAATGAATCTCAAAGTTGGGTCAACTTTAGAACACTCTAATAGCTACCCAATAACACATAAATCATAGCAAATGGATAAATAGAGAAGGAGAACTAGCCCTTACAACAGAGCGCAAAATATCAACAGAGCCTACACAGAGAGAGAGAAAGATATCAATCACACAACTTCACTAAAATAAATGTTGCTCCCATATTACTCAAAAAATGCTCCAGAGAATTCTTGAGCAAAAAATAGACTGTAATATCTATCCAATGAGACAAGAATTACATCAAATGGATACAATATGAGGGAGAACCAATGCTAACAACTCAGGGGTAGAGAGTTGCAACATTTCCTATGCACACACATAGATATGCATTCTAAAAGAAAACAAACAAGCAAGCGAGGGGCTTGCTTATCACAACGCCAGCATTTATTGCTCACTTTACATGAGCCAAAACTCCAAGAAGATGGCCCAAAAGATGTCCGGATACATGCTCCTTATATAGTGAGAAGTGTGCCCCTAAAATCTAGGAACTACCTTTCCAAATCAGCCTCCCAACTTGGAGGACTTAGTTGAGATGACTTGGGGAGTGGTTGAGTGAGTTTTCTTGTTAGAACCTCGTGGCTTTTGTCTTCCTTTTATTGCTCCACATGTCCATAAAAGATTCCCCACGAATTTGTAGCTTGAAACTTGACTTTTAACACTCCCACTCAAGCTTCAATTCTTCGTCCTCATCCAAGCTCCTTCATGTTGATGCTTATGTTTCATCCTATTCACTAAGATGTACAATGATATTATCACACTCTCTCAAGTAAAAGAGGATGACTTAGGAAATTTGATCTCATGCTATATATTCCATTTTACAATCTCAAGCTAGTCAAGTGCTTTCTTGTAAAGGGATTAGACACCACCTTCATTGAGGAAGGTAGAACCTTCCCTATGAGCATTATAATTGACATAGTCTCTCAAGATTTTCCCATTAATACAAGGAAAAGCTCAAAAACGAGGACAAAAGCTTCTACAACAAAGCAAAATCACGGAGTGTACAAGCAAGATCAAACCAGGCAAATATAAATTTTACGACAAAGGAGGTGGCAAATGGATCAGAAGCACTACCTACCCCATGATGTAAACCCCCTTGTATGCCTAGGGATCCCATATGTCCCTAGATCCTGAAACCACTTAGATCCCAAATGTCCAAGTATATGTCTTGGGATCCCATATGTCTCAAGATCCCCGAGATGCCATATGTCCCACACATCATGGATCCCATATGGAATTAAAAACCAAGGGATGCAATATGTCCCACACATGGATGTCACATGTCCATGAAAATCAAGGGTTTCCATATGCCCCAAACTTGGATCCCATATGTCCTTTGATTTGAAAACCCAGTGAACTAAGTGATCCCATATGACACTACTCCCACACATTTAAAAAAAACAAAAGGGTCATCACATGGACGGGGGGTGTTGAGAGTTCCATGCTCCACCCTTTTTTCCAAAGCTAGAATCATTCACATGCAGCTCCATTTATCCGACATGCAAGGGAATTCTCCTAAACTCCATATAAGCAAGGTCTCCCTTCACTCCTCAAAAGCTCATTCACTCAAGCTCTTGGCAAGAGTTCCCACACTCTCCTCATGGAGTCTCCATGCTCATAGACGATTCTTTGTAAGTTGATTTCTATTTATTTAGTTCATCATGTTTTCTTATCTTTTCTTTCTTCCTCCATAGCTTGGTAGGATGGTGTTTGATAGTATAGTAGGAGTAGCTTCTCTTCATTTCAACACTCTTGTGCCATCACAACAACATCACAAACTCGATGACAAAGCAAATAAATGTATATTTGTTGGCTATAATGTCGAAAGTAAGGGATATCATTTGTACCATCCATTGATGTACACAATTATTGTGAGTCGAGATGTGGTATTCGTTGAACATTCGAATTTCCCTCTACTTGAATGCAAAAATAGCAAACAATTAGCTCACAATTTGTGTTTGATACACTCATGCCTTTGTTCAAAAGTGATGCGCTTGACTATGGACATGTAGATCATCCAAGTGAGGTTCAAAGGGCTCAACAATTCTAGAAAAATAGAGCTAAAAATGTAGAGAATTTTCAGCTCAAAATGGCTGAAATTTTCTAGCCAAACATAATAGGAACTATTGGAGTCATGCGTGCATGCTTTTACAGATAGTGATTGGGCTAGTTGTTATGATACTTGCATGTCCACTAGTGGTAATTTATTTTTCCTTTGAGACTCATGCATATCTTGGTTGAGTAAGAAGAAATCAATAGTGGCATCATCAAGTTGTGAAGCTGAGTACAGGACAGTTTCCACAGCTACAATGGAGTGTATATGGTTGAGATTCCTATTGATGGATCTTTGCGTAGAGATTGATGTTGTTACACATATTCTCATGAATAGTATGAGAGCATTGGTTTTTGCATGAAATCTAGTGTTTTATGCATGGACGAAACATATTGAGGTGCATTATCACTCTGTGAGAGAGCGTCTTCATGCAAGAGATATAGATTTGCTATATGTGCCTATGAAAGATAATTTGGCAAAAATATTCACCTGAGCTCTTCCACAAGAAATGTTTCATGCTTTTCGCAAAGTTTTAGGCGTATTTCCTAGTGGGGGTTGATATGTCACTCCCTTTATGTGTGCACATCATTTGACCCAAGTGAGTTTGTTATATTTATTTGTTCTTTGACTAGCTTTGATGCAAACCTTTTCCCCATACACAGTGGGCACTTTTTACTCTAGTGTTGGCTAGAGATGTTTTCCCCATGTTACCACATATATGATACACTCATATGTGGTGGTAATTTCTTACTTAGGTGTATTATTTAGCTCTTACTTATGTTATGCTCATCATCAATAGAGAGTGCTATGTTTGTGCTCCTTGTGTGTGCTTCTTGTGTGTCTTTCTCACAATTCTACAGACACCCAATTGTGTGTACAGAGATATGGGTCTTTGGATTTTGAGTTAGATTAAAAAAAAGAGTGTATTTTTGTGTAAAATGTTTTGCATATTCTTGTTCTATACGCCCAAAAAGTTAGAAAAGGCTACAATAACCATAAAAAATGGACTCAAAAAATACTAAGCCTATGGCTATTTTTGTATCTATGTGCAAGAAATCACATTGAGAAGGTGCCACATGATTGTCCTGAGGCAGCATGAGGGCTGGCAACAATCCCAATCATTAGGGAAATTACCATTGCATTTATAACATCTCGAGGATGCAAGTTAATTACAATCACCATCGTGTGATAGGACATCACGAGAGCTCTAAGCCATCAACCATTGAGCCATCAAGAATAATCATTGAGGCATAATGATTGCCCAAGGAAATTGCATTTGAGAAATGGAGTGATCAAGACATTGTGATTTTCCATAGCCATTGCAATCGAAATTCATTAGTTAGGACATCACCAACAGTTTGCATGACTATATGAGGGTTAGTGGCCATTAGAATTGATTGTCCTTTGCTCAAGACCATTACAATTCCTTTTCCTAGATAAGTCATGTATGTTAAGAATATTCCTATTTGTTGTCCCTTCTCCTACAAGGTTATTGTCAAATTTGGTGTTTAGAGGTTGAATTAAGAGAAACTCACAAATGAGGGTTTTTGGAGGAGGCATTGTGCTACCACATCTCCCAAGCACTTCAAATCATCAACCAACAATCCAAATATTCATTTTTAATCATTGCACAACTAAGGGAATGAATGCTTTGGACATTTAAATAATAATTAGAAACAAAAGTGGGGCACTGAAACCCTAGAAAGAAGATAATTAATGAAGGAATTTACAAGCAATCCAATACTTGAAATACACACTCATGGAATTATCGCCAATGTTGCAGCAACCATGGAATCCCTCCACAAATTGTAAGAAGAAGAGATTCAAGGTGCAATAGTTTAGACAACGATAGAACTACATAAGATACAACAAACGACATAACCCATCTTCACTCATCCCATAACATGAGAAGGAAGCGTAATTGTAAAAGATGACTCCACCTTTTTTAACCAAATAGTTGTTCGGTCTCACCACTGATGTTCATACAAAAACTACATGTGTTCGAGTACAACATAGGAAGGCCCTTGAAGTAAGGATTTAAATTGGAAGCTCAACCATCGAAAGAAGAAGACATATACATATCCATTCTACAGTCTCTAGTCATGGAATTTCAAGGTTCCACATACACAATGAAGGCACAATAGGTTTCTATTGAGAGAAGAAAGGATTAGTTAACAAGGAAAATTCACAATCTAATATACGAAGTTAATATATTGAGAGAAGAAAACAATGAATTATTGATGTATTGAACTACCAATAGACCTCTTCCACCAAACATTCAGCCATGAGGATGTAAAAAGAGCTGACAAACATCCGCGACAAAATCAAGCAAGTACAAAAAGAAATGGAAAATAAAGACTCCACTATTGCGTTATTGAAAGTTCAAGTTAACGAGCTACAAAAAAGAGCATCTGCAAATACATGTGCATAACTTGACTTTATGTTTGATGAAGGAATCACAAACATAGTTCCATACTCACCATCATCGGAGTGAGAACATGAAGTAGATCCTCTCAAAAGAATATTGTCGACCACTAGGGCTAGAGAAGGCTACTACTATATGAATGAGAATACAACAATAGACATGGGCCACAAAATATCAAGTCATACAAGAATTGTGCATTGTGTTTCAAAGGTCAATAATTGACTACCATCTTCTCAAGGATGTTAAGGGAATAGATCTCAATAGAATATACCTACTATACCCGCCACCAAGAGACAAGATGCCTTTATATCCTATGCTAGGAGACACGACATTTACAAAGTGGGGCATAGATCTCATTAGTCCACTACACCCCCCTACAAGCGTATATCATGCCAAATACATTATTATAGCCACATAAAACTTCATACACTAGGTCGAAACCAAAGCTATGAACAAGAATGATGTCCATACTACTAACAGGACCTTATTTGTGCACATCTTTACATGCTTTGGACTTGGCATCAAGATTTCTAGTCATGGAGGAATGCATTTTATAAATGCAGATATTGCATACCTTCTAGCCGAATTTCTTATCAAACATAAGAAATGGATACTGTATCACCCACAATAAGATGGGCACCCAAAGATTTCAAGCGAGTTCCTTTAATCTTTATTAAAAAATTTGTTTAAAACAATGGAAGATAGGGCTAGGAAAAGTGATTGCATCATGTAATTTGGGCTTACCAAGTGGTGCCTACTCTTATAGTGGCACCAGGATATACTTGGATTCAGCATGGACACTCATAGATGGTGGAATTCAATGCTTTGAAAAGCTACAAGAAACACAACTTAGAGGTATAGTAGACATCTATCTGGCTAAGAAATGAGAAATGAAATAATATTATGCATGAATTAAAGATGAACAATTGGAAAAGATGGAATTGTGTTATTCTGTATGTTAAAGAGGCATGCAAATGTGCTAAAAAAGAAAGGCAATGATCCATTCATAATACATTGAATATCTTTGAGTGATGTTGTACAACTTTCTTCCCTAGCACGGGATGTAATTATGAAATACATAAGTAGGTGTAGATTCAGACTCTGCTAAGGTTCTCTAATTGAAGAGATGTTGCACGAACTACAAAAGGCTATGGATCAAAAAACAAAGACCTATGCATATGTCAAGAATCTTAGGTAGAAGCAATAGCTCCTATCCAAAAGGATAAAATGAATCAATCCTCAATACTAATAATAATCCTCATAGATATGGGATTCATAGGCAATGTCATATGTCTATCTCTTACACAATGAATTGAAGCCAAGATGCTTTTGATCAATCTTAATCTTATTGTAATGGTAATTCATGCACTCAACGCTTTGGGAAGCATCCATATCTCCCGACATGGGAGATGTCACTACTTTAGGCACATTTCTAGTGCATCATGATGATGATGAAATAGCAAATAGCATAGTGTTAGGGAAAGATTGTCTCTTGTTGCATTCTTTAAGGATCAATCTTGCAAGCAACTATGTGAAAGCTAGATTTGGAACCAAGAGGATAGAAATCCAACTAGGACAAGTGTAACACACTAGGACTTATATATCCACATCAATGATAAATAACATCTACTCCATGGTAAGAAATATGTTGAGACCTCATGATGTTCTCAAGTGTCATATGAACTAAGCAAATTAAAGTGTACACTTAAAATTAAACGAAACAAGTTTATGGTCCAATATCTTCTCAATGTAAAGATGAACCTATTATAGAACACGGAAAATCTGGGCACCCAAGACATTGTCATGGATTCACAAGTCTATTGCATCATTCGACAACAATCTACAAGTAGAAACGCACAAAAATCCATATGTGTGTATATCCTTTGAACATATTGAAATGGTAGAGGCACAAATGCTAAAGTTCAACACATAGGAACCTAGAACAATGGTAACATGAGAGAAGAGAAACTTATGAAGACCCAAAAGGCTATCCCATTATGTAGACCTAGAATTGAAGAAGACAAAGAGATAGACATCGCACAACAATGGAATAGACTAAAAGAGTTGCAATAAAAGTATGCAAAGAACATACCAAGACAACTACACACATCAGCATAGCATCACATCTAGTTGACTCAAGTTCTAAAGAAGAACTATTATCATAGATGAGTAGTACGAGGCGACCCCACACATGTACGAGGCGACCCCACACACTTACATGACAAGTCGAGTTTCACATCCATGCACACAACACCACAAAACGTCCACCATGTCATTTTGTACACCCACACACCATTCATTCACATCAAAACCTTTTGTGTCATTTTCATCATCCATTTATCATCATTCACTTTTATCTTTATCTTTTTTTTATCCACAATATTTACTCATCTTCTTTTATGTTGATGTATCATCAAGTGTTGATGTATCATTTCCTCTTGTGCTTTTGCTTGCGGTCTTGTAGCTACCCTAATATATGCTTCTTTTTATGTACCAATTTTTTACGATTCGATAATATTATATATATTTAGAGGAATTGTATGTGTGTTCTTATCAGGGTGTTCTTATATATATTTAGAGGAATTCCATGTGTGTTCTTCATAGGGCAATGTCTAGATAGGCGTTTCATCCACAATCTTCACAAAAAAACTATAGGTAGATTTGGAAATGATCTATGTGGATATAATCTTTGTGAAAAGGTTTTCCACCACATTTATAATATGATTATATTCCCTAGGTAGCCTTAAGCTTCATCTTTTGTGAAATTGGATAGATCGTTTTGCCGTATACATAACATTGAAGTTCTCTTGATCTTAATGGTCATTAACATATTCTAATAAAGTCCTTATAGTATTTATGTAACATCTATAATCTCGTGCAATCGTAGATCATTCCTCTATGTATGGTCCTACATCATGTTCTTCCCTTGGTGGGGTTCGGTTTATGATTATAATCACTCTTTCCCAGAAAAAATTCTACATATTTGATTCCAGCTACTTTTTGTCAAGGGAATTAATTGTCATTTTAGTATGGGTTTGAGTGGGCCTTCATTCATTTTGTTGTATTTAGGCCTTAAATGAATGTAATAAGGTTCTATTAGCTTAGTTCCTATATATATATATATATATATATATATATATATATATATATATATATATATATATATATATATATATATATATATATATATATATATATATATATATATATATATATATATATATATATATATATATATATATATTATAGGGTTGATACATGGTCCTAAGAGTGTGCTACTATCTTGATGGAGGCCTATTGTTATAACACCTAATTATTGAGTTTTTTTTTTCATTTTTTAATCAATGGCACAAAATTCCATGGTCTTTTTTCCCATGAGATGGTTTCTAAGACACCTATTACAACTATGGGTAGGAAAATCTCCATTTGGAACTTCGTAGAGCTTTTCTTCTCTACAAATAAAATATCTTTTTGTGATTGATTCTTCACTTGTTTAGCACTCAATTTATTTGCAAAGCTTTCTAACCTTTTGAACAAATGATTTGAGGGAGATACTATAAATTAATTGTAATAAATATATGAATATAAACTAAAGATGTTTTCTATTCATTGGTTAGAACCTCCAAAAATAATGAAACTGATTTCTTTTCTAAAAGCCTCACTAGTCTAGGACACATCTCTATGTATTGTTTGTAGCTCTATGCCACAACTCTCGTAGACTCACGACTTGAGTACTTGAAGCTATAAATCAAGAAGCGTGAGTCATTCTCACACATTTCTTTGGAAATTTTGCTATAATTTCCTCCATCTGCTTGTCCAAATTTCAAAGGAATACATTCATGAAGGCTAAAACCAAGCTAAAGTTGTTCTCACTGGTAGCAATATGAAGGCTTCATATTGAGTGGAAAAATTAATTATATGATCAACTCTCAATATGTTTTTATTCGTCTACATGATCATAAGGATCAATAGATCTTTTATGATAATTTTTAATGCACTTAGCCCCCTGCAATGGTCAATGTTGTCTTCATGTGTCCTACTATCTTTGACTCACTTGCTCTATCCATATTGTTTGATTCCCTTGTTGATTTTCATCTTTGATTCTTACTGTGGGCAATTTTGTATGCAAACTTCATAAACCATCTCCCGCTATAGTAGCACAAGGCTATTAGTTTGGTTCATCCCCACAAACATGTGTTCTTCTCATGTTCTCATTGTGTTTTTCATCCAAGTTTTTTGAATAATTTTGTTGAAATCCCTTTTCTTGATCGATTTGTTCTTGACCGAAACTAGTTTCATTAACTCACTTTCCCAATTTCGTGATCAAGTAAGTATGCATTCAAGTCTCTATCTATATATTTTGGTGGGATAGATTACACTATGTGGTGATACTTATAGATTGTCACTCTTTGGATAGGAGCACATCTAGATTTAATGTCCAAAAAACTTGGTTGATATCTTAATATAAAAAGATTATATTCCAAGAGTTTTCATTAGATTATAACTTCAATAATATGATAGTCGTATTAGGGACAAAAATGAACCCTACATGGGCCTTGTAAGGATCCCTAATTTTCAAGGATGAAGCCTAATTGTGTTGTTTTTAAAGGGGAGAAAGTACGTTTGATTGGGTGACCTTTTAGTAGGCTAGATCAGGATTTTTTTAAGGCTTACTAGTATCCTCTCTCTTCTTTTAGAGAGAGACAAAGGGAATCTACTTTTGACATCATCAAAATTGAGCATATATGGGAATCAAAAAAATGATTTTTCTTTTAGGTCTTAGTTTTAGTGTTTATTTACTTGAAATTGCCCATTTTCTAATACATATGTCAGAAATGACTCTTTCGAGCTCATTTTTTAAGTTTCTTATTGAAAACATGATATTTTAAAAATACCTCTAAAGTTAGAGTGCAACATCATCCAATCCATAACTATCCTTCCCCAAAAAAATGATTTTTCCAGCCATACTCAATGGAAAAACACACCTTGATTCATCCACATCCAAGAAAACAAAATTTCCTTGCAAAAATCATGCTCTAAACTACCTCGCAAGCAAATTCCTACTTTGTTTTTCGCAATCTTGTACTTTTGGAAAAGATGGTGATAAAACCTATTACAACCTTCACATTTGGACGTCCTCATGCCTCTACATCAACAACTATCCATGTCTATGTGCCTAGAGATTTTGCTCTCAAAATGAGTTTCATGTAGTAGAGAAAAGAGTATTGATCTTTGGATGCATGGTTCACTATATCCTCCTGATCCTGTGTCTTCTTACCAACAAACGTTCCATAACCTCTCAACTTTACTTCAGTTCATTGTTGCCCATAAATCTTGACTCTTAGGTTATTGCCAATGATTATCTACACATTCAACTACTATTACTAAGTATTGGATCCAACAATATCAACTCAATCATACAAGGGTGGTCACTTTAGAAAGCATAGTCATATCATTACAAGAACATCTTGTAGAGCTTGAAAAGCATATGGAAGAAAAGGAGAGCATAATTAAGAAATTAAAAATCAGTGTCCAACAATTGAGAGAGACTCCACTTGGAATGCGATATATGAAATGACCATTAGCATCCTTTAACTCTCTTTCAATTGGTGGTGGTGCACACAAATGATGAGTTTTTGTGATGATGTTCGTCTTGCATTTGTTTTTTTCTCTTTTGGGGACTTTCATATTCACTTTTATATTATGTAGGTCATTCATTGAAGATGTTGATGATTCATCAACAATAGAGGATCAATTCAAGTTATTGAATTCTTATTTGACCAACAAGATGAAAGTGATTAAAGATTTTACAAGAAAAATATAAGATATTATCACTCCTAGAGACATGGAGATGGTATGTGATGAAGAAAACATTAGTACTAGAGGATATAGTGTGTTTTATAATAATTGGAAGCATGCATTACAAAGAAAAGATATTTTTCATAATATTTTTCCATGCCCTTATAAGGTATCTCTTAAAAATTCGACACTCAATGAGGATATAGTTAGTTAGTATTCTTGGAAACTACTTATATATAGAGGGTATTATGTCTATGTCCATTTACCATCTAGTTACATCCAAAAAAGAGTTGAAAAGCTCATCTGGAAAGGCATTTCCTTACACAAAGTACAACAAAATATTCATCGATTTAGAGAGGCTTCAATTTGTATTGGTTCGATCTTACAAATCTAGCATACCAGGTATGTCCATTATTGTTACCCTCATATGCATTGTATTTTGACATTATAGATTTTTTGGTAACTTATACAGATTCTAACACCAAATTGAGGTTTATATTGAAACTAGACAAATGTCAAATCATAAAGGAATGAGAAATGGAGAGATTTAATTTGACACTCATGAATGAAGCTATGATGAATTCCATATGTGATGAAAGTAATAATTCAAGCTCTAATTGTTAATATAGTGTTCAATCTGAGAAAGATATATGGTGCTTAGGTGCTATTGAAGTACCCAAAGAATGCAATGATGTTCATTCATGGATTTTTAGTAGGACCCCTGGGACTTCTCAAATGTATGGTGCAAAACTCAACATAGTAGACTTAGGTGATTTTGAGATATACTCGCACGTGGGTGGGGATTGAAAGACTATCAAATGCATTTTAGGTTGCAAGCAAGGTGCATCTGCTCTTTATCCATGCCCATCTTGCACATGAGGTGAATACATAATTTTAGGTGAATACATAGATGCACCTACTTTTGTAGAATGGGGTAGACCTTTGTTAAGGTGTCCAATGTTAGAAAAAACTAATCATGCCACATTAGATGAGGATTGGAATCCCATTATTGTGTTTCCATTAGTTAATGTTCACTTTTTCACATTGCTTTCCTTCATGAGAATATTTGATAGAATATTGAAGCTCCATACAGAATATGCATTTACCATGAGGCTGATAAATATGTCCAAGCCATCAAAACATTGGAAGGGCTTTTTAATTAAATTAGTTCTCATGGAGTTAATGTAACTCTAGTTGTCAAAAAACTTGGTGAATCCCAAGATAGTTTGCAACAAGTATCAATGACAAGGAAGAAGGCAAGAAAAAAAATTAGAAGAGGTATTCGCCCTAAGAAAATGATTTTGGGGAGCTATGGAAAGACTTTTGCATGAGAACCACTAATAATGATTCTCAAATTCACCTTATTAATAGGCAAAATAAGGTTTGGACATGCTTAAATAACTGTGTAGGCTTAATGAGTCTTACTAGTTCCAACAAAAATGAGTGTCAATTGTTTCAAGTTACACACAAGTGTTTCATCCTTGGGGAGAGAGCAATATTACACATTACACTGTAAATTTTCATAATCTTTCAAATTTTTTATTTACAAGAGTTTGTTATACATATTTATAGCATTTCAACATATTTTATTTGCACATGGAGCATTTTTTATGCATCAATATGGATCATTGGAGATTTTCAGTCCACCAAGAATGAAGAAGCCACAATACATGGCTAGAGGTGTTTACTTGAAAAACACAAGACATGATGGTGGCACAATGAATTCAAACTATATGGAAGACATGTTTAATTGGTTTTATCATACTACATTTTCCAAGACATATGCAATGGAAGGAGTCAAGGGGTCAAAAAATGCAAAAGCTACAAGCATCAATGAACACAACATGGCTAGTGAAAAATGGATCAACATTGGGACCTTTACATCATACTCAATGGCAAGCTACAAGAACACGAGAGGGTTCATCTTGGAAGTGAACTTAATTAATCCATTCATGATATTTTTTTGATAAATCATAAGGTTTCCAATACAATCTTTTCTAGTTTGAAATTTTTTAAGGATATTTTTTGTTTTATAAATATTTATGTCCATTCAAATGCGAACAGAACCTTTTGAAGTGAAACTTTATAAGAAGATACTCATTGTCTCATTTCAACACTCTAGCACTATAGAGGATGGCATGAACAAAGTAAACTACTAGGAAGGATCCCATTAGCTTTTCTAGATACGTGCAAGGCACTCAGTGACCACCATGGATGAATCCCCACAAAAGGCCATGTAGAGTATCATTCTCTACATCCCATCGCAAAATAGTTGGTGGAAATAACTCTCAAAGTGAAAAATTGCATCAACAAGAAGTGATTCAATTACCAATACACCACAATCACCACCATCATCATATGATGAGCCTCTATCACGCAAGAAACCAACAATGAAAAGGAAGAAGGAGCATGCTCAAAGTAAGATAGTTCTCTCTGACGATTCTGATGAGTCTCGAGAGGATGATTCACAACAATGGAACTCTTGCACAAGATTTAGAGTCAATTGAGGAGATTCAGACAAAAGCACCATGGGTAAACCAAGAAATACCATCAAATCATAAGTTTAACATAGCTGGCAAGACCTCAAGGAGCCATACCAAATGATGAAGAGAGGGAGCAAAGCCAACAACATTTAGATCAAGGAGAAAGCTTAAGATGTGTCCAATGTAGAAAGAAGGTCTACAAACCCCATCGTAGACCACCTCAACCAAGACCACAACAAAATGTCCAACAAATAGCTCTAGCACCACTAGCAAGAGCACCACATCAAAGAAGAAGATATACACATGCATTCATAGATATTATGCATTATCAAAAGATAGTTGAGTTGTCAATACCTAGAAGACCCTTTGCAAGGATGGTTAAAGAAGAGTTACAAAGATATTGTGTGGGATTCGGGATCCAAGCTCTAGCTTTAGAAGCTTTACAAGAGGTAGCGGAAGCATATTTGATATGAATGCTCGAGGATTCCAACCTATGTTACATTCATGCTAAGAGGGTTACTATACAACCCAAGGACATAGAGTAAGCTAGGAGGATTAGGGGTGATTGTAGCTAAGACTTATAAATTGAGATCTCCATACAAGAGAGTTTTTATAACTTTGACTATTTTGAATGAAGCATGAGAACTTCTTGTCCATTATTTTGTCTATTATCTCTTTCCATGTTGTTTTTTATTGTAATCTCACATACCTTAGTGAATTCTTTTTCTCTTCTTTGTGTCATAAAGTATTAGCATTAAATATGTTACTAGGATCATTGTACCACGGTGTATAGGCTAAATTAGGACCAACTATAGAAATGTGGGAGAAGCCACTCCAAAGCATTTGGAGTGGCTTCTCCCACGTTTCTATGGTTGGGCCTTTTTTAGCCTTGTAAGAATGTTTAGGATCACTTGGCTTGTTATTAAAGTACTTTTTATCTTTATGCCATTGATATCTTGTGAAATCAAATTGACAAATCACTTGGGAACTTGAAACATCTATTTGATATGGCTATATGTCTTTGCATGTCCCTATATTGCATAGGAAGGCCAAAAATAGTGCCACGAGAACACGAGGTAGGACCCTACAAATTGTTTGCAAGGGCTTCTCTTGCGTTTCTATGGTCGGGCCTTTTATGACCTCCCTATGCAATGGATTACACATGGAGTATCATATACATACAAATCATGGGTTGAAACTATACCTTAAGACAAAGCAAAAGCAAATATCTATGAAACCTCATATACACAACAATTTCAAGAGCTTGGTCATTATGATGGTTGAAACATCCATGTGATCTACCCATATGCTTCAATATGTTCCTATAGGGCTGGGGAAGGACAAATAAAGCCCTGCCACAAAAACGTGGGAGAAAGCCCTACATTTGTTTTGCATGCCCTTCTCTCGCATTTACGTGGTATGGCTTTTTTTGGCCTCCCAATGCCATTGATTGCAAAAAGTTTTGAAATATGATATACAAAATAATCTCATGACACAAAAACAAAACAATATAGCAAAGTGTAATTTTGTCATCAATTGATTTGTTTGAGCTTCTGAATCAGTCTCTTTCGATGATCCAAAGCCATAGGTAGGGTGTAAGTCAAAATTGACCTTGCTATATTATGAATAATTTTCACCTCTAGCCCTAGAGATATACCTATTTGAACTAAGATTTTTCTGTGGAATTTGGAACCTAAAATTGTGATTACAAGGGACGTTTCAAACTAAAAAACCACAATTGGTACCCTGAGTAATGGTTGATAAACAAAGAAATTTAATTAAGGCCCTTAGACACCATGTCATGAAGTGGCCCTGAGGACTATACTCTTTATGGATAATTACAAAATGTTCCTTGGGAATTTTCCAATGTAGTTTACAAGGGATGAGCCACCTCCAAGAGACACTTAATCCCCTCTACTCCTAGCTACAAACTTGTCAACTTCGATCACCTCCTAAACAAAGTTTTGTGATAAGTATCTACATGTGGTTGTAAGAATGACTGACATCAATTGAAAATACTTGCTTCTTGAACTCTATCTTCTTCTTCTCCTCCCTTTGGAAGATGTAAATTGATGCCAAAATGGGACATCCCACCCTGCTCAATGACTAGAGAGCTGGGAACCTTTGATTCAAATATCCTTACTTGTGCATGATTGAATTATTCACTCTTGCAAAATAGCAAAGGATGCTTGGGATACACTTACCACTTTATACAAAGCAAGGAATGAGGCTCATGTTGCTTACCTCTGAAAATAGTTGGAGAGTGAGCACATAAATCAAGGAGATTCCATGGATAGTTTTTTGACAAAGATCAAATATTTGAAGGAATGATTGATTTCTGTTGATGAAGTCTTGCCTGACACCACTTCTGCAGATTGTTCGGAATGGTCTTCCAGATTCATATTAGATTTCTGCTTATACTCTTTGATTGATGATGAAAGGCAATCCAAATGCCTTGACATTTGAGGAGTTAGTCTCTATTTTGTTGCAGGGAGATCAGTCTAGGCAGAGCAAGTCCATTATGCATATTGCATATCAAGCTTTCCTAGCTAGTCAGAAGGGCAAAGGTAAATGGAGCTCATCCACTAGTAAGCCTAGATCTATTAATTTTTCACAATACCAAAAATTGTTTTGTGAATACTGTAAAGAATATGATCATGTCATAAAGAGTTGTCCAAAATTAGCTACAAAAGAGGCAAATAAGAAAGAGGAATGGTTTTTGTTGAGGCCTCTAGACCCAAAATAGAGTCTGCTAATCTTCTGGACAATGAAGAATGGGCATTTACTAATGTTTGCATTTATGACACATCTTCTCATGAATAGTGTATGTTTGCAATAGACTCAAATGTTTGATACTTTGATAATGGGGAAACTAAACATATTACCATGTA
Source organism: Ceratopteris richardii (assembly GCA_020310875.1). Classification (NCBI taxonomy): domain Eukaryota; kingdom Viridiplantae; phylum Streptophyta; class Polypodiopsida; order Polypodiales; family Pteridaceae; genus Ceratopteris; species Ceratopteris richardii. Next base: position 133,117,693 of record CM035431.1, on the reverse strand, counting down.
GTGCACTTTCTTTACTTCACTTGAGCCTACTCCTACAGGGATTATTATCACATGCGCCAACAACTCATCTTATCATGTTATGGGAGTTGGTAAGAACATTCTGACTATTGATGATGATAGTTCTTTTACGTTGTTGGATGTTGTATTTTTGTCAAGGATCAAGAAAAATTTGTCATCAGTTTCAGCATTAGCCAAGATTAGCTTGGTTGTGAAATTTGTTGATCAAAGATGTACAGTTCATGATTTGTCAAATGGCAACATCATTATTGCTTCTGGTATTTTATGTCATGGGCAATATAAGCTCATAGATTATGCAAAATCTGTGACTGATTCATCATGTGCAGTTCAAGATTCTCAAGCTATGTCAAATGCAAAGCTTTTGCATGCATGCTTTGGTCATTTGAATTTTGCTAGTTTGTTAACCCTACAAAAATCTAAAATCATGTCCTCATTGCCCAAAATTGAGGCACCTGGTAAACATGTTCGTGAAGGCTATATTTTGGGCAAAATGGAGCATTCCTCATTCTCAAAAGATGGTTTAGTTCGAGCTACTCAGAAATTGCATCTTGTTCACAGTGATGGTTGTGGTCCTATGCAGACATCCTCTTTTGGGAACTATCTTCACTTTGTGACTCTCATTGATAACATTTACATGCATGCATGGGTATATCCATTGAAAGAAATGTCGAAAATGTTTATGTGCTTCAAACAATTTTTGGTTTTGGCTGAAAAATTTGTTAGCATGTAAAATGGGCACCCTCTATTCTAATCAGGGGGAATAAATGTCTTCTGATTTTAATGCATTTCTAGCTGAATGTGGGATAAAACATCAGTGTACAGCATCGTATACACCTCAACAGCATGGAGTTACTGAAAGGAAGAACAGGTCACTCATGGAGATGGTGAGGTGTATGGTCAAGAGTCAAGTTTTACCACATAATTTCTGGCTTGAGGCTATTATGTATGCAGCATATGTACTTAACAGGTGTCACGCTAAATCATTGCAGTCTATCACTCCATATAAGGTCTAGCATGGTTGCAAGCCATGTGTTGCTCACCTATGCAAGATTTGGGGCATTTGCATCAATACTTGGGCATTCAGCTTATGCAAGTTAATGGTGGAATAGCTTTGTGCCATTTTGGCCTTGAAGACTGCAAACCTATTCCCACTCCAATGGAAACAGGTTTATGGTTGAGTCTTCATGATGTTGGAGATGCATTTGATGTTGTTCTCTATCAGCAAGTTGTTGGATGCTTGATTTACTTATGCATTACTCAATGCGATATTTGGTTTGTTGTCTCACAGATGAGTAAGTTTATGCATTGGCCAGGTTTCAAGCATTGGCAGGCACTTAAGTGCATCTTTTGCTACTTGAATGGTACTTAGTTATTTGGATTGTTTTATCCCAAGGGGGATCACTACCGCCAGATTTACATGCTTTTTTCTACTCTAAGTGGGCTGGTTGCTATTACACTCGTGTGTCCACCAATGGTTTTTGCATCATGCTTGGTAGCTCATGCATATCTTGGTCGATCAAGAAGTAGCCTATTGTGGCCACTTCTAGTTGTGAGGCTGAGTATAGGGAAGCTTTCACATCGACTCTTGATTGTGTGTGGCTCATATGCCTTATTGTTGATTTGGGTGTTGGTCAATCTTATGCCACCACCATCTTCATTGACAGTTAGAGCACATTAGTGATTGCGAGGAACCATGTATTCCATGCTCGCACTAGGCACATTGAGGTGCACTATTATTATGTTAGGGAGAGGTTCTCTACTGGGGAGATCAGTTTGGCACATGTGCCCATACATGAGAACATTGCAGACCTTTTCACAAAGGCTCTGCCTACGGAGAAGTTTAAAGCTTTCTGCAAAGCTTTGGGCTTACTTCCTTTTCTGGATCGATTCCACTTAGCTTGGCACTTCCTTATACATGCGTGTGATCTGCTTATTCGTTGCATCACTCCTAGGGGGGATTTCTTGATATATTTACAGTAGTAATGTGTGTGATTGCACTAGGACTATCGGGGCACTTTTTTCCCTCTTTAGGAGGTTTTTTTCCCTCGGTTTGTATATATGCCTATAACCCTAATGGATAACTTATCTTTGTAAATTATCTAATTAATACATTCAGTATTGTGTGTTATGCTCCAAACTTCTTCTTCTTCCTTGTGCTACTCATGTGCTTCCGCAATCCTCAAACTCCAACACCTCCATCTTCCTTGATCATTGAGGTCCTCCCTCCCTCCCATGCAGCCAAGGGCACCAATGGTGACTTGAGTGAATCGGATGACAAGGTATGCCAAGGTCTTTGCCTTGATCGCCATTGTAGTTGTATGCCTTTGGTGGATAGGTAGGTGCTCGCTTCACTTGCACAAAAGCAAGAAAGCCTTTGCATCAAAAAACTTTGATACCCGTGAAATATTGATGTAATGATGATGCACCATGATGAACTCTTGTTTTTTAGAGCTCCATGATGATACTCTAATAGTAGAAAACCAAACTCTACATGCCACACAAAGTACTCTAAACAAGGCATGTAGAATATGCAAAAACACACACAGTACACAAGAAGCATGAACACAGATATCTTAGGTGTTACAAATATGATCGAACTTATAGTCTATGGCTAACCAAGCCACTATATGTTTTTTACAAAACATATGAAAAAGTGTTCAATTGTCATTTGGCCTTTCACATGGAGACTAACGGTAGCAATGGAGTGTCTATTGGATATCACTATGCTTTGTCCAACCATGGAACATTGGATTCTTGGTGATGTCCAAGGCTTACTAGTTGTTGGTGTGGATGCATCTTAGAGTAACCTAAAAAAACACTAATTGCAAATAATAAATGGTGAAGCTAGATGGCCTCACATGTTGCAAAGTTTGAGCCACATTAATCCATGTTATATCTGGAAAAGGGAATAGAGCAGTACTTCTTTTGGGAGACAAATATACGTTTTTTCATCTACCAAACTCCCATGCCTAAGAAATAGTGTAGACCCAGATCTATCATGGAATACTCAAGGAACATCTATGTAATGATGAATTGGATGGCTTCATCATTTGATCTTTCTGGTATATGTATAAATTAAGGATCATTAGTGCTTCTCTAAAATCCTTTAGCTTTGAATAACTTATGGATCTTTTCATACTAGGCCCTAGGGGCTTGTTTAAGTCCATAGAGTTCTTTCAAAAGCTTGTATACATGATCTTCCTTTCCTTTTATCTTGAATCCTTTAGGTTGTTCTACATATAACTCTTTTTGAAGGTCAGCATTTAGGAAAGCACTTTTGACATTGATTTGAAGTGTGCACTCAATGCAAGAATGACTCTTATGGTTGCAAACCTTGCATTAGAGGCAAAGGTTTCTTCATAATCAATCCCATGTTGTTACTTATAACCCTTTAGTACAATTCTTGCTTTTTACTTGTCCAAGGTACCATCTAATTTGTACTTAAAATTCTATATCTACTTAAATCCAATAACTTGATGATTTGAAGGCTTTGGATCAAGTTTCCAAGTGTTTTTATTTTCAGTTGCATCAATTTTTTTATGCATAGCTTCTTCCCACTCAGGTTGACTTTGAGCTTCTTTGAAATTGGAAGGCTATAGAATCTGTTGATGCTAGTGCATAAGTGCATCATTAACATACTAGCTTTGTTCACGTTGCTACTTCTCTATGAGCCTTTGAGATCTCCTAGATTGGTGAGAAGTATTTACTTCTGATTTTTTCTTAGAAATAATTGTGTACCCCTCTGAAATGTATATGGACAAACTCAAACTTGAACTTGGATCTTTGATTGAGTACTTTGAAGCTTCATCAAAGACGGAATCTTTTGAAATGGCGATGAAGTGATTCCCAAGATCATACCATCTATATGCCTTAGATTGTTCACCATAGCCAATGAATAGATGTTTCTTGGACTTAGATTGCAACGTATGTCGTTCTTCCTTGGGCACATGTACAAATGCTTTGCTTCCAAACACTTGAAAGTAGTTGACATCAGGCTTGTGTCCATAGTATGCTTCAAATGGAGTCTTATTGTGTAATGCACTTGTGAATCCTCTATTGATGATGTGAACAGTGGTGTGTACAAATTTGGCCCCAAACTTGAATGGTAAGCCTTTATTGTGAAGCATAATGCATGATGTTTCCATGAAAGTTCAGATCTTTCTTTTAGCTACTCCATTTTGAGATGGAGTATGAGTTTGAGTAACCTATGTCTTGATGCTCTTTTGTTTTAAGAAGTTTTCGAATTCATGGCTGATAAATTCATCACCTCCAGCTGATATATTGCCCTCCAAGTGTAAAGATCCTATGTTAGATGTCATTCTCAATGGTCGGATGCCACGGGATTGCAAACCTCTAAGTTATCATTCGTGGCATGTGTGCCATAGATTTGCAAAGTTTTTATGGTCTTGAATGAACTTGATGTCTTGTTCGCATCTTGTTATACCATTCTCTAAGCTTAAAAAATGTATTTGCCTTAGATTTGAGTAAATAGACCCATCCATATATATATATATATATATATATATATATATATATATATATATATATATATATATATATATATATATATATATATATATATATATATATATATATCATGCGATCATCTACAATGAAACAGAACTGGAATGGTCCACTTAGCGATGGGGTATTCATTAGTCCATAGAGATCCATGTGGACTAGGGCTAGAGACTTCCTTGCTCAGGTGGAAGCCTCTTTGGGAACAGGATCCCTATATTGCTTGCCTTGACTGCAAGCTTGGCAAATATTGTGCACTTGTCCAATCTTATGTAATGATGTTGAGATTTTGGTAAAGTATGATCTGTATCCATATCCCTAGTACCATAGGGTGGAAATAGACTCCTTAGCAAGAAAATGTGAAGGCATGTACAAGCCTTTATCCTAAAATCCTTGAGTGATGATGTCCTTGGTACTAGGATTCAATTACCCTCACTAATGTGTTGTCAAAGAGAACTTCTCTGTGATGATCAATGATTTCCTTGATGGAGAGGATTTGTGTACACAATTTTGGTACAAAAAGTATGTTTGATAAGGCTTTGCATTCCCCTTTGTGATTCATAATTTTTATTTCATATTTACCTTCAATTGGAAGACTCTTGCTATTTCCTAAGTCCACTTCATCAGTATGATCTTCTAACTCTTGAAATGACTCACAGTCCTTGCACATGTGAGAGGTTGCACCACTATCAAATATCCACTCCTGTGAGAACCTAGAAGTGATTAGGTAATTGGCCTCACTTGAGATAAAGAGATCTTCACTTGAACAATGAGACGGATGTTGAGAGGACTTAGCTTGATTCTTGGAAGTAGAGGCTTTAGAATTGTTCTTCATCTTATAACAAAACTACTCTATATGCCCTAAATTTCCACAATGATTGCATATAAACTTCTTGGATGAGTTGTTGGAGGCTTGTTTAGGAGCATTGCCTGAGTGATTACTAGAGTTCTTAGCTTTGTTGAATTCATGGCTTCTTCTTGCAATGTTGAAGAGTTAGCTCATGAGTCATGGAGGAGCAAAAGTCTTTGCACTTTCTCCCAAGTTGACACTTGGCCTTGATTGTAATGTGTTGTTACAATAGTCTTATATTGTTCATATATTGCAGTAGTGATCTGTGCAAACACATTTAGGACCCTCGGGGCACTTTTTCCCTCTTTAGGAGGTTTTTTCCCTTGGGTTGTATATACCCCTAACAAGTTACTTGTCTTTGTATGTTCACTTGCTAATACATTTAGTATTGTGTGTTGTGCTCCAAGCTTCTTCTTCTTCCTTGTGTTGTTCACATGCTTCCGCAAACCTCAAACTCCAACAATTGGTATCAAAGCAGGTCATCGCCTCATCTAGGGCATCGTTGACACCCCTTCAGTCATAGTCTCAAAATCACACGAAAATTGGTGAGCATACTCAAAGCCATTAGGACCTCAAAACCACTTTGCTTTGTCATGTTGAAATTTTGTCTTGAGCTCGTTTTGGCCTTTGAATGCACTATCGCAACACTTGTGTAGGAAATTTCTTCCTTTTGTGCCAAACATATATAGAGGTTTTGGTTCACCATTACAAGTGCCTCAAAGTCTGCTACAATTTTAGCAGAGCTCGATAGGATGGTTTTGTTCAATGTTTTGAGGTACAATCATTTTTCTGCATCAGGGTATTTACTTAGTGGCCATGGCTAAAAGCAATGATGCATTTCGTATGTTGGATGTTGAGGACAAGTTGGATGGTATTAATTATGCATTATGGGCATATATGATGTGCCATGTATTGGTAGAGGAAGGGTTTAAGGAATATTGCACAAGGTATTGAAAACATCCTACTACACATGTGAATACAATTATTGAAGGTGCTCTAGATGGTATTGAAGATGATGATCTTTGGATTCTTGTTCATGTTGCAATTCTTGCTACACCTATTGTAGAACAACTTCTTTGGGATGGAAGTGATACTCAGGCACATGCATTGATAGCTTTGTCTATCAAACATGCCATTATCCCTCCCTTTTTTGAAATAGAAAAAGATGCTAAGGATACACTTACCACTTTATACCAGGCAAGAAAATAGGATCGTGTTGCTTACCTCCAAAAATAGTTGGAGATTGATCATATGAATGGAGGAGACTCTATGGACAGGTTTTTGACAAAGATCAAATATTTGGAGGAGTAATTGATTTGTGTTGATGAATTCTTTCCAGATAGTTCACTTGTGTAGACTCTTCTTAATGGTCTTCTAGATTCATATCATAGTTTTTCTTCTACTATTTGATTGATGGTGAAAGGCAATCCATGCCTTAAAACTTGAGGATTTAGTCTTTGTTTTGTTGAAAGAAGATTAGTGCAGACAAAATAGGTCCATTATGTGTGTTGCAAATCAAGATTTCCCAGCTACTTAGAAGGACAAAGGTAAATGGAGCTCATCTACTAGTAAGCAGAAATATGCTAATGTTCCACAATCAAAGAAGGAAGACAAAGATGAGAAGAAAACAGAAAAGTAGAAATAGTTTTGCAAATACTTCAAGAAAATGATCATGTCATAAATATTTTTCTAACATTGGTTGCAAACGAGGCAAAGAAGAAAGAGATTTTAATGGTTGTTGCAAAGGCCTCTACACCTAAAACCAAGTCTGTTAATCTTGTGGAGAATCAAGAATGTGTGTTTACTTTTTTATGTAGTTATGACCCATCCTCTCATGAGCAGTATATATGTGCAATAGACTAAGATGTTTGATATTTTTATAGTGGGGCAACCAAACATATTACCTCACAGTGTAGCTTCTTTTGCTCGCTTAAGCTTGCCCTATAGGGAACACTGTCACATGCACTAACAACTCCTCTTTTCTTGTAATGGGAGTTGGTAAGATGATTTTGACTTATTGTTGATTATAGTTCTTTCATATTGTGAGATGCTTTGTTTGTGTCAGGGATTAAGAAAAATATGTTTTCAGTTTCAACATTAGCTAAGATTGATTTGGTTGTCAAATTTGTTGATGATAGATATATAGTTCATGATCTGTCAAACAACAATGTCATTATTGCTTTTGGAAATTTATGTCACGGGTTGTATAAGCTCATAGACTATGCAAAATCTATGAATGATTCAGCATGCGCAATACAATATTCTTAGGCTATCTCATATGCTAAGCTTTGGCGTGCACACTTTAGTCATCCGAATTATGCTAGTTTTCTATGCCTGTAGAAATTTCAAATGGTATCCTCTCTTCCCAAACTTGAGGCAACTTGTAAAGATGTTTGTGAAGGTTGTATTCGAGCTATTCAGAAGTTGCACCTTGTTCATAATGATGTATGTGGTCCTGCATAAACACCTTTTTTGGGAACTACCTTTACTTCGTGACTTTCATTGATGATTTCTCTAGCCATGCATGGGTGTATCCATTGAACCTAAAGACCAAAGTGTTTATGTACTTCAAAAAACTTTTGTTTTTGACTGAAAATATGTCAGCATGTAAATTGGGCACCCTCCATTCTGATCTAGGGGGAATACGTGTCATCTTATTTTTAATGCACTTTTGGTTGATTGTGGGATAAAACATGAGTGTACATTGTCATATATTTCTCAAAAAAGTGGAGTTTTCGAAAGAAAGAATAGGTCTCTCATGGAAATGTACTTAATATGTGCCCCACCAAAGCACTACAATCTATCACTCCATATGAGGCTTCGCATGGTTGCACTCCATGTGGTACTCATTTGTGTGTCTTTGGTTGTTCGGCATATGCATTAGTGCTTGAACAACAATGCTGGAAATCGGATGATAAAGCAACAAAATATATATTTTTGGGTAGAGTTCTGAAAGAAAAGTCTATCGTTTGTATCATCCACAGACTAAACACATTTTGGTTAGTCGTGATGTAATTTTTCTGGAAGTGCAATTCAACCGTTACTTTCATGTACTAAGGAGATATCACTTAGCTCCAAAGATGTGTATGACAGTTTGCTACCTCTTTTATGGCTGGAAAGTCAAGTGATCGTCCAAATGAGGCAATTTCTCAACCTTTATAGGTTCCACATGATGATGTACATCATTCCATTTCTCGCGGAGATTTACATGATGCACTTGTTGATGAGAGGCTTGATATATAAGAGGAAAAAAATATGCCTAAAAGGTTGGTGGAGACTTTGCAAGATAGCAAATTAGATGCACCTCTATCATATCATACTTGTTCAGGATCTCATAGTGATTCTTTTGCATCAGATTGTTATGCAATGGATACCTCTAGTCTTTGTGATGATATGAGCATGTTTCTTTTGCCAAAGTATAAAATTCAAAAAATTGGATGGCTGTTATGTAATCAAAATATGATTCTATTATGAAGAATGGTATGTGGTCTTTATGTGGTTTTCCTCCTAGCAAAAAGGCCATCGACACTTAATGGGTCTACAAGTTGAAGTGTAAGCCTGATGGAACACTTGATAGGTATAAGCCTAGCCTTGTTGCAAAATGTTATGCTCAAGAAAGAGGCATTGATTTTGATAAGACCTTTGCACCCACATGTCAAATGACTACTATTCGTAGAATGTGTGTACTTGCATCCCATCATGGTTGGAATGTACATCAGTTTATGAGAAAGTTTATGTTTTTCAGCCTCGTGGTTTTGTATAGAAAGGGCATGAAAACAAAGCGTGCATGTTGAAAGGGCATTATATGGTTTGAAACAAGCACCACATGCTTGGTATGAGAAGATACGTGCCTAGTTGATTGTGCATGGTTTTGAAAAGACTCCAACTGAGAGCACCTTATATCTTAAGCATGCAAATGATGTGCTTTTGATCATTGTTGTGCATTTTTATGACATGCTGCTCATTGGTCCAGATAAGAAGCATATTGTTGAATGTAAGGCTGATTTGCATGCCTCTTTGGAGATGTCAGAGTTGGGACATTTGCATCATGATTTGGGCTTGTTTATGCAACTTGATGGCGAAATAGCTTTGTGTCAAACAAAATATATTGACACATTATTGTAGTTTTTTTCCCTTGAAGATCGTAAACCTATTGCCACTCCTATGGAAACACATTTATGATTGATTCTTCATGATGTTGGAGATGCATTTGATGTTGTTCTCTATCAGCAAGTTGTTGGATGCTTGATCTACTTATGCATAACTCAGCTTGATATTCAATTTGATGTCTCACAAATGAGAAGGTTTATGCATTGCCCAGGTGTCAAGCATTGGAAGTTGATCAACCACAACTTTTTCTACTTGAGTGGTACCCCTCTATTTGGATTGCTTTATCCCAAGGGGGGATCACTACCACCAGATTTACATGCTTCTTTCGGCTCAAACTAGGCTGGTTGTTATGTCACTCATGTGTCCACTACTGGTTTTTGCTTCATGCTTGGTAGCTCATGCATATCTTGGTTGATCAAGAAGTAGCCTATTGTGGCCACTTGTAGTTGTGAGGCTGAGTATAGTGAAGCTTTCGCAACGATTGTTGAGTGTGTGTGGCTTAGACCCCTTTTGGATGATTTGGGTGTTGGTCAATCTTCTACCACCACCTTCTTCATTGAGAGTCAGAGCACATTGTCAAATGTGAGGAACCCTATGTTCCATGCTCACACAAAGCACATTAGGTGTATTATCATTATGGCAAGGACAGGCTCTCTACTAGAGAGATTAGTTTTGCATATGTTCCTACACAAGATAACATTGCATATCTTTTCACAAAGACTTTGCCTTGGGAGAGGTTAGAAGCTTTCTGCAAAGATTTGGGATTACTTCCTTTTGTGGATTGATCTCTTTCCACATAGCTTGGCACATCCTTATACATGATGCTAGATCCTTGTTCATTGCATCACTCCTAGGGGGGATTTGTTGATATATTTTGTTAGTGATGTGCATGAACACACTTAGGATCATTAGGTCACTTTCTCCCCCTTAAGGAGGTTTTTTCCCCTACTCGTATATGCACCTATAACCCTAAGGAGTTACTTATCAATGTACATTCACTTGGTAATATATTTTGTATTGTGCATTGTGCTCCAAGATTCTTCTTCTTCCTTGTGTTGTTTGCGTGCTTCCCCATAACTCAAACTCGAACACATATGACTTAAGAAGCTTAATTAGAAGCCTAATATCCATATCTTCTCTTGATACCTATTTTCCATCCAATGTAAGGTTTGCATTGGTAACCATCAAAAGTGGCGATGATGTTAGTGACGAGATCATAGGCCTAATGGAGATGTTATGGAACTCCGCTTCTAAGGCATAAACTCTAGAGGGAGTCTTATCCTCATAGAGATCGTGAAGTATTTTCCAAGCCTCATGGGAATTTTTGCAAGAATTAATATGTCCTTTAGTTAACTTATCACACGCTAACAATAGTTGTCCTATATAATAGAGTAATTCTATGATCTAAAGGTCTGGCCAATTCAAATGGATCTAAAATTGAACACCGTTTGGTCACTCATGTGTATGATCAATATCTTGAGACTTGACTTAAGCATAAGTTCATGTGCTCTCTTAAACAAGTGATCCACTTAGCCTAATGGTTAAGTCTCAAGGTTGTGAAGGAAGGGGTCATGAGTTCAACCACAATGGGGAGCATGGGGAGAGAGTTTTTCCCAAAGAGCCTTCTAACTCAAGTTAATGTGAATTAACTTGATTCGAGAGAGACTTAACTTGGGTGGCAAGTACACCAACCACTAGTGGACTCTAGTGAAATGTACTAAAGCAATGGTCCAGATCACTCCAACCGATAATAGAATCTTATGGAATATGTTAAAGGAGTGGTGGAGATTTCACATGCACTTGTGGAATCTAGTTACATTCATGGTCCTTGTTGATTTGAGCAGCTATATATACAAGCATAAGGTTGGGAGGAAAGTCATCGCTCTAGCAGGTGGTGGTCCTATTAGTTTTTTTTTTTGCATTGGTATCAGATTCAAGCTTCCATGGGCCTCGAGAGCCTTCATCATCATCCTTTTCAAGCTCATATAACTCATCATCTTCCTTTTAGGTACACTCTTTACATATGATTTCTAAGCAATTCTTTTCTCCATTGAGGCATTATCTCCCTCTCTTTTTGGATTTTGGCAACAAAAGAGATTTCTTTTCAAGTCTAGCAAGCTTTATTCATGGGACTTGACCTCATAACCATAGAGTTATGGCCCTTGTACTCTACCAGCTAGTCTACACAAGCAGCTTACGAACTTATGTTGCCATTTATAGATATCTTTAGTTGTAGTTGTGTGTGGCTCATACAACAAAACAATGATCTTGATCAAAGCTTGGCACAAAAGAGGTACACAAGATTTGATCAAATGACCTCCCCCCAGTTATCGAACTTCTCTAAACCAACTACAACCACATTTTTCCCGTAGATTGCTATGAAAAATTGACATTTTTATCTTGTAAGCCACTATTCCTTTGTTCTTTGGATAAGGAAGATGCAAAAGATTAAATAGGAATATGTTGCACTACGTAGGGGTCAAACCTAGACCTTTAGGTGAAGAATTAGAGGCTTTATCCACTATGCTAATAGTACCTAGTGAGAGGTATTCTAGCACATAATCATTATGCATAGGATTCTCGTTTGCATAAGTATTCATATGTTCAACTCACGTCTTGATCTCTAGACCTTGGAGCACGAAACAATGGCTTACCCAATAGTTGCTATATAAACAAATTTTGTGGATATTAGATTGGACCGATTTTAAGATTGGGCACCTTCATAGTTGCAAGTGTCCAATAAAGTTTCTATCTGACAGACACAAGCTACCTAGGTTTTGAAATCCAGTTCTTTAACGATAGAGATCTATAGAAGACATCTACAAAAGCACTACCTCTTGGGTTAAATTATGAAAACCATGGAGGACATCATTCAAAATAGTGATTCTTCAAGCACTTGTAGAGCAAGGATATGAGTTTTCCTTATAAGAAGAAGAAGATGTTTGGAGGAGGGCAAAGATGTGAGCATGGCAATGATGTTTGGATCTTCTTTAAGGAGATCTAAAGTAGTTTCAAAGCATGTAAAGATTTCTATCAAATACCAAAGGATGGATGAAGCTTGATCTGAAGATAAGTACTTTCCAAGTTGATATTTCTATTTCAATACTAAATTTTCTCTTTGTTTTCATGTAGATCGCCTTTAATTATCATTGACGCATGGTATAAGTCTTCATTGTTGATAAAATTTATAGAAATTTTATGTTAATTAATGAAAGTAAGACCAGCAAGCATACACTTAAGCCTAATTGATGATTAGAAAAAGAAAAGTAAACACCTTCAGGATATAGATGTTTTGTCAAAGAGAGGAGCAAAGTATTAGATTTCTCAAGGCTTAGTGTTGAACAAGACAATGATGTGTTCATAGTAAAATTATTGTATGTTGGTTCATTCATTAAGAGATGCTTGTACTTTAAACTATGCAACCACAATGGGTTGACAAAATATGTTTAAAGTACTCCAGTAACATCAAAAGATTGACCAATCGTATAAAATTTTGTTTCAAACTCAAGAAAAGGTAAACATATCACATAGATGAAAGTTCAAGTCAAACTTTCATGATGGAATGGAAAACATATCCTAAGGTGATATTTAACCTTAGTTTGACATTCAAGAAATGAACACAACTCAAGCAATAAAGCTTTTGAGTATTATCCAAAAGTCTAGCATTCCTTTTAAGAATCATTCAAGAGGTGCAAAAGATTCCAAGATGAATCCTTTGTTCATATTGATTATTACTTCAAAGTAATCTCAAGTATTTTAAGAATAAAATTCTCCCTAGTTCTGAGAATGAAATTTTTCAAACTAGTTAGATAGCAAGTAATTCCCAAGAAGTCACAAACCATCGATAGTGGTACTTAAAGTCCAATTATTGATATAATCCGTAGGTGTATCAATCTTGAAAAGCTTCTTAGATTTGGAATCTAAAAGGCATTATCTCATTCTTGGTCTTGAGTTGAGGGAAAGGTCCCTAAAATCCAAAGGGTAAACTAAGAATCTTTAGATAGTTTTGATAGCTCTTAAAGATAAAGGCTAAGTCTTTATTCGTACTACAAGGTCAACAAGACTTGATCAAGCTTAAAAAAGTTTTGTCCAAGAACTTACGATTGGAAGTTTTCCCAAGTGTTGGCAATAAAGCTCATGCATGACTCATGAGTGTTACCTCTTTAAGCACCAAGTTCTCAATTGGATTAAATACTCAAATCAAGATTTTTTCCAAAATCAAGGCATAAAGGGGTAAAAGGGTCTAGATATACCCTAGATGTTTGGCCTTAAAAGTTCTTTGCAAGATCTAGTAGGTATATAAATGAATATAACACCTTCGTCTTAGCTCTCAATATTGGCACCAATAGGGATTCGAGAAAGGATCATTAGAAATGATCATGAAAGCATTTAAAAAGAAATAGAAAGCATGCCAAACTAGGATCTATTTTATGGATTAAAGAAAGTATCCACTAGTATGGCACAGTGGAATTCTAACTCCTTTTGAGAATTTTTCTTTGATGGCCAAAAAGAAAAACAACTCATGATTCAAAAAAAGCATCAATCCAATTATCTCTTTCTTAGGAAAGTGCATTGAGGTAATATACTTAGACCACTACATGAAAGGATAAAGAAATCAATGAGATTTTTTCTCTCACATTTAAATCAGAAGTGAAGTCTATAAAACTTCACCATGTCCAAATTCTAAATCGATTCTAGGTTAAAAGGTTAAAGATCCTTTCCACCAAGGTTTGACTAACTAATTCAATCCCCAAGTTCCTAGTGTAACTCGGTGAATTCAATTTTTTGACTCAAAGTAATGCACAAGAATTGCATTCCTAGTTAGCACTCATCAAGATTAAATAAATGAATTAACTTAGTCTCAAGTGAAGCATTATTCAGGGTCAAAATATCATCAATAGAGCCTCAATGGGTTGACACACTAATGTTGGATACCACACTAGTATCTTGTGTTTGGATGATTTTTTGCTTTGCTCCATGAATTCTTTCTAGAATCTAGTTTCTTTCTCTTAAAGATAGATAAGATGATTCAATACATTGTTGAAACATATCTTTGAAAAGTAGAAGTCTTGAGTCACATAGAGTTTGACCAAGTATCTTAGAAGTTTGAATTGGTTGCACAATTTTAGTTTTTTCTTTCAACGTTTTGAATCTTTTGGATTTGACTCAGATAGAGTATTTGATTATTTTCATAAAAGTCCATGGTGAGCTAGTTGAAACAAGGCAGCTAAATTAAACATCAGAGATAGATGTTCTATATTAGAACCCATTCAATCTTCAAGAGATGCTAGGTCTAAGTTCACTAATTGATTTGAGTTTGCTTCAAGTTACATAGCATAACTCCAATCATATTCATAGAGTTCAATCCACTCTAGAAAAGACAAGTTAAAAATTGCGCATAAGATGGACAGTCCCCAAGAATGTAAAGCTATGGATTTTGGGAAAATCACCCTTAGTTGGACCATTTTCATTTTGGAGTTGACTTGGTCAAGATAAAGTAAGGTTGACCAAAAGTAAATGGCAAACTTTCTACTACATTCTACTTGGGATTTTCAAGTCCATTAGGAACAATTAATCCTCGAGTCGGGTAATAAATCAAGTAAATGCAAATTGGAAGTGAGCCATAGTACAAACATCCAAGTTGGATAATTCAGACAACCATACTTCTAGTTTTCCAAATTAATTTCAAGTGAATCAAGAGTTGTCAAAGTCTTGTGCAGACTAAGAATCCCACCTTAATTACTATGTCTATGCACCAATGATGCCCAAAAATGGACTAGTAATTTGAATCCACCCATTTTGCATGTTAGGGCCCAGACAGCACATAGTGAAAACACTGTATTAGTTAGGGATGTTTTCATCCACCCTTATAAATCATTCCCTACTTTGCACTTAGATCGGTTTATCAAGTGCAAAGCTAGATGGTGTTTTGAATCATTTGGGCAAGGATCCCACCATAGAGATGAAACATGTTCTTTAAGATTAGACCATGAGGCTTGGGGGTTGCCTATTGTTACTATATATAGCTTTATTTTTTAGGACAAAAATATTTCCCAAGGGGGAAAGAATGTATTAAAATAAGTATATGACCTAAGGGTCCGATTGGTTCAGACATATCTGAAATTGAACACCATTTTGTCAATTGTGTGTATGGCTAAAGATATTGAGAGTAGACTTAACCATAAGTTAAAAAAGAGATCTAGTTAGCCTAGTGGTTAAGTCTCAAGGTTGTGAAGGAGGAGGTTTTAGTTTCAACCCCATGGGAAGCATGGGGAGAGAGTTTTGGCCAAAGATCTTCTAATTCAAATTAGCATGAGTTAACTTGAGTCTAGAGAGTCTTAACTCGAGTGGAGAGTACATCAACCACTAGTGGACTCTAGTGGAAGGTAGTAATGCAATGTTTGAGATCACTATGACCACTAGTAGACTCTAGTGGAAGATATTAAAGGATTGGTGGAGATTTCACATGCACTTGTGGACTCTAGTTATATTTTTTATCCTCATTGATTTGACTATATATACAGGTGTCACATGATATTCATGGGTATTATACCATATTATATAGAGAAGGGTAGAAAAAAGAGAAAGAATTCTTTCGAGAGAGGGTGAAAAAAAAAAGGAGCCGCTTGAGCATGGTTGGGTGGTTGAACAATAGATCTTTGTGTGTGTCTTCCCATGACTCCTTCAACAGAACCATATGTTATAGCAGTATAGCAAAAGATGCGGATATGATAGTGGTATCAAAGCACGAGATCCATGCCTAGCTTTCATGCACAAAAGATGGGATTTGATCTCTCGCCACTGAGATGCAAGGTGCATGCCTTATCCAAGCTCCCTTAGATCTATAGATGCCATATTCAATCGGTGCAAATATTATTGATACACCATTTGCCGACTACCCCATGTCGTTTGAGATGTGCATCATTTTAGAGTAGAGATTCTCACACAAGAAGTACTAATTGTTGAAGCAAGATTGAAATGAAGCATTCACACAACCATAGAGATCTTATGATATTGAATTAGCCATGAGGTGATCCAGTAAAGCCTTCAGCAACTTCTTCCACACACGAATGTGAAAGGTGGAAGATGATCAATTAGGCATAGAGTAGTAGTAGAAGATGATGCTCTTCTCCATGGAAGATAAGGACCTTTATGGCATCCTGCGTGATTCTAGCAAGGAGGAGTTATGGCCTCAAGTTCCAGGTTTGCGTATTTTTAAATTTTTGTAGAATCTTTATTTTTGAGAAGAGCAAAGAAGGATTTGCGGTCAAGCTCTTGGAGGGGAATCACATGTATGGAGATTTTGAGATATATTCTCATTTTAAGTCAAGGATTCCCTCAAAATAACAACGCATAAGTTGTAGGTACCTTTAAAATAGCCTACTTTCATGATTTTCACATAAATTTTAGGAGCTATTTTGCATAACATTTCGGGAAAGGAAAATGAAGCGGGATTTTTCATAGATTTATGGAAAAAACAATGCATATGTATAGTATAGTGTATGTAATTCCATATACAATAAAGAAAGTCAAATATTAGCTCAGTATGATGGGAGTTTGAAGCTCCACAAAAACCCCTTCCATAACTATTTGAGAAAAAAATTAAGCACATGAAAGTAAGAAATTCCCATTTTGGAGGAGGGAAAAAGAAGTGCATTAGGTATTGATGGATGGAAAAAAGTATATATAATGAGAATATGGCATATGGAGTTCATAATGGAATCATTAGATTCATCAAAATCATAAGTTCAGGAGGAATTTTACTTCCCCAAATGCCCCCTTTCCACACTTTTTGGAAAAAAAATTCAGGTGCTAATTTTAGCAAATCTCCACTTTTAGGATCAAGAATCATTTGAGAGGTTTTCCATGGATTAATGTATACCTACATGGATTAAGTTATATATATTGCCATTGAGAAAAAGAAAATCCAAGAGAAATCCATATTAGGAGTGGATTAGAAGCTTGCTATGATCTCCCATTTAACTTTTTACAAGAAAGTAGACATCTTGCTTTATGCCTCTTTTGGGGGACAAAGTAGCATGTGCAAAGGGAGGATTTGGAAAGGTGAAAATAGGTCCAAGCATCTTTATATGCTCTTCTCTGAGGTTATGGAGAGAATTCTAAGATTTTCATGATGGAAGAATACTTTTGGGCACTCCAAAAATCACATTTTTCACACTTTTTCCAACCCCTCCAACAGTCCACTAGTTTGGCATGTCCTGCTTGGAAAGGCCATATCTTGGGCTAAAAGACTCCAAATTGGATGTGCTATGGCTCTTTTCAAAGAGCACAACTTCTAGTTTCAGTTTAAAAAAAGAAAAATTGGAAAGTATGTACTTTTGTAGGTCTGTATAGGTTTGCAAAGTCTGAACAATTTTTGGAAACTACCTTCTAGGAGCCATATCTTACAAACTGGGAAGGCGATTGAAGTAATTTCACTTTGAGCCACTTGTGCATGATATATATTTCATTTTATGATTATTTTCAGGTCCTAAAAAAGATTTTACACGTCCAAAGAGGGATTACAAATGCATTTTTTTGGGTAAATTTGCATTATTTTTGTAATCATCTGACCATGCCTTATGTTTTGGGAAGTGATCTGATGTTTTGGACACTTAAAATTTTATGTTAGGACCTGAAGAGGAAGGTGTAGAGGTTTATTGAAAAGGACTTGGATGCATGCAATTCCGATATCAAACCATTCAGGGATGTATGGTTTATATTTTTTAGCATTTTACTTTATGTTATGGCATGTTCTATATGTACATGCATGGATTGGAATGCATAAATCAAAGTTGATCATTTTTCTAATTCTAAAAATATGGATCAACCTCTTAGGAGTACACTTTTTGATTGTTTGCAGGAAAGATGGTTGTAGGAACAACATGGTTATGCAACAAAGAGATTGTTGCTAGCATTTGTTTTTTATGTTTTTGCAGGTTATGGAGTCCATGTATGAGTATATGGCATGCATGCCATGGAGTTTTCAAACCCTATGTTGTTGGATGGCCTGTGTGCCATTGCATTTATGGTTAAATCTTTTTAGGAATCCATTTCCTTGGGGAAATGTTGTCAAAATTTTTCCCACCTCATGGTGTTATATACGCACTTACATTTAGGTAAGAATGTTATGGCATGGTAAGATGCCTTTTTTGCAAACATCAGTAAGGTGTTAGCATGCTTGTAAGCATGTATTTGATGGACTTAGGAATATCATAGCACTCTAGATAAGGCAACTTCAGTAGTAATAGGATCCATACGCATAATCCTTATGGATTTTAGACCATAGGATTGCTAAGGGGAAGGAGCTATACCTTCACCATTAGGAATGTGCACAAGCAATCCTATAGGTTATAGGAAGTTGCATAGAGGCACAGGAGATACATTTATGATAATCTCCAAGGTAGTGAGGATTTACTTATCTTCACAAGAGTCTCACAGTATGATTAGGAGACTATGGGTATTATGAGTAATACTCAAAGAGTGACTAGTTTCACTCATGCACATCACTTGACCAAGTAGTGAAGGATTCCTACTACACTACTAAGGAAACAACTAGACGGGATCACATAAATGGGTTTCATGAGACAGCATTGACGGGTGCTTATGTGATTCGAGTGATGGTTAGGAAGGCTAGAGGCATGGCACTAGCTCTATGACTTAGAGCATAGATCCCTTCGTCAAGAATAGTAGGGGTACCCAATACATATATGTATATTGAGATCTATAGAGAGGTACTCAAACCTTGTCTTGGTACCTAGGAACGAGTTAGTCTGGAATAGAAAGGGATATCCATTGTCACGTGTTGTCTAGAACCAAACTAACTAGTTCGAGGATATGTGATTCATTAGAGTCCACTTAGATATTCCATTGCATATATATGGAATATATCTTTGATTTAGTGTAGGTATGACACCATGAATTGGAAGAAGGTTCCACTAGTATGGGATGGCAGAAACAACTTCCCTTTGAGCACTCTTCTTCTATGGCCAGGGAGAAAAGGACTCATCATTCATGGCGTCATGTCTCACTAGATCAGAGGAGAGATCTTAGTAGACATCTCCTTAGGATTGGGAGTTATCTTTCATAGTTTAGGGAAGAATTATTCTAATAGTAGAGAATGTGATAGGTGATTTTATCCCCATTGCTATCGATCTCACTCTAACTTAGAGATCTCACTTTAGCTCCTCTTCCTTGAAGGGAAAAAGGAAAGGAAAATATTGTTTCTTCTTTGGAGAAGAATAGAGTATGTTTTCCTTTATAGAGAAGATATGTTTAGAAAACATCTTTTAGTTTATTTTAGAAGGAATTCATTTCCTCTACTTTTCAATGTACTTTTCCTTCACATGGGACTTTCATTCTCCTCTATTTTGGAAGGAAAAGTATGGAGAACTTATTTACATGTTCTCGATTATGGATGAGTAGAGCAAATGGATTCAACAGAATCTCTTTCAAAGGGAAAGGGAAAGTGGAATAGATTCCACTACCAGAGCTTTATAGATGAGATCAAAGACAAAAGGGAGATCAGTTAATCATGATGGTTAGGTTGAGTCTCACCTATAGACTCTAGAGAGAAGCAGTTATGCTATTTTCAGTGATGGTCCTTTACTAGATGAGATAATCTAGTTATTGACATTAGTTAGACTGGGAGTAGTTTGATGATACCTCTCTTTAGAGTTTATAGGAGATAGGGATATATCTAACCTATAACGGCACCAAAACTCTAATTTGGTGTTACATCATGAGTATGATGTGTAAACATCAGTTAGGAGCATGGGTACTTAGGGATTATCTCAATCTCAAAGGGAATACTTTTTGCATTCATATGGAAGACCACAGGGAAGAGAATATTTTAGAGTTCGCACTCGTGTCAATAGATGCTCTTCCAATAGAACTTAGTCCAATGGTAATGGATAATAAACCAAAGGCTTCTTGGTCAGTGGAATGTAGAGATTGCATTTTACTGCCAAGAAATTCTTATGTATGAGCTAGATGATGGATTTGCATAGTTCACAAGGTAGCTTAGATTAAACTATTACTTGTGATTACACTCAAGGCTAGGAAGACCTAGAATGGTATGAGGGCAATTTATCATTTAGTCCTAGATTGGAGTACTTGTTATGGGACTTTGTTCTATATTTTAGAGAATTCTATGGTTTATTATCTCCATTATGGTATGGTCAAGCCTATCTTTACACCTGCTTTGCATATTATTACTCCGTAAAGGATACATCATATGGACTTAGTTCACTTTGATGATGTTATAGTTCATGGGAGTGATAGTTTGGAAGTTGAGTCTATATGGGAGATAGTAGGCACCACTCAGATGGTTTCCCACCTTTAAGATGATCACATATAAGAGTTCTTAAGGGGAAGAATACGAGGAAACAACACATAGAGATGACCATGCACATAGAATACATGGGTTTCAGGGGAGTTCAACACTTTCTTCTACCATTATGGACATTTCATGCACATTTTCGAGGATGAAAATGCTCTTAAGGGGAAGGAAATGTCACATGATATTCATGGGCATTATATCATATCATATAGAGAAGGGTAGAAAAAAGAGAAAGAACTCTCTCTCAAGAGGGTGAAAAACAAAAGGAGTTGCTCGAGTGTGATAGGGAGGTTGAACAAAAGATCTCTGTGTGTGTCTCTCCCCGACTCCTTCAACGGAACCATATGTTATAGTAGTATAGCAAAAGATGTGGATATGATAACAGGCATGATGTTGGGAGGAGAGTAATCTCTCTAGCACGTGGTGGTACTAATAGTTAGTTTGTTACATCCTAGGGCTTTCTTATCTTCTACATTCCAAACATTCCATGTGGCTAAGTCACTATCCTTTTCATGTTCAAGTTGCATCACATCGACTATGAAGTTACTTCCTATAATAGGTTTGTGTATAGTAAGCTTGTATGTCATGAGTTGGGTTCTTCTATGCTTAGTTATTAGGGGTAGTGAAGATCATTCTAGGAGGTAGGTAGACTTGTAATTTAGCACATAGACAGCAAAATGGTTTTTTTTTGTGATGCTACTTCCTGCATAGATTGTAAGGAGATGATGATGTGGAATCAACTTAGAACTTAAAGAAAAGAAGATGTTGGCACAGATGCGACATAGAACGTCAGCAGAGAAGAGATAAGATGAGTATGAAGGAACAATTGATGTATTACTACTGAATCAAGTTATAGCAAATTTCACACAAAACAGCGCTAGCACTAGTGTGTAGCGTTCCCACTATTCTCCATTCATAAGAACCTCAAAAAAA
The DNA here is from genome assembly GCA_020310875.1 of Ceratopteris richardii. Taxonomy (NCBI): domain Eukaryota; kingdom Viridiplantae; phylum Streptophyta; class Polypodiopsida; order Polypodiales; family Pteridaceae; genus Ceratopteris; species Ceratopteris richardii. The sequence goes on along the minus strand of CM035431.1, from coordinate 133,095,923 downwards.
CCTTACACACGAGAAAAGTATGATGGTTAACATAATAGGTAGGATATTCATCAAGGAGGAAGGGCTTGAAGTAAGAGCTCTTGAAAAGGAGGGAGATCAACACAAATGTGTGGTTGATCATTAGAAATCTCACAGCTCTCAGTGGCTCCTTCAACAATCACCACTTTTGTCGATTCTTCCAATGCTCCACCTTCACTTTATCAGTTGTTCGACCCTCAAAGGCTTCTCGAGTAGCACTCTAGTGTCACTGATTGTCAATCAATAGACTTAGCAACCTTGCTCACTCCATGTTGGACCTCCTCTGTGATCTCACTTCCCAATCTTTACAAATCCGCTTACCTCTATAGCTACCTATGATTCTCACGCTCCATTCATACATACATTGATGTTTTATCCCATCCTCAACTAGAGATGCATTAAAATCAAAAGACATGTATCCCCCCCCCCCATCAGAACAAAGGATGCCCAATTTACATTTTGACACATTTACAGCCAAAACCAAAAACTGTTTGACACACATAAGTACTTCAGACTTTTCTTTCAATGGATACACCCATGCATGCATGGACAAATTATCAATAAAAGTAACAAAGTAAAGGTAGTTCCCAAAAAAGTGTGTCTGCATAGGACCATAGACATTGATGGGGGAAGTATCTCAACCCCTATGCACCGACATAGCACGAATGACCTCCACAAGTATCCTTATTTGACCTCTACACACGACAAATGCTCTTTCTCATAGCATATGCAGAGAACTCCAATGAGGTTTTGTAGACTTGTAGCTAACACTAAGATCTTTCCAAAAAAACAAATTTCATTCCAAATGAATGCTTACACAAAGAGAAACAATGTCTACAACATGAGCTAGTTGAATGCTCACAACTGCTAGTCAAACAGAGACCTCACTTCACTCTAGCAAACTTTTCTTAGAGAGTATACAAAGAATGAATCTCAAAGTTGGGTGAACTTTAGAACACTCTAATAGCTACCCAATAACACATAAATCATAGCAAATGGATAAATAGAGAAGGAGAACCAGCCCTTACAACAGAGAGCAAAATATTTCCAACAGAGCCTACACACAGAGAGAGAAAGATATCAATCACACAACTTCACTAAAATAAATGTTGCTCCCATATTACTCAAAAAATGCTCCAGAGAATTGTTGAGCAAAAAATAGACTCTAATATCTATCCAATGAGACAAGAATTACATCAAATGGATACAATATGAGGGAGAACCAATGCTAACAACTCAGGGGTAGAGAGTTGCAACATTTCCTATGCACACACATAGATATGCATTCTAAAAGAAAACAAACAAGCAAGCAAGGGGCTTGCTTATCACAACTCCAGCATTTATTGCTCACTTTACATGAGCTAAAACTCCAAGAAGATGGCCCAAAATATGTCGGGATACATGCTCCTTATATAGTGAGAAGTGTGCCCCTAAAATCTAGGAACTACCTTTCCAAATCACCCTCCCAACTTGGAGGACTTAGTTGAGATGACTTGGGGAGTGGTTGAGTGACTTTTCTTGATAGAATCTCGTGGCTTTTGGCTTCCTTTGATTGCTCCACGTGTCCATAAAAGATTCCCCACGAATTTGTAGCTTGAAACTTGACTTTTAACACTCCCACTCAAGCTTCAATTCTTCATCCTCATCCAAGCTCCTTCATGTTGATGCATATCTTGAATTTTGAAAACTTCATCCCATCTAAAGCCTTTGTAAACATGTCGGAAACTTGGTCTTTGGTACCAATATGATGTACTGAAACTTCCTTGGATATCATCTTTTCCCTTATGAAGTGATAGTGCACTTCAATATGCTTGGTTCTAGCATGATAGACAGGATTCGATGTTGGATGAATGCTACTCATATTGTCACAAAAAATTGGATATGTGTCAACCTGCAAATTAAGCTCCATAAATAAATTCTTAATCCACATTAGCTCACATGTGACTTGAGCCAAAGCTCTATACTCAGCCTCGGTGGAAGATAATGCCACCGTGGGTTTCTTCTTTGAAATCCATGAAATGATCTTGCTACCTAGGATGACTAGGTAACCACTTGTACTCCTTCTATCTTCCTTCGAACCGGCCCAATCGGCATCGGAATAAGTTCTAACCTGCATATCATCATCAAATGAGTAGAAAAATCCTTCATTTATAGTGACCTTGAGATATCACAACATTCTTCTTGCAGCTTGCAAGTGTGTAGTCCTTGGACTATGCATAAATTGTGATAACACTCCAACTCCATATGCTATGTCGGACCTAGTTATTGTGCCATAATTGAAAGAGCCTACAATAGATCGATAAAAAGTTACATCCTCTAATGTCTCTCCATCAATGGAGCTTAGCTTTACATTAACTTCCATGGGATTTGAAATAGGCTTGCAATGTAGCATCCCAAACCTCTCAAGTAGGTCTAGAATATACTTCATTTGTATGAGCATAATACCTTCTTCTTTGTATACAAATTCAATGCCAAGAAATACCTAAGATCTCCAAGATCAGAGATCCTAAACTCCTTTCCAAGCTTTTCCTTGATCTCCTCAATGCCCTTTGTATCACTACCTATAATGATAAGATCATCTACATACACACACATGTAGACTACAAGTTCTCCTCTTTGTTTGATCAAGAGATATGGATCCGCCTTGCATTGATTGTAACCACATTTGATCAAATACTCCACCAATCTTTGGTTCCAAGCCCTTGGAGCTTGCTTTAGGCCATAAAGTGCCTTCTTCAACCTACAAACATGATGTGGAAACTCTTTATGAACAAAACCTTGTGGTTGCTCCATGTATACCTCTTCTTCCAAGTCTCCATTGAGATCGGCATTCTTGATATCCAATTGGAAAAGCTTCCATCCTTTGCTAGCAGCCATTGCAATGAGTGTCCAAATGGTGCTCATCTTTGCCACGGGGCTGAGTGTCTCTTCAAAGTCCACTCCATAGGTTTGTGCAAAACCCTTGGCCACCAATCTTGCTTTGAACCTAGAAATAGATCCATCTAAATTCCTCTTTACTTTATAAACCCACTTATTACCTATTACCTTCATGTTCTCCTTCTTGGGCACTAGAGTCCATGTTTGACTCTCCTCAAGTGTATCGATCTCTTCTTGCATTGCCTCTTTCCATTCACTGTACCTTCTTGCATCTTCATAGAAATCGGGCTCATGATCTTCTACTACTTTGTTCATATATGCATAATGAGTTGCCATGTATGAATCATAAGTAAGCCTTTGAGTTGGATACTTGACTCTAAAAGACTTAATTTCTTCACCTTTTGGAGGAATAAACCTCCTTTACTTTGGGTACTTGATCTCTTTCTTTGATGTGGCTTCTTTCTCCATCATGTGTCCTTCATCATCTTCAACTTCATTACCTCCTTCATCCAACTCCACCAATGTTGCTTTGCCTTTGTTGATGGATTGTGCTTCATAGCTTGATGAAGATCTCCCCCTCCATGGTGAGGTCATGCTTGAACTATTTTCATTGATGGAACACCTTGGGCCGCTTAGCTCTAGGTCGATATGTTCTTCATCATGTGCATGTTTTTCTTATTCATATTCCTGCTTACAATCATACTTCTTATACTAAGGGAGTAGCTCATCAAATTCTATATCCCTTGATATCCTCAAGTCCTTTGTGTTTGGGTTGAAGCACATGTAAGCTTTATGATCATTTGGATATCTTAGAAACACACACATTTTTGCCTTTGGTTGTAGCTTGTGCCTCAATTCACTTAGCACATGTACATAACAAGTACATCCAAATATCTTCAAGTGGGAAAGATCAGGTTTCTTACCATAATAGGCTTGATATGGTGTCAAGTCATGGATCCCTGAGGTAGGATCCCTATTCATAAGATACACTGCGGTATTTGCTGCATCACTCCAAAACATGTTAGGTACATTCATCTCATTAAGCATTGCTCTAGTGATCTCAGCAATGTATCTATTCTTTCTTTCTACTACTCCATTTTGTTGGGGTGTATACCTGCACGTTACTTGTACTCTTGATGCCTTGATCCATTAAGAAAACAAAAAATTCATTGGAGAAATATTCTCCCCCTCCATCATACATTAGCTTCTTGATATATGTACATGTTTCCTTCTCTACCATTGCCTTGAATACTTTGAAACATGTAAACACATCTGATTTGTTTTTTATGAAATACACTCAAACCATCCTTGTTCAATCATTTATAAAAGTGACAAAGTACTTGTTACCTCTAATGGATTGCTCTTTGGTTGGCCCCCACACATCTGTATGTATCAACTCCAATGGATGTTGGCTTATGATACTTGGCGAGTATCATGATACAAGGGAGTTCTAGTATCGCGATATCGGAACTCAATTGATCGTGATACTTCAGCCAAATATGGTCTAACTTTCAAAAATTTTTGTGCAGAAGGTGCCTCACACACTCCTCTTCTCGTTCAACCGATTGTACATGACCAATCTCACTCCAAACCCTTTATGCTAGCCTGTGATACCATTACTGTGTCGTGTCACATTTTTGAGTGCTATACTGATTTTCAAAGAGTTGTGCAATGAAAATATTCACCTTTGGAAGAAGGTCTTCAAGTGCTCGCTCTCAGACAATTGCTAATCTCTGGGTTCTCTACGATACCACGCCCACGATACCACATACAGCTCGTCCATGATACTTGTTTCAAAACAAGTGATTGGAAAATAAGGTGATTTTGTAAATTAGGGCCTTGGGTGACCAAGGGCTTGAACTAAAAAGAACTAATTTTTTCCCCCTTTTTTCTCTTTTTTCTTTAATTTTTTGGTGGTAACCTACCTATCCTAATCCTACCTCTCCTTCCTTCCTAAACCATAACTCTTTCTCACTCCCTCACTCTTAACCCTATAAACTCATTACACACACCCCTAAAGTGTGAAGTAACAAGTGCAAAAGTGTTTTATGACTTCCCACTGACTGAAGTTACCTCTACTCACACGATTCATTCACTCCATAGCTATCACCATCACGTAGGCACCTTGATTTGACTAGTTCCCTGGCAATGGTGCCAAAAACATGTGTACCTAAGTCGTAGAACCTTAGGGACTTGTGTCAACTGAGACTATACCTCAATCGCCCCACAAGTGCATATAGTGGTGGATTAATACACATTTATTATCAATCCATGAAATTAGACATATCAAGTGTATGAAGACGTGTGCACACATGACAGTATGTGAAGAGACAATGCTACAATGCATGCAACTCAGTTCAACTATCTCTCCTACTCCTCAATCTTTTGAAAATGTACACCGTGATACTTGTAACAACAATAAACACGAATTTGAACTTTTCTCTCATCTCTAAACCCCAAATATGGTTGATAGCAGGTTTATTTCAAAGCTCTTCATGAGACACATATAATAATGGTATTTTTAGTCGAGTTTGACAAATGTGCTTCAAGTTATGAGCAAAATAGTGATCTACAAAAAACCCTACTTCAGCTCTATGATTCACCAAGCTTCACACATGCATTATAGTCATGAAAGTAAGAGGGTATGGGGTAGACAACACTTCTAGACACACATTTCAAACATGAAACACACACATGAGTGACTTGTTCTTTCGTTCAGCAACTCCATTCTCTTGAGGTGTATACGACACTGTACACTGATGTTTTATCCCACATTCAACCAGAAATGCATTAAAGTCAGAAGACATATATTCCCCCCCTCGATCAAAATGGAGGGTGCCCATTTTACACGCTCTCAGATTTTCAGCCAAAACCAGAAACTATTTGAAGCACATGAACACTTCAGACTTTGCCTTCAATGGATATATCCATGCATGCCTGGAAAAATCATTGATGAAAGTCACGAAGTAAAGATAGTTCCCAAAAGAATGTGTGTGCATAGGACCACAGACATCACTATGTACAAGCTACAATTTTTGAGTAGCCCAAACTGAACCATTTTTTGGAAAAGAGGAACGCTGCATTTTGCCCAAAATATAGCCTTCACAAACATGTTTTCTGGGTGCCTCAAGTTTGGGCAAAGAGGACACCATTTCATATTTTTGCAAGCATAGCAAACTAGCAAAATTCAGATGACCAAAGCATGCATGTAGAAGCTTTGCATCTGACATAGCCTGAGAATCATGTACTGCACATGCCGAATCATTTATAGATCTTTCATAGTGTATGAGCTTATACATCCCATGACATAAAATGCTAGAAGCAATAATGACATCGCCATTTGACAGATCATGAACTGTACATTTGTCATTAACAAATTTCACAACCAAGCCAATCTTGTCTAATGCAAAAAGTGATAACAGATTTTTCTTGATCCCTGGCACCAATAAAGCATCTGACAAAGTGAAAGAACTACCATCCGCAATAGTCAAAATGATCTTACCATTTCCCATAACAGGATAAGAGGAGGGGTGCATGTAACAATATTCCATGTAGGGGTAGGCTTGAGTGAAGAGAAGAAACTGTGCTGCAAGGTAATATGTTTGGTCACCCCACTATCAAAGTACCAAACATTTGAGTCTATTGCAGACATGCACTGCTCATGAGAAGATGGGTCAAAACTGCAAATAGTAGTAAACACCCATTCTTCATCCTGCACAAGATTATTAGAATCTATTTTCAATGTAGAGACCTCTGCAACAACCATTTCGGCCTCTTTCTTTTTTGCCTCTTTAGCAGCTAGTTTTGGACAGCTCTTAATGACATGATCATTTGCTTCACAATATTTGCAAACCAATTTCTGCTTTCCTGATTTCTTCTCATCTTTGTCTTCCTTCTTTGAATGTGTAGCAACTTCAAATTTCTGTTTACTAGTAGAAGAGCTCCATTTACCTTTGCCCTTCTGACTAGCCAAGAAAGCTTGATCTGCAACATGCATAATAGACCTGTCTTGCCTACACTGGTCTTCCTACAACAAAACAGAAACTAACTCTTCAAATGTAAAGGCATTTGGATTGCCTTTCATCATCAAACAAAGAGTAGAAGCAAAACTCTAATAGGAGTCGGGAACACCATTCATAACAGTCTGCAAAAGTGAACTGTCAGGAAGGACTTCATCTGCAAAAATCAACTATTCCTTCAAATCCTTGATCTTTGTCAGAAAATTATCCATAGAATCACCTTCATTAATGTTCTCACTCTCCAACTGTTTTTTGAGGTAAACAACACGAGCCTCATTCTTAGCCTGGTACAATGTGGTAAGTGTATCCTAAGCATCCTTAGCTATTCTGCACGAGCAAATGTGGGGAATAATGGCACGTTTGAGAGACAAAGCTATCAATGCATGTGCCTGAGCATCTCTACCATCCCAACGAATTTTCTCCACAGTAGGTGCAACAGAAACAACAACAGGAACATGAATCTACAGAATATCACCATCTTCGACACCATCTGCATCAGCTTCAGTACCTATAGCTGTAACAATTGCAGGTGTGATAGGGCATTTTTCAACACCTTGCACAATGTTTCACAATCCTTTTGCAACCAATACATGTCGCATCATATAAGTCCATAATGGGTAGTTGGTACCATCCAATTTATCCTCAACAGCCAACAGACAGAATACATCACTGCTTTCAGCCATGGCCGATGACGAAAATACCTTGATGCAGAAAATTGATTGTACCTCAAAAAGTTGAACAGAATTGCCTAGAAGAATTATGCTAAACCTTTAGCAGACTTCAAGATGCTGATACTGGCGAACCAAAATTGGTATATATGTTTGGCACAAAAAGATGAAATAACCTACATAAGCGCTTCAATAGTGCTTTCGAAGGTCGAAACAAGTACATATTGCAATTTCGACACCACATAGTGAAGCTCTTTTGATCTCTGAAACACCTTGAATATGCTCACCAAAATTCACGCGATTCTGAGATTGCAATGGGAGAGGTGTCGATGACACCCTAGATGAAGCGACGACCTTCTCTGATACCAATTGTTGGAGTTATACGTCTGCGGAAGGACGTGAACAACACAAGGAAGAAGAAGAAGCTTGGAGCACAACACGCCATGCTGAATGTATTACCACTAGAATGTACAAAGATCAGTAGCCCATTAGGGCAATAGGTGTATATACAAGCCGGGGGAAAAATCCTCCTAAAGAGGGAAAAAAGTGTCGCGATGGTCCTAGAGTGTCACACACATCACTAGCTAAATATATCAACATACATGTGCCCTAAAAATGGTCCTTTCACACAAGAGACCAATAGTTTTATTGAAAAACACTAAATTCCTACTATGTTACAAGGATTATGTTACAACATTTGGGATTTATGCATCTAGAGGACTCCTCTAGTGCATTTACATGGCTCATGATGTCTTTCATAGACATTTGAAGAAAAAAAATTATGCCTAAATTGGAAAATTTTTGGGGCCTTCTTTTCTTTGCTTGTTTCCTCTGCAACAGTAGGATTGTCCTCTTCTTCATTAGCAAGCAAGTAGGGGGGTTTCTTAGCTAAGGGTCTCCTTCCTTACTCTCCCAATGATCAGTGACTGTAGCTTTGAATACAACTTCCACTTTGACCTATATAGAAAGAATAACTACCTCTTACAATCTAAAGGCTAACTACCAACGAATTAGTGCACTTTTTGTGACCACTAATTGTTTCCTTATATATACAGTTAAAATTTATTGAGATTTTAACTTTGACATCCACTTGTTATTTTCCATGCCGAACTTCAATCCGTCTTGTAGCTCCCTAGGGTTGGAAATTAATTCTCAACACTCCCTCTGAAGCTTCAACCTAGATCTTTCATGACAATGCACATCTTAAATGTGGTAAGATTTTTTCCATAGGTGTTTTGGTCAACATATTTGCATATTGCTCCTTTGTACTCAAATGCTCCACCCCTTACTTCACGTTGAGTCACTTTCCCCAGAATGAAATGAAACGACATCCCAATGTGCTTTGATCTTGAAAAATAATTTCCCACACCACATGAGCTCATAAAACACGTGGGCTTATGCCCTATTCTCTACTTTAGTAGATAAAAGGGCTACTATGGGTTGCAGTTTCTTGGAACACAAAGAGGAATTCTTGCTCCCAAGCATAACCACTTGTGCACCTTCTATCATATGGATAGAAGAGGACTTGATTCACTCTTCTCTTCAAATATCTCAACATCCTCCTTGTTGGAAGTAGATGTTGAGCCTCAAGTATGTCACATCAATTGTAGACCTACTAGCACAAGTTGTAAGGAAGTAGTTACATAAGAAAATGTAGAACCAATATCAAAGAAGAGAAAAAATATAGTAGAATTATAAAAATTCACCACTAACAACAAATACAAAAATGATGGTATTGTCCACACGTGCCCTCTCAACATGGAGCTTAAATGGTGATCTAGAGAACTCTAGATAGGGCATTACAAGGTAGAGGTATGTTGGCTTGATTTCGTGTATGGGTTAGTGCATAAGCCATGTACATATAGGCTAATGGAAAGGCGAGACATTCTACAGATGATGGTAGAATGTGGGAAACACCACTCATGTAGTCCCCATATGCGACTTAGGTTGGGTCAACTGACCTAACAAATATGAATGATTTTTGAGTTTGACAAGGAATATTCCATGGTGTCTTTCCCCTTACCATTGGGCTAGTGGCATTGCCCTCATACCCCCTAGCTAGGGGTACTCATTGTTTCCTCGGACCCCACAATTGGGACCCTTGTAGCTCCCTTTCCTTATAATAACTTAGATGGTCCAATTCAACCTTCATTCAACATGCAAGTTGGGATTCCCATCAACTAGGTAGTGGATGAGTAGATTCTCCTCATAAGTGGTCCTTATTGCAATATAGCATACAATCATGAGGGATAGAAATTAGTCATATACTAAGACCCCCCCCCTCAATGTTTACCAAATGATAAATCAAATAGGCCTAGATCCTATGACCATCTATTGAAGATGTCTATTGAGTTGCACTTTTCCAAGTGCTTTAGTGAATATGTCAACATAAATCACTTTTGTTGGACAATATTCCAACTTCAGAATGTTATCTTCTATTAGCTCATGAATATAATACTTATATATTCTTAATGTGAGCATGAAATAGTGGGTTCTTTGCAATGGCCATAAAACTTTGATTGTCACATTTAAGTATAGTCACCATTTGTGATGGAAAACCTAGATCTATAAGAGTTGTCCTTAATTAGACTACCTCAAGAGGCAAAGAAAGTTGCTTTGCACCTAATTTAGTGGGGGGAGTGCCAAGGCTGGTTTCTTCCTACTCACCCAAGAAAGTATTCATAAACCAAGTGACTAAAAAATATATAGGAACTGATTTTCTAGAATCACAATCTCCACCCCAATTTGAATTACAATACGCTTAAAAAGTATCACATGTGGTATAAAGAGTACAAAAATACAAGTTAACACAATATAATTTGGAATTCACATGATTGCATACTAAGGGATCTCCTTTGGGTGTTGAAGGACCTACACAATACTCCAATAGCATAACAAACATATGCTCTAGTGTTACAAAAAAATATAAGACTCCCAACAAGCTTTCTATACTTCTTAGTATCTACTTTTGGTGTATGACACTCCATTGAAATTTTAAGATTTGCCTCTATAGGTGTGCTAGTGGCTTCGCAGTCCATCATCCCTAAAGCTTTAAGGATTTTCATAGCATAATTCTATTGTGATATAAAAATCCCATCATCCTCTTGCCAAACTTTGATGCCAAGACAATAATGGAGTAGCTCAAGGCTTATCATCTCAAACTCATCACTCAAGCTAGCATGAGTTTGTTTGATGAAATATGCATGATCTTTTACAATGATCATATCATCTACATAGAAGGTCACAATCACTAGATGATCATATTTTCCTCATAACATACAGATTTGCATCAGAAGTACTTCTTTGAAAGCCTAGATTTTGGAAAAAACTATCAATTCATTAGTACCAAGCTCTTGGAGCTTGCTTAAGGCCATATAATGCCTTCTTAAGCCTACAAAACTTGCTTTCTAAATGAGCTACCTCAAAACTTGGTGGTTGAGGTACATACACCTCCTCCTTGAGGTATCCATTCAAAAATGTTGATTTTACATCCATCTGAAATATAGACCACCTTTCATCCACAAAAATTTCAATTATTATGTGGATTATAATCATTCAATTTGTTGATGAAAATGTTTCTTGAACATCAAACCCGTCTATTTGCAAGAATCCTTGTGCAATAAGTTGAGCTTTGTACTTATCCAAACTACCATTTGCTTTGTATTTTGCTTTCCAAATCCACTTAGTTACAATCAAGTTTTTCTTTGGTGGTAAATCAACCAATTCCCAAGTCAAATTTTTTAGTATGCTATCATACCCAACCTTTGTGGCTTCTCTCCACTTAGGGTCTTTGAGTGCTTCATCTACGGTTGTGGATTCTATCATTGATCCCATAATTTTAGCCATAAGATCCATATTTTCAATATGATGTGAGGCTCTTTCTGCTCCTCAATCCTCTTTGATCTATGCAACCCATGTGAAGATGACTTTAGAACATCAAATTGAGGATTAAGATAATCAAAGAGCTATTGTGCCCACTTTTATAGTAGCTTACACTATGTGGAAACAACTGGTTGGATTTTTGGTGGAGGAATGTCATTATCTAAATTCTCTTCGTCATCCATCTTGACTTGTCTATGGGAAGGCACAATGTGAGTTATTTATTTAGTTGATGAGATAGTGGTTTTAACTTTTTTATCCACTAGGTGTGGTCATTCATCAAATACCATCTCCTCTATGGAAATCCATGGTTCAAGTTCCAGGTTATTTTTAGACTCCCTATTCTTTCATGTAGAGTTGAGATTGCCATCTCTCTTGTTGGCTTGATTTTTTCTACAATCCTCAATGGCACGACCCTTCTTTTTGCAATAGAAACAACTTTTGGTGAGCTTCTTCTTCTTTGGATTCTTCTTTGAACTATTAGAGCCTTTGCCCTTTGCATTTGTTAAAAATATTGCATCATTTGAGCATTGCCTATTCTTCAAGCTCATTTGTTATTTGAGAAGCATTGTAGAAAACTCTTATAAAAGGCAAGAGGGGAGGGTCTAAGTGGAGTGTTAAGGGTAGTTCACATCCCATACTATTTTGGAGGAAGAATTTGAACACACCTACGAACCAATTCCTCAGATGTTATCAAAACACCAACAATAGCCAATTGATCTTGTATATGTTTGTTTCAATTGATGAAGTCTTAAAACTTGTCCAACTCAAAAAGGTTATCATTTTCAAATTGACTCTCAAGTTTTTGAATCTGAGTGTGATTCTTGGTCTCACATTGGCAAGCACCCCAAGCTTCATTTGCTTTAGTGGCATGTTGGACTAGAGTACGCACGAAATCACTTACAATCATAACAATGGCACATAGCACATCTTCATTCTACCTCTTCCAAGCTTGAAGAAGATCTATATTAGGCTAGATTTTCACTTGAGGATTTGATGGATCTTCCATTGAAATAGCATTGGATCAGGTCTTTTTTGCCCCAAGAGCTTCTAGAGTGTGTGACTTGTTCCATCAAGTTTCCCTTTTGTGAGTGTAGGTGGATGAATGGGAATTCGTGAAGCAATAACATTAACAAATGCACCAACTCTAGAAGATGAAGTCATTACTCATACACACTTGTGGGTTAGAAAAGCATTTCTCTCTACTAATAGATACTTAACAACTCAAATACCATGTAAGAAAGTAGTTACAAAAGATAATGCAGGTACAATAGCAAAGAAGAGAACAATATAGTAGAATTTCAAAAATTCACTACTAATAACAAGTACAAAGATGATAGGCGATATAGAAAACTCTAGATAGGGATCTACAAGGTAGAGTTATGCCAACTCAATTCCATGTCTTGGGTAGTGTAGAAGTCATGTATATATAGGCAATGGGGAGGTGTGGCCTTCCATGGATGGCTCGAAATGGGCGATAGAACATGGGTGACCAATGCCATCGTGGTCCCCAAAAATGACTTAGTTTAGTTCAACCGACCTAACAAATATATTCCATAGAATATTTGATTTATTGTTAGGCCAGGGGTGTTGCCCTTGGACCCTCTCTATGGGGGCCATTGGCCCCCTAGGACCCCCTCCCCAAGTTAGGGATCACTACCCTAGACCCCACAATTGGGGACCTTGGTAACTGCCTTTTTTTACAGTACCTTAGATGGTCAAATTCAACCTTATCCCACATGCAAGATGGGATTCTCATCAACTGAGTAATGCAAGATTGGCTTCTCCTCATAATGGGGGCCTTACAAGATGTGCAATATAAGATATAATCACGAGGTGTAGACATTGGTCATATACCAACAAGAGGATCAAGCATACTATCTTGAAGTGGGTGATTGACATATAGAAAATCATCAATAAAGTTGAGTGTGATCAAGAGCATGGAGATCAAAGAAAGTATCCTATGGAGAATTCTTAACGAAAAAGAAATATAGATTTTTTGGAAAATAATTCTTAATGAAAAGAAATGGGAGGTACAAAACTTTATCATGAGTTATCTCTCTAGGTATGGGAGATCATCCTCACCTTGCTACATATAAAAAAACAATGGAGTAGATTTTGAATCTAATTCTTTAGAAGAGCTACCACAATTCATAGGCCCATGGGAATCTGAATCTCTTCAGATCAGCAAAATAAAATAAGAAAGCTCCAGAAGACAAAAAAATTATGAGTTTTTATAACCATTAAAATTTCAAAGTCAAGCAACTCCCTTAGATCATATACCATGATGTCTTGTGCCATTTTGAAAACCTTGATGGTTTTATCATCATGAAAATAGTTTTTTAGTATTATGCACATTGGATTAGGCACCTTTATGAATGCAATCTAGTTGTGGAATGTTTATATTATGTACTCTTGTCTAGGCTGGGTGCCCTTGGGAGGTCCTACAATAAATGGATAGCTTAACTACCTCTTTGCTTTGAAATTGGCCCTCATGATTTTGTATTGAGGATTTATCCATTGCCTTGATATTGGGTAGTACCTTGGGTTGTTCTAAAGATGTTTAGGAGCTTGGTTGAAGAAATCTTGAAGCATGGGGTTCTATCCCTCTATTTTGTATGTGTTATGATAGGGTCCATAAATCTTGACAAACTCTAGATCTATCTGCATACACTCATGCATCTTTAGTTAATCAAATTCCTTTAGAATACTCCTTCTTGTTACTCCATATGGAGGTGGGTATGGTGGATATATTTTTCAATTGTTCACCACATACCCATTTCAAGTAGATTCTATCTATAACATTATTCTTGAACTCCAAACAGAGGTCTTGGACTAGTTGATACCTTATATCTTGTCCTTCATATGCCATGGATAATTCTTTGATATTGCTTTGTTCCTCTATGGTTTCCAAATCTTCAATCAGTCTTTGCAATAGAAATAAGTAATGGCTCTAGTGGTGGTAACATTGGTTGATTGTCTTCAATTTATTATTCCATTATTTAGAATATTATGAGCTAGGCTTTCACACTAATTGAAAAAATCTTGTTGGGGTTTCTTAACACTCTCTTGAATTTCTAAGTCCACTTAGTGTAGCAATTTTGTGTCTTGCATGATCAAGGCATGTGTATTCTTTAAACTATGTCAATGAATTATTGTGGGATAGCTATCTCCAAGTTTCTCCTAGGCCTTCTTTTGTTGTGTCAAATTGAGCAGCTATGTGCTCCTCATGTGTAGGTGAATACCGAGCAAAGGTGTACCTTTCTTCTTCATCTTTGATTGATTTTAGCAAGGCGGGACCTTCAATTGCAAATCATCTGATTGGGCCTTGTTCAAGTACTCTTGCTTGAGGAGTCCCTTTGTCACTAACCTGCATGATATGACCAAAGATTTTCCTTGCAAGTCCAACTTGATCTACATTCCTTTGTTGATCTTCATGTAACCATTTTAAATATTCTTTGTTTTCTCTTATGGCAGAATCTACATGGAAATCCGTTTAAGTTATGGGTTGGGAATTAGTAGGTAACCCTCTGTAAATCATCTCTTTTTCTATTGAGCATACATTCATCTCTTTTTCCTCTTATTGTCCACATATGGTTTCCATCATTTCTTCAATGCTTATAATTGATGCCCCAATTCCAATTTGTTTTGATGTATGAAAATGTAGCCCTTGTGCCACTTCCTCAAAGGTGTGATATGGGTGCCTTGTTGTGGCATAATTCCTCTTGTTGTTCTCCCTCTTCTCCCTTAAAGATTTGTAATTCTCCATGATTTCTAGATTTGAATAGTCTTGTTATCCCTCTTATTCCCCCAATGTATCTTCTTATTTTCTTATGATGCTCTTCTAACAATGTGGAGAGAGAGAGAGAGTCACACTTGCCTACAACAACCATTTGGAGGTCTTCATAGTGAGATCACAAGTTCAAAGCCTTTGCATTTCACCTTGAGGGGAGAGGAGTAGTGTATTGAGGCTAAACATCTTCCAATTTGGAACTGTTGTGAGGGCATCAATGTTCTTGCTCAGGATCTGCTGAGACCGCGATGACTTCTACTTTGTAGAAGCTCTAGTAAACCATTCTGCTGCTAACTTGTCTATCATGTTGACCATATGGAGAAGGTTAGGACCTCCTTTTGCCTTTGGGAAGATAACAAATCTCATGAAAGAACCTAGGAATCTCTTTCATGTTGAAATCCACATATCCACATTAAGTTTTTATAGGTCCCTTGCTCTTTTGGAGGTCTTTCTCAATACAGGATGAAGTAAAGGGTCGATGGAACCAAGTGGGTGTACATTTCTTCTATCCGTTTCTTCTACATTTTGATAGCCTCCCAAACTCCCCTACCTTCCCTCCATATACGTCACACGTCTGGGCCCTCTATGATTAAGTTTTCATATTATTAACAAGAAAATTCGAAAAAAGATGAATAGGAACACGTCTTCTTTTGAAAACTTGAACGAATAAATTATATCCCGTTTCTTTTGCAAACAACAATCCTCAACATTTTCCATGGACCGTAAGTGGGATCTTGAGTGCCCACCTCTTGAGGCGGAGGTCATATGTTCAATTCCTTTGCGGTTGTTGAACATGCATAGGTCAGTGTGGCCAATTTATCGAGCTGTAATGCCTTTAGGCCTTTCAAACTAGATGTCTTTGGGCAGTCCTTTCCTTATGATGCTTTGGAAGTTCAACTCTTGCTTTGTGGGATACGACGGGTCTCATGCATAGTATGCCCTCCACTTTTACAATTGTTCTTTCAATATATTCAAGCCCAAGGAGATTGAGCTTTGGTGGAACTTCCTCTTTAATAAAAAGAAGTCCTCAGGGTGCAAGTGGCATGGTATGTTTGCTTGCCTCTAGGGAGGCACTTGGATACTCCTCAATCCATCGAGACTAAGATGCTCTATGGCATGCTAGCCAGTTTAAATGTCTTTAGGCAATGTGTTAATTGACTTTGGCCTTTGGGCATACCATGTGGGATCTGGCCTCCATGCATTTCATTGAATTTGGACTTTAGGCTTACTTTGATGTTTTTGGCCTTCATACACAAATCAATTATCTCATCTAGCCTTAAGGCCATCCCTTCCCAAGCTCTTCCCTAGTGGGTTTTGAGAATCTATTATTTCGGCCATGCCATGCATCTAACCCCTACTTTGTGGGGTACAGGAGTCCCATGGGTATTAAGACCACCTTCACTTGTACTTTCAATTACTTCAAACATATCTTAGAGATTCGACCACATGCCAAAATTCTTAAAAAAAAGACAACACTTGAAAACACACATATACAATAGATTCCCTTAGGAAAAGGGAGGATACTCCCTTCATGATATAATGAATGAAACCATCTTTAATAGGGTAAAGAAAAATTGCACCTTTAAAGAAGAGAATATAAATGGAATCACACTATTTTTTAACAAAAGGATATGAATGGAATCACACTGTTTTTTTAAGAAAAGGATATGAATGGAATCACATTATGATAGGTGGAACATGTGTATGTGAAAGTGTTTTCCACCTAGAACACAACATACCTATGAACATTTCACCATTATTATGTTCACACACAAGGTGGTGGGATTTTTTTCATGGATGAAGTTTTATTACCATTGGAGAAAAGAGGTTGAGGTGAAACATAAATAAAATAATAATATATAAAGTGAGAGTTTTCAAAAAATAAGGAAAAAAATAAACAAAACATTCTTTTAATTCAAAAAGGTAAAACATGAGAACTCCACTTTTCAACTTAGTTGGAACACTTGAGTCCATGATATGACAATCTTGAAAAGTATGTTCCTCCATCCATTATTTCAAATGGTTCTTACTCGTTGGATCACACAAGCATTCATGATGTTCCATAGTGCAATGTGAACCCAATCTATGAAACCATATCAAGAAAAAGAGGATAAGAGATCTTCATCCTTTTTCCTTCCGGAACATCCCCCACGAGTGTTATTATGGGAAAACAAATTTTGTATCATAGTTTTTTTTTGTTTTTAAATAATAAGAGAAAGTTCGACTGAAGCTTTTCTTTATTAGTTTGATTTATTGTAAAAAAAAAAGTATACAGGTGAAATTGTAGCCATTGGACCTCCCATATCCTACAAAGCAAGAGTAACACATAAGAAAAACTATAGGGCACTACATTGGAAAGCCTTACAACTGGTTCCTAATCATGGCCTTAGGTTCATACACTGTCCACCTATAGATAGGGGATTGAACCCTTGCCCCTGTTTCAAGAGGTGAGCAGCCCAACTGGCCTCCCTACTATGCATGGATTGTATAATAGGTTGTTCCATAGAAAAGTGTTGCTTCTCATCAATTCATGGAAAAATTAAGAGAGAAAAAATTTCACACGTTTGTGAAAGCTATTGTTGTTGGTTTCTTTTAATGAAGGTTCAACAAGTTCCTACTCCCTCGAGCTTTAACTTTGAAAAAACAAATGTATAGATGAATGGACATAGTATCCACGGGATCCCATATCTCACAAAGCAGGGGCTAAACAAGGTCACATATAATCACATCTGGTTTAGTCCGGCCAAAGCCAGTACATATCTAATCCGATGATTGAACATAACACCTTGACTTCAAGAAGCTAGTGCTTAACCAACCCACCTACGAGACATGGACAATTGTTGTTGTTCAAGTAAAACAAAAATGCAAAGTTTAATTTTGAACAATGATTCATATTTTAAAAATATTTAATTGAAGGAGAGGAAAGAGGTCCCAACAAAAGTTGTTGAAATGTTATATCAAATAGCAAGTGGATCAGAAAGGTACTTGTGCCTATGTGAATAGAGGGCACCACCAGAATAGAGGGCACCACCACAAGAGACACATCCCCTTGATTGAAGCCACATCAAGGTGGTTTCATATACTACATAGAGAACAACCCAAAAATCTATGTTGGAGTGATGGATGGTCTGTATTAAAATCTCTTTTGAAACTCCATGTGTCTAGTTTTATGTGAGAGTGTTTGATGTGTTTAAAGTTAGGTGTGTGTAATGCTTGTAAGTGTGTCCTACCCTCCACCTATGGAACGTGAAGGGTGTCTCTATCTTGTAACGTTGAATGTGTCAGTGTGTTGTTCAGTTCTTTTGTTATAATCTTAAAAAAATGGTGCAAGTTTAAAAAAGGTGAAGGCAGATTTAGCTCATCTTCACCATCCATTGGACTAATATTATTATTCACATAAGGCAATGGCACTATATCTTTGCATTTGTCAGCTCATGGTCCATTTTTTGAGCTTTATTTCCACATTTCTTCCTTACCTCAAAAGTTTTCCATCCTTCATAAAAACAACTTTTTTTATAGAAGAAGTCTTATGATTGAGACTCACTTTTCTGATTCAGCTTGAATTAATTGAAAGTAAAATGAAAAACAGGCATAACACCTATGAGACCTCACGAATCCCACAAAACAAAGGTTAAACACCTAGCAAATACTAAGATATAGAACGTGAAGTTCATTAAAGTAGACATTGAATAGAGATAGCCCTAAGTCTACATGCAGTGATTGGTTTGAATAAGGTAGCCTGAAGGCCCAAGCTCCCTCGAAGGGACTGGTTCGGGGGTAGAGTACTTATCACTTATTAGGAATGAACAAAGTTTGAAAGATCGGCTAAGAATAAAAACTACAAATGACAACCCTAAAAAAGAAAGGGAAACTTGCTTGAATTGATAAGATAGCACGATTTTGCTACCATCGATAATGTCCATCGAGAATCAATGAAAGTGAATAATCCAACCACATGAGCTTCCATCTAGATTTAATATAATTGCTCATCACTATTGGCTCCGTTTAGTGTGGATCCATGATCCATAGTCTACGGCACATTTCACACAGCATAGGGCCACTTCAGAAGCCTAGTTTTGAACCATTCAGAGAGAGCCACATGCTAACTGCTCTTCAGATAGGGGTGGAGCCCCCTCACTTTTGAGATGTCAAGTCATGGCAATTTCGCTTAGAAATGTGCCGACACCCTTTCCACCGCCCCAAAGTGAAATTTTGGGGGTTCTTTCACTAGTAGATGACATGTGGAATCACACATATGAACTGTCTTCTAAGAGTGTCTTGTCAAGCCACATCTGAGAATTCATAAGCACTTTTCTTTCTTTTCTTTTGAGAGTACAATAAATTGGAAAGACATACACACCCGACCTCGTAAGGTAAAGGCACCCATCTTGAGAAACTCTGAGGCATCTAGCCCTAGGCTGGACTTAAACCCTGGCCATCTGCCTAGGAGTACAAGGTACATCCACTAAACAACACCCGCTGGATTTCATCAGCACCTTTCACTTTGCATTAGTTTCACATAAGGTGGAGGTACAAAAGTGTGCTTTTAAGGGTCTAAAATCCTATGTGAATAGGTCACCGACACCACAAACCTCTTTTTGACATTTTTGGGTGGAAAACATGCATCTTTCTTATGAGTTCTGTCGGCACCATGTGAAACCGGCCTATCAAATCAGTTAAGGCTGAAGGAGGGGGCAGTTTCATGTGAGTTTATTATTGAAACGTGGACCAATGGTAAAATTGCCACGTGTACGAAAAAGCAGCGTTGAACCATGAAAAAAACTTCAATGCGCTTTTATTCTTCTCTACGAGCTGCCCCCTCCATTTCTCGCTTTCTCAAGGTGTGGAAGTTGAAAGCCACTGTAGTAGTCTGTACTCCATAGTAGAACCGAAAACGAAGAAAGCCAGAAAAGCTTTTCAATGGATGATCAATGTTCAATACACTCTTGAACATGCGAGCTGGACAGCCACAGAAATCTCTCTCTCTCTCTCTCTCTCTCTCTCTCTCTCTCTCTCTCTCTCTGTGGCGTGCGGCGGTGCCAGCACCCGGGCACAGATTGACGACTACGTGCGACGGTATGGCGACGACGACATCCCAAGCTCTCACCGGAGTGGCTGCTTTTGGGGCAGCATTCTTCGTTTGTTGCGCTGCTATCATCCTTGATCAATCGAAGCTGGTCTCCCATTCTCTCTGCCCCTTCTCGTTTCGCCATTCTCTCTCTCTCTATCTCTCTCTTCTCTGTGCATAGTATACTGAGCATAGATTTCCTTGTCTCCGCAGTTGGGAAAATGCAGCACAGTTTGCGAATCGAAGTTTTGTGATGGTGAGCAGCTGTTTTTTATCTCTCTGACTATCTGCCTCTCCCTTTCTCTTTCCCTATGTATGCAGAACGACAACTGGCGAACATCTCTCGCACAGTGGTCAATCTCTTAAGTTTGATTTCACATATTGTTTTCGAGAAGGTAACACACACACACACACACACACACACGAAGCACACACGAAGCACACACAAGCACACACAATAGCCATGCTCACGCAATCAGATGTTCGAGGTATTAACCTAACTTCTGCTTATTCAGCCAGTTCATTATGGTGCGACAAGTTATTTGGGGTGCAGTATTTTTTCACAGGCACTCGAAGGTTTTTTAATGTGTCTCTTGATTCATCTCTCTATTCAGTGCAGTTCCACTTCTATTACGGTATGGCAAATACTGCGGAGTGCAGTACTCAGGATGCCCAGGAGAGGCTCCGTGCGACGGCCTCGACGCCTGTTGTAAGACTCATGACGATTGTATCGGAAACATCGGTATCTTCCACTCTCTGTCTCGATCTTATTAACACATACACTCACCCACCCTCGCACACGCACATACACGCGTGTTCGCATGCACACACACCCTTTGCCTGGTCACTCGAAGCTGGTTATTTTGTGCGATTGCATCGAACTTGGAAGCATATGAGAGAGAGAGAGAGAGAGAGAGAGAGAGAGAGAGAGAGAGAGAGAGAGAGAGAGAGAGAGAGAGAGAGAGAGAGAGAGAGAGAGAGAGAGAGAGATTCTCCGGTCCATGAATAGGATATGCAATTAATGGCATTAAAGGTTGAGAGAGAGAGAGAGAGAGAGAGAGAGAGAGAGAGAGAGGTCACGCACTCTTGTTTGTTCAGCCTCGGGCACGGATGACGGACCGACGGTTATTGTTCATTTTCATTCCTTGTTCTAAAGGGGGCAAATACCGCCTTCAAACTCCGAAAAGAACCTCTCAATCTCATCCTCTATTAGTTCTGCAAATAGAAAGATCGAAATCAGCTTGTGTTTCGCCCCATGTGAACTTCAAGAGGCACATTTTCAGAGAATCTTTCTAAGACTTGAAAACGTTGGCCGGCATATGAGGAAGATGGCATAATTTTTTGGCGATGGTGAGAGGTCAAATGTCTGTATAGAAACTTGAAGGATGTGCGGGACAAAAATTTTATTTAGACTTCTTGTCTTCTGTCGTCTGATATGATGGATGGAGGCGTAAATAGCATCTATCACATTTGGTAAACTCAGTTATTGGCAGATTTCGCTCTTTCATTACATTACCCGATTTGGCATCTATTGTCTGATACCGAGAAATCAAATTCAAAATGTCTTGTGACGTATGCTATGTAGAATTTCTTAAATGCTAACTAAACAGATAATTTTTTTCACAATGCACTCTAGCTTCGTTGGCCTCCCTTAATTCAGCTTGATTATTGTATGCATACCTATCCATTTAACATTAGTCATTTGATCTCATTAAGTATGATTGTGTTCCACATTAAAATACATGATGTTTTGGTTAAGGAGAAATAAATAGAATATCAATTATTATCTTGTAATATTTAAAAATCTTTTGGCTAATCACTATGTCAAAACATGATCAATTATGGATGTTTTGTCCCCAAATTATGAGTCCTAAGAAAATACAATGATTTTCAAGTCTCTTAAAGCGTAAAGAAACTAGAATATTGGAGAGTAAAATATATTTAGATCCATAAAAAGAACCATTATTCCATTTTGAAATCTTTTTCTGTTTATTATTTAGCCACACCCGAATTACTTTGTTTGAATAATTATATTCTCTACCTTGGTGTAATGTTTTGCATG
Source organism: Ceratopteris richardii (assembly GCA_020310875.1). Classification (NCBI taxonomy): domain Eukaryota; kingdom Viridiplantae; phylum Streptophyta; class Polypodiopsida; order Polypodiales; family Pteridaceae; genus Ceratopteris; species Ceratopteris richardii. The sequence continues at coordinate 133,073,539 of CM035431.1, read as the reverse complement.
TTTTAGGGAGTCAGACCAAATAGAAATAAGGATTTTTATCCCTTTGAAGATTTTTTTTGTTTTTAGAATACAGTGTATATCATATCCACCACACATATGCATTACACATAATAATACAAGCAACATCATAAATCATGACATCGTGTTCTGAAGAGTATCAAAATCAAATGATCAACACACAAATATGTGCAAAAGGCTGTCCTAAATCAGTATAATGAAGAAAATTGAAAAAAAAACTTGTTCCACGTATTTAAATAAGGAATGATAAAGATTTTTGTTTTTCAATAAACATTTGTAAAATTTTAAACCATGAAATATTGTTGACATCCTAACGTTACAAAGGAAAATGGATCAAGAAGTATAACACGAGTCTAAACTAACATGAAGATACAATAAAAGTTCTTCCATGCACTTTGGAGCGACCCATGACTTCCAATATTGTTACAAGACACAAGGCTATCAAATTATTATAGTCTTCATCCTTTCAATCTTTCACCTAGTGGAACCATCAGAATTATGAGAACTCCTTAATACATATCACTCTTGATGTACATGGGAGTTTAAGCCTCATTTATTTTATATTCACTACTATACTATTCAATGTAGACAATGCATTTCTTAGTCTCTTCTCTCTCTCTCTCTCTCTCTCTCTCCTTCCACTATTGTGCCTTGTTCAAAGTTTCAACTTGAATTTTTGTAGGAGTGTGATAAAGAATATGTTTGGTTAGAGCCTTTATAATTGACCAATAGTTTAGCTGTATAATTGCACAATACTTCTTGTGCTTGAATTGTTATTCCAGTGTCCTTGGGATGTGTCCTCGAGACGACATTGTAAAATGCGTTTTTTTTTTTCACAAGTATCAAATGAAAATCATTGTACAATGGATCTTTTCACATATGAAAAGGCCAATAACAATAAAACTATAAAAAATGGTATTTTTAAAGTGAATACATATGTGAAGCATGTTAAACATTTGGAGTCTCCTCCAAACCTATTAGACTTAAAAGTGACAAGTTATATGCATTTCATCATGTCAAAAAAAGAGATATGACATCATCATCATAACAATAATCATAAACATAAAAAGAGTTAAGACTCAATTATCATATGACATGTCACATTATCATGAGAAGATTGTATCATGGATAGTAACTACTAATAGATTCTAAAAAGTAAAATCTCGATTACAACATAAATGATCGAGAAACTTATATATAAGAAATGTAAATCCCTATGGTGACCCTGAGTAGGGAGTCTCATTTTATAAGATACAGTCATCAACTTGTGCTTCTGGCAAAGAGTGAGTAATCGGGAGTATAGCTCTAGAATCTGAAAATTTAACTTTATACGTAGCGATTCCAACAATTTCACTTTTCTGTTAGACAAGATTACCTCCTTTGACTAACTTGGCCACTACCGCATGTTTAACTCTGTTGGACAGAGTTGAACAGAGTTGACCAGATGTTGATAGATGTTGATTGACTTGCTGATTAGTCAAATAGTGTGGTTGGAGATAGGAAAAAGAAAAAAAGGAGCTGATAGCCTTTTTTTCATTAATAATTCTGCTCTATGAGCTACAAAAGCTCTATGTGTGAATGGATGAGTTTCAAATGGATTGCTTTAAGATTCAGCTGTACCCCCAAAGATAGGCTTTACCTCCAAAAGAACTTATCAATGAATCAGCTGGACTACAAAAGCACCTGCTGGACAAAAGGACCTGCTCACTGTTGTGATACGAAATTCTTAGTTCAATAAGCAAAACACATTCGTATATACTCAACAAGAGAGC
>CM035431.1:132946749-133059249 GCA_020310875.1 Ceratopteris richardii | reverse complement strand
TAATGATGTATCAAGAGCCATCTAGGGCTTGGTAGATCATGAAATTAAGGTAGAAAAATTCTATGTCTAACATGCAAAACATAATGTTTTTCACTTGTATAAAGGAATCACTAGCATGGTTAGCATTCTTGCTCTTTTTTTCTTTTTTAAGTGTTTAAATTATACAAGATCTTAGATATGCGCTCAAACACCTATCTTATATTACAGTGATCTAATAGACCATATAACCTTGTTAGAGTTGAAGCATCCATTCCAGGTAGAACTTAAACAGTGGCCATTTTCTTAGGAGGACAAGGAGGAACCCGTTTCATCATTCCTACTGGATAATTTGTTTCTCTTTAATGTCTTGATCAGTCCTCAAAATCTTTCCTTGATGTGTCAAAAAAAGTATATCACCTGTTATTTACTTGCAAAAGAGTGTGTGCATTGGTTTCTAAAGATAGAGATGTTGCAAATAGCAATAGGCACGCTTTTTTGTTTAAAATCCAAGGAGTCTCTTTGAATTGATTCAAAGAGAGGAAGGTAAAAAAAAGTACATAAATGTTTATTTTCAAAACATCGTTTCTCCTTGCCAAGAGGAAAATGAAAATGTCACCAAGTCAACTGCTCAAATTTTTATTTGTGGAAGAAAAACTATTCACCCTGATCTTGTTGCTTATTTAGATGGCTTCCCTATGGTCATAACATCCCATATTCCACATCTCTATTGTTGTCAATCTAAGTGAATTAAAATTGCTTGCAATGAAAGAAAATGACATGATTGAAAAACGAAAAGTTGTATGATCAATGTCTCCAAAGCTTATATTGATAGTAGGATTGGTAGGATACGTTCATACATCAAAGGTATCCTTTTCCTTGAGCGGAATTGGCTTGTAAGGAGGGGTGTACATATTGGATATTGCTTCTTTGAAAAACCTTGGACAAGGAAAAAAAATCAAAGTTGATAATAATTTTAGTATCTAATGTTTATTTATACAAGGTTTACCACATATTCATTTGATTGTTTATCCTAAATTATATGCATGATTAAGGATAAAGCGTGGACAAAGAAAATATCTAATTTTGATTTTTACAAGGTTTACAACATATTCAAATTTTTATTCCTTAAATTATATGCGTTTCTTCCTAGAAAGTAGTCCATCCTTGGTTGTTTGAATGAAGTGGTAGGATTAAAGGATTGATTATGGGCCAACCATGAGGAGAACTACATCTAGTTTTGGAACATGCTTTGTTCTCCATTACATACATGGTTGTGTCGTTGGGAGGAGAATCTCTTTCCATCACATACATGTTTGAGTGGTATTAGAGTAGCAAACTCGGGCATGTTTCCATATCATGGTATGTGCCTTAACACCTCAATGATGTATAGGCAAAAAGATATGGCCCTCAGACACACCCCCCTCCCCCCCACAAGCACACAGGGCACCTATGAAGAGGCCCAAGGACCCTGAGGAAGAAGAGAGAGAGCTTCAGGTCCCCCCCAATCTTCCCCATGCACATAAGATACCGAAAGATACACTCAAACTGACACTCACACACCACCAAGCAAGGTGCCTATGTGATGCTAAGGGAAACGCGAGGAGTTCCTCTCCTTTTGGACTATGGGTCATATGCACTTTTTATATCCCTCCATGTATCTCATGACGCCCTTATCTGGGATAAAAGGCTTGTTTTTATGGAACAACACGAGTCCATGAGGGAGCAAGTGGACATGTGAAGAAAGGAATGGAAGAAAGAAAGGAGGAGGAGGAGGAGAAGAAGAGAGGGAGCAAAGAGGTATAGGCGTTTTCAGGTTTCTTCATATGTTTCTCTTCTTGATATGTATAGTACACACGTGTACTTGAAGTACTAGAAGACGACACATACCTTGGAATACCCAATAGAATGAGGAAACTCTCCAGATAACTTTACATATCTCTCTTTCTCCAAGCTCCGTGGATATGTTTGCAAAGTTCTCCATTCTTTGAAGCTCTGCAACGGTCCAAAGATATTTTTGAGAGGATTCATATTTAACTTTTTGCATAGTTTTAAGTTCATGATAGTGACTTTTTCTAATATGTTTTAATCTTTGTAATTTATTCATGAGGTGTAAAAAAGTGCCCGATAGCATGACTAAAGTCATTAACTTGTATAGTTTTTTTTTTTTTTTTGTGCTTGTTTATGCACGTGTTCGTTTGTAAAATGCTCTCATACTCTATGAGACATTCTAATATGTTAACTAACCCTTGGAAAGAAATGTGCAAAGGTTAGAGAGATTCGCCCCAAACTTTGGGCGAGTTTAATATGGATACAAATCAACACCATAGATATATATCTTAATTTTTTCTATGTTTGCATTCATTGTATGTGTTTGAGATAGCAGGTTCCACTATATGGATAATTTATGACCCATTTTCTTGACAACCATGAATGTTTGACGAGGCATGGTATTTTAAGCATTAGATATATATTGAAGATTTTCATCCATTAATTTGTTTTTGAATTCATGAAAAATGTGAATGATACATACTCTCTTAAAAAATGGTTGTCATGGAATTTCGACACCACAAGAGAGATGATCCTTGATTCTCCTCCCAACCAGCTCTTATATAACTCAAGCCAAGGGGGTGCAATCTTGAGTTAACTCTAGTTACCATGTGCATGCTTAAGCATGACTAAAACATGTTCATAGTTTTTTGACTTTACTCACACGAGATTTTCTATTCCACTGGAGTTAACTCAACTTAACTCGAATTTGATGCTTCTAGTAGGTTCTAGGATTCTTGTGGAAGAACCATTTTCTAGAGCTTCCATGGGAAGTTTGAACCCAAGACCTCTTCCTTCATAACCACTAGACTTAACCACTTGGATAGATTTGTATATTTTTTTATTACAATCCAAAAGAATATAATGTTAGCTTGATGAAATTTTATCAAGACACTTCATAATATCCCCCTCCCCCCCTTCGAAGGATATTTTTTTCCTAGAAAATATGCTTTGATATGTGAGCTATATAATTGCATTCCCCCAAGCCCCATGATCCGATCTAGGGAGCATGGTTTTCATTCTCCTAATCACCACTTTAATTGGATAGGGATTGCATCTTGGACTTGATCTAAAAAGAGGGGAATCATGGTGGTTTGGTCCTCCCAAATCATATTGTGCACCATCTTTCCTTGCACTTTACACTATCTTGCACTATTCATTGTTCCTTTATGTGTATCTAAGCATCCATATGTATTAGATCATAATCCCGATGTTCTTTCCTTCTTTTGAAGAGGCATCTCTCGGAATTATCATGTGGAGATGAAGACGATGACCTCCGAGAAGGGCAAGGAGAGATGTGCAAAACTCGAACCATGTAATCACGTGAGTTCCTCTCGAATTCCCTCTCTTTCTCCATGCTATACACACATGATTGCCACATGGAAATCATGTGATACCTTTCCTAATAAGAGCTTCACTCCTCTAATTGTATAACATTTCCTTACCTTTAAGTGCATTTTTGACCTAAAAAATGGAATTGGAAGGCATACGTGAGAAAGATAAAGAATTGAGTAATCACTCCTACTAAACCCCATGTAGCTAGTGTACATGGTCATCTCTTTGTAGTGTTTCCTGATGTCCTTCCCCTTAAGAGGAATCTTCGAAGGCGAAGACAATGTGGTAAATTATCTTTGAAAGGTGCCAACCATGTAGCACTATCTTATGAACTATAAATTACTCCTCGTTTTTTTTCTCGGGTGCCTTGTACCCTCTCTTGCTCATGTGGTACAAATTGAATAGAAATAGGTTCTATTACCTCACTATCTGGAATGAAGTTGTTAAATTCAACTAGTCTTTTCTTAAGCCAGCTCACATGAAATACTAGATGGATCTTGCTACTCTCTGAAAATTGGAGCTCGTAAGCCATGTTTCTTATTCTCTTTAGTATTGGGAATGGTCCATAATAGCTAGGAGATCGTTTTGGACAAGGTCCTATTTTCATGGTTTCAAACCTAGAGGGAACTCTAAGATAGATTTTCTCTCCTACCTCAAAGTTAACTTCTCTCCCTTAAGGGTCAATATAGGCTCATAGGCTCTAGCTATATCTTGCGCTCTCCTAATACTATCCTTAGCAAGCCTAAGCATATCACTCATCTCTTCTACAAAGTCCTTTGTGGCTTGGACTTTCTCATTTTGCAATCCTATTGTGTAAGGAGCTCTTGCTAAAACTTGTACATAATCATAAATGGACTATGCCCAGTGGAAGAGTGCTTTGCGTTACATGCAACCTCTACTATGGGTGAGTACTCTTCCCCATCAGTTTTTGTTTCATTTATATATGCTCGAAGCATATCTTCTAGGGTTTGCTTAACTTTCTTTGTTTGCCCATTCATTTGTGGATGCTTGACTATGCTCATGCTAAGTCTAGTATCCAATCTTTTGAATATTTCTCTCCAAAAGTGACTAGTAATGTTATCAAGATCTTACTTACGTGAATAGAGGTTATGGATGTTGAAAACACAAAAAAATAGACACGCCAGGAGACGAGATAGAATGCAATATTGGGTGCAATCTCCCCCCATGCACTCTGTTTCGATAGTCCATAGAGTGCATGTATTTATAGGAATTTTTGATTATGTCGAAATAGTGGTTACATGAGAGCGGCTTCAAAAAGCATGCATAAAAGTAAAAGTTGGTAACTTTTGTGGAAAGCCTTTGCTTTCAATATCATAAATTGCAGTCTACAATGACCCTTATTCTAACTACTACTTTTCTAACTGTTTCTAACAATAGAACTCTCTACGCAGGTTTATTTACATACTATATAAATTATAAATCGGATTATTGATGTCCGCCCTTTCATGCCTTTCACGCCTTCGCAAACCTTCAGCTGCTATATCAAAAACACCAAAACACATTAATACATTAATAAATTAAAACTCCAACAATTCCTTGTTCAACACATTTCATAATTCATAACATGCCCCTCAGTTGAAAAAGCAACTAACCTCAGTTGATAAAGTAAAATAAACATGAATGGCCAGTCACATGTTCCATCACTGAATGAAAATAAGCATGTCCCATGTAAAAACACATGCATGGAAATGTTCATGGAGGAGTTACATTAATGTGTTTGTGTATGATATGCAGAAATTAAGTGGTCATAATGGGGTGTTAATTGTGTTTTATGTATCCATTAACATTCTTCAATAGAGTGATTTTTGTACTTAACTAAATATCGATGATATTGAGTACCTGTGCATGTAGTAGTGACATCATGATCAGTTATTTTCTGAGGAACCAAGATTTCAGATTGTTCTTCAATTAAAGGAGGGTCATCAAGAAGTGGAGTGAGTGGTAAAGTTCCTTTAAATGGAAAAGAGTTATGTATATTCCAATGAGATGGTATATCGAATCTAAATGAATTATCATTAATTTTTTGAATAATGCGAAAGGGTCCATAATAGCGTGGTGCAAGTTTAATTTTAGGATGTTGCAAAATATTTTTGAGACATCTTTTAATGATACGCAAATATACAAGATCATTGTCCTTGAATTCCTTGGCTAATCGTTTTGTATTGATATTAAGTGTATATCATTCCTAATTTTTCTTAATGTGCTCATGAACATCGTGAAGTATAGAAATGTGAGCTTGAGCAATAGAATCAACCATCAGAATGTTGGTTTGGGTGAGTGACATGCGAGTGGGAAGCTTTTTACCATAAATAATTTCAAAAGGTGCACTACTAGTACTGGTATGTGTGGTATGCAAATTGAAGCAATGACAACTTTTCATCCCTGCTACTAGGATTATCTAATGAATAACAATGCAATAAATCAAGAATAGTACTGTTTTTAGCCTCACTTTGTCCATTACTTTTGGGATGAAATTCAGAGCTAAAATATATTTTAGAACCAAAATGTTGAAATACGGCAACCCAAAAATGATTACAAAATCTAACATCACGATCAGATAACATTATTTTAGGAAATCCATGATGTGGGAAAATGCATTTCATGAATAATTTTGCAGCCTGAGGTGCATATAAAGTTTTTCTACAAGGAATGAAATATGCACATTTACTAAACCTATAATTGTCCAAATCATATCATTATGTGATGAAGTGATAGGAAGACCTGTGATAAAATCCATAGAGATTTGTTCCCATGGTTTGTTCAGAATGGGAAGTGGCATTAATAATCCAAATGGTTTACCATGATGACGTTTTACACATTGACATACAATGCATTGAGAAACATAATGTGCAATATCTTTTTCCATGTGTGGCAAAAACAAGAAATCTTTGCAAGCAGAAATGGTGCTCTATATGTCTCTATGACCCATCTAAGATGGTTCATGCATTTCTTTGATAACAAAATCTTTAAAAGCTTGGGTTATGCACAATCTATGTTGAAAATAAAGTAAACCATGATGAAATGTATATTGTTCATCAGATAAAGATGAACCGTTGTTGAAGTCACACCATGCACGTGAAAAATACAAATCAGATGCATAAGTGGAAATCATTTCTTGAAAAGAATGAATTTGGATGGCAAAAATATTATGCAAAACAAAAAAATGTGAAGGAAAACGGTTAAGAGCATCAGCTACAACATTATCTTTACCAGGTTGATATTGGATCATGGGTTAGAAATTTTGAATCAATGAAACCCATTTAAGATGCCGATCAGAGATTAAGGGCTGATTTAATAAATGCTTAATAGCTTATTGATCGGTTTTGATTAAGACCTTAGAGCCCATAAGATAGTGTTTCCAAATTTGCAAATCATGCACAACCGCTAATAATTCTTTATCATATGTACTTTAATTCTTTTCTGAGGGCTTAAGCTTTCTACTCTCACATGCAATAGGATGATCATTTTGCATTAAAACAACACTTATTCTTGAATCACTCGCATCAATAACAACATGAAAGGGTTGTGAAAAATCAGGTAACTGTAAAATAGGTGCATGTGAAAGTGCATGTTTGATTTTTTCAAAGGATTGTTGCTGGGTAAGTCCCCATGCAAATTTTATTTTCTTTTTCAATAATAAAGTAAGAGGTAGTGCTAAATAAGAAAAATTTCGAACAAACTTCCTATAGAAACCAACCAATCCAAGAAAAGAAACATCATTGATTGATTGTGGTGTATGCCATTCTACTATAACTTTAATCTTTTTTGGATCCACATGCACACCTTCACTTGAAATAATATGTCCTAGATATTCTAGTTTACGTTGAAAGAAGTAACTCTTTTCAGGATTGGCATAAAGTGTGTTCTCTTGTAGTAAATGAATTTTTTTTTAAGATGCTTCTCATGCTCACTATCATTCTTATTGTAAACAAGTATATTGTCGAAGAATCCACGAACAAAAGCTTGGTAATCAAGAAAAACGTAGTTCATCATTTGTGCAAATGTTGCAGGGGCATTAGTAAGTCCAAAGGCCATTACCATAAATTCATAATGGCGAGTTTGAGTTCTAAGTGCAGTCTTAAAAATATCACTTTGTGTCATACGAATCTGATGGTAACCCGATTTTAGATAAATTTTACTAAAGACACAAGCTCCTCATAATTTATCTAAAAGATCATCTATTCAAGGAATAGGGTATCTATTCTTTATTGTGATCTTATTAAGGGCTCTATAATCAATGCACATTCGATAAGTTTTATTCTTCTTCTCCACTAAGAGAACTGGTGCTCCAAATGGGGAAGAATTAGGCCTTATAATAGTAGGTCTTTTACTTGGTTTTCTATTTCCTTTTGGTGTAGTGGGCCTTGTCTATAAGGTGCTTTATGAGGAGGAGAACTACTAGGGACCAAGTCTATGCTATGGTCTAAGGATCCTCGAGATGGTGGTAGTTCAAAGGGATACTCAAACATAAAACAATCCTTATAAGTAGTCATGAAAGGTTTATGTGCTCAGGAAGTGTATGCCTATAATCATTGATGACATTGACAAAAGCAATGCATGAATTGAATCCTTTCCTAAATGCATGTTTTACTTGAGTATGATTAATCAATGGAAATGATTGGAAATCATGCCGTGCAGACAAAGTAATGATTTGACCTTTAAATTCAAAGTTAAAGGTATGTGTATGGTAGTCAATGCGTGGGTTATAATGATGATAAAAAGGCATACGGAGTATAACATCGTAAGATTGCAAAGGTGCAATTATAAATGTTGGTGCATCTACATATGGGCCTATGCTAATCGTAACATCTTGCACTTCTCGTGTTACATTATAATGACTACCTTGAAATGGAGCTTTCACTTTATACAAGGAAGGAAATGTTTTTAATTTAAGTTCTTGTACTAATAAATGTGAAATGAAATCATGTGAACTACCATCATCATGTAAAATATTAACCAGTTTGTTATTGATACTACCTTGCATGCAAAGTAAAGAATGGATTGAGATATCATTACCCAAGGTACTTAAGTCCTTGTTCAATGCTTCCTCTATCCAAACAGGAGGAATTTCTTGATTATGGCCCTCCATGTTATGCAATTGAGCTACAACTGGTTTCATGTGAAGAGGTCGCCATTGGCACTTTATTTTTGTATGTCTAGGTTTACCACAATTCCAGCAGGTGATATGTGGTCGCTTCTGTTGGGCATCCACCACTGAAGTTTGGAGGGTAGGTGGTTTGGTAGGCTGGAGAGATGAAGCAACAGTGAAGTTGAGTAATTGGATTGTGGAGGACGAGAAAAACTAGAGTAAAATTAAAATTAGGCTTCATAGGGAATGTGGGTTTAACAAAAAATGGTCGTTGACGTGGTTGTTGTAGAAGGATCAACTTGGTTATGGATTGGAATTCCTTCTCTGCATCATAGGCAAAAAGATAGCCTCGTTGAGAGTTGTAGGCCATAGGGTGTGAAGCTTAGCTTGGATTCCCACCTCCAAACCATCTTCGTATTTCCACTGCAAGCTATCCTTTGGTACATTTTCAAGCATTCGAACTAGTAAATTTTTTCAGAATTGCTCCGTGTAGGTAGTGACCATATCATCCTCCTTCCATGTAAAGGTTGTTCATGCAAGTCGAACATGTAGATGATATTGAGGAGGAAGAAAAGAATCCTTCACTTTATCTTGGAAAGCCTTCCACGTTGTTGGATGATCTATACTCTGGTGCAAGATATTCCACGAGAGCTGCGCTTTTCCTACTAAATAGCTAGTGGCAAATTCGACTTTTTCACTTTCAGCATATGTTTCATCAGTATAAAAATCGTCAAACTGTGACAACCATGAAAGAACTAAAGGGCCATCCTTACGATCATCAAACCGTAGAAACTGGTAATTTTTAACACCAATCTTGGAATGGATGCCATCCGATTGGATAGAGACAATAGCTTTTACCACCCTCGTAAGGTTATCTTCATCAGTTTGCATCTTCTGAAGTACTTCATCGTGTTGTCGGATCTCGTTCTGAGCACCTCAAAGTTCATGCCGTAGGAGCTTGAGCTGTTGCTCGAGTATTACCTCGGGTAGAGGTGACTCACCGAAATCCTCCATGGTGTTCGTAGGGTCCATGAGTATGTAGAGAACAAAACCCTCTCGCGAGATATATAAAAAATTTTTTTGAGATTGCTTGAATTAAAATGTAAAAGGAAGGGTTGTTCTTGGGAATTGAAAAAGTAAGAAAGAGATAAAAGTTGTGTTAAATATAAGAAAAGAGAACTACAGTGACAAGACAAAGAGATAGTGTAGTGGTAAACCACATCCCTTGTGTGAGTGAGGTTATGGGTTCAAATCTTCCCACCTTGGTGAATATAAAACTCCTTATTGCCACTCATAAATTAAAATTGGTTAGCGCATAGCCAACGACTTCCAACGATCGCCATGGGAGCCTTGAGTGCCAAAGATGCCAAAGTAATACCTTAGTTATGGCTTAGTTTTGCCTAAGTTCTATGCCTTAGTCGACGCTTTGGAGTAAGCCGAAGGAGTAAACATAGGTGTAAACATAGGTTGTAGTTCTGGAACTGAAACAAAAACAGAAACCAAAAAGTGGAACTGAAACAAGAACATGAACAGGAACAGGAACTGGAATCGGAAATGAAAACGGAAACGGATTGCGAACAAAGAACAATGAAAGAGAGATCAACCGCCAAAACAAATGGAAACAGACCCCTCCATAGTGACGCATCCATGACTCTGATACCACTAGGAATTGAAAACGAAAATGGAATCAAAATCGGAATCGGAATCCGAAACGGAAACGGAAATCGGAATCAGAATTAGATCGCGAACAGAAAACAACAAAACAGAGATCAATCACCAAAACGAACAGAAACAGACCCCTCTGTAGTGATGCGTGCAGGGCTCTGATACCATTGTTATTAGCATCTTGATCATGCGCACGAGAGGTTACAGATGCAAAAACCATACAGACAAATAGACATGCCAGGAGCGAGACATAACATAGTATTGGGTGCAATCTCCCCCCATGCACTCTGTTTCGATAGTCCACAAAGTGCATGTATTTATATGAATTTTTGATTATGTTGAAATAGTGGTTACATGAGAGCGGATTCAAAAAGCATGCGAGAAAGTAAAAGTTGGTAACTTTTGTAGAAAGCATAAAAAATTGCAGTCTACAATGACCCTTATTCTAACCACTAATTTTCTAACTATTTCTGACAATAGAACCTTCTAAGTGGGTTTATTTACAAACTAAATAAATTATAAGTTGGATTATTGATGTCTACCCTAAAGTCGGATTATTGATCTGGGACCTTTCATGCCTTTCATGCCCTCACAAACCTTTCGCTGCTATATCAAAAACACCAAAAGACATTAATACAATAATAAGTTAACACTCCAACAATTCCTTGTTCAACACATTCCATAATTCATAACAGATGCTCTCCCACTTCCTAGTGGGAGTCTCCAATGGGTGAGGCAGACCTTCTATCCTCAATTTCTTAGCTTTATTGACTTGGCATTTTGAGCATTTAAGCACATACTCTAGGATGTCATGATGAAGTCTACGCGAGTAAAACCACCTCTTAACAAGATCATGAGTCTTGTTAACTCTTGGGTGTTCTTCACTAGGTGTGTCATGATAATCATACAATATATGTTGCCTCATCGTAAAACCTTCGGGGAAACACACCTTATCTTTGTACAATAAGTGTCCATCATGTATATTATAGTTCTTCGACTTGAATCCTTTTTAAGTATGCATCGATACTCCATCTTTATTAGAAACATGTGTGTCATGATCTCCTTTCTCTATGTATTTCCAAATCTCAACATATGTAGGATGAGCCTACATTTCCCTCTGGTGGACTTAAATAGCTCAATAGTGATCTAAGTAAAACTCAATCCATTGAGCATAGGTGTTATATTCTTGGGTTAGACCCTTGGATAATAGATTTTATTCTTGGAAACCCTTGGGTTATTTAATTGGGTTAGACCCTCAAAGTTGAAGCTCAAGTTCTTGGTTTTAACCCTTGAAACAACCCTTGACTATTTATTTAATTGAAGTTTCAATTGAATGGTTTTTACCCTTAGCAATAATTATCCTTAGGTATGAAAACCTTAGACTTGTGAGAAGCTTCTCCCAAGTGCCACTGCCTTGAATTGTACGTGAAGGGAAGGCTTCAATTGAAATAGAATTCATTCGACTAGCCTTGGGAAAGTTTCTACATGAAGGACACTTGTGTGAAGAGAGATGGTGGATCCAATCCAAAGATGAGTTGGTGCTGCTACAATCAGCTTCACACCAGCCAATTGAGACTTCATAGTTGATTAGTAGACCCTTTGAGATTCCTAAATCCACCAAAATATCAGCCAAGTACTTTGGAACATGTATCTCAAAAGTTTAAGTCAAGACATACTAGTTGCGAAATGACTAGCTCCCAAAAATTGCTATTTTTGAACATACACTTGTTGGAAAAAATGAACAATGCTCTTAATCTGGTAGGAATTAGATAAATTCCTTTTGGGCATAGCAAACATACTTATCAAGCTTCCAAATCCAAGTTAAAAAACTTCAAATTATCAACCGAGCACTGAGAACAAGATTCATCAATATCTGGAACATGCTCGCCATTCTCGGGGCTCTGCAGAGATAGACTAGTGAGCAATAAAATGCAAATTTCTCCCAAATTATAAATATAATGACCATCAAATTTTGTAACGGAAACTAGACTTACAGAGCAAGCCAACGCACTTTAAAACTCTGAAAAATGTTGAGTAGAGCGCGAGATATGAGCTTCTCAAGTTACTGCTCTAAGTGAGTATAATAGAGAACAAAACAGAGAAGTAGAGAATGATGAATGTATAGATTCACATATGATTACAATAACATTGGCAATGAATATTTGCACAATGGGAGTAGAATGATAGAGCTATGGATTAATCTCTTCAATCTCTATAAAATGACATGAAGTGGTCACATACAAGGCTTGCTAATCACCAGTTCCTTCTTGCTCTTTTTATAGCTACTTTTGGAGGGAGTTTTGAATTCTAATTAGAATGGCTCCACCTAAAAGTGATCCCCAAAGTTAGGAAATATTCCCTCAGCTCACTAATTCGTAGTTTTAGGTAGGTAGAGCCACAAGTTTGCTTTTTACATCATGGATGAGGTAAGCCATTCTTTTTCTTTTTTCTTTTTCACAAATACAAGAGATAAAATGTACTCTTTTACAGGAGGTGTTCACATGACTACACATATGACTACAAATGAACATAAATCAAATAATATCAAGCATGTAGGCTTGGGTAAAATGCACCAACAGCTCCCCCGCAATCCTAACATGCTTGGCCTCCAAATATATCTTCAATTGTCCTTGATTTCCTACAAGCCAATCATCAACTTGAATCTACTTAACTTTGTACCATCAAGAGCTTTAGTCAACATGTCTACACATTGCATATCGGATTAGCTGCAAGATGTAGTGAGCTTGTGTTGTCACATAAAATGTGAGGTGTTGAAGAATGAAGTCCAAGATCTGTATACAAAGATTTTAAGGACACGATTTCTTGAGTTGCATTAGCCAAACTTCTATATTCGGCTTCAGTAGAAGATAATGCTACGGTTGGTTGCTTCTTGGATGAATTTTTGAACCTGCAAATGATACATACCCGGATGTGCTTCTTCTATCATCTCTAGATTTGGCCCAATCTGCATTTGAGTAGACCTTTAGCTCAATATCTGAAGTAAATGGATAAAACAAACCTTCATTCATAGTCCCCTTTAGGTACTTGAGGACTCTCTTGGCCACTTCCATATGTGGTCTTCTGGGCTTATACATAAACTGACTCAATATGCTAACACTATAGCATATATCCACCCTTGTGAGTGCTTCATAGTTCAAACTTCCAACCAAGCTTTGATAACTTGTGATGTCTTCAATTGGCTCTTCTTCATAAACACTAAGTGTTGCTCTAGCACAATGGTGAGAACCACATTAAGAAACTTCACCTCCTTAATGTCAATCCGTGGGAGAGGTAGGAGTGATATGAAGATCGTGAATGTGAGATGATGTGAGAGTGAAGGTGAGAAGCACAAAGATGCACACACACATACACACACAATGAAGAGACAAGCAAGACACAATGGAAGGTAGGAAATTAGCTCTATTACTCAAGAACACTCTTACAAGCTCAAACTAGCTCTAATCTCAAACAAGCTAACCTCAAAAATGAGCTCTCTAGCTCTTTTTATAGTTTCTAGACTAGTTTTGACCGGTTTCACATCTAATGACCGGCATAGTTAAAAAATAGGTCCTAGAGGCTATTTGGAAGGGTAAACGATGTCTAAAAATAACGAAAATTGGTATGCGCATTCTACCTAAGCTCCTCAAGCTCGAGGACTCCTCGGCTTGCACAAAATGGAGCTATGGATTACAAAATGGGGGTTTTTTATGATACATATGTTACAATTAGTGATAATAATCACTGTTGAGTGTTTGAAGAATTAATAAGAAACATATTTGTTTGGAAAATTGATCCGACTGGCTCCCTGCTCCGTCTTTACATGCTTCCGTGGCGTCTGTGCCTCTGGCTGCTTCCAACACCCCCCTCCCTCTCGCTTCTGTCGTCCCTGACAGAACCTTGTTGTGCGGTCTGCCGGATGTAGTTCTGTAGTAGGTCTTGAGCGAGGGTGTGCTCTGATATACGAATGCCTCGGGCTAGATCAGCCTCGAGTTTCTCCCAGTCGATAGGTTGCGGTTCATTGGATGGTGGGAGTCTGTAATGCGTGGAATACACCAACTGTTCACAGGCAAATAAGTGCAATAAGTGGGTCGGCCTGCTGATGAACACTTCAGAGTGGTATTCCCAAAATCCGGTGGTGAACATCTCTTCAAATGTCTGCTTGTAGCACGCCGGTAAGTACTTGACTCTGCAATGCCAGGCGTAACACACCCGGAGCGATGGCGTTGTACTCATGTCGTATGCGAGATCCAAGTTGCCATGCTCAAAGCCCGGGGTGTTAACATGTGGTGCTTTGACTCGCCGGAAGACTTTAAATATCATTTGCATCATGTCAAAAATCTTGACAGTCATATGCGCTGCTATATCATCCATATATCTCAAGCGAGGGAGCCAGTGACGGATTGTAGCCATCATATAGCCAATAGTTGGTAACTCGATGGGTGGCTTAAAATAGGGGTAATTCAGCCAATCTTGGCACTGCTTATTGTTTTGTACTTTGATAGCGAAGGCAGTCCAGGAGCGGCGTCGTGGCACTGGTCCCCAACACGGATTGTATTTTAAATGTAAAGGTGCCTTGACCCATGTGCTCATCATTTCAGGGTACTCCTGTAAAAGACGTGTACGCCAATCTGGTTGATAAATAGTACCTTGTTGCGCATCCAGTGGCAAGTCTTCAGGCTCAAATTGAGTTGCATGTGATGGCTTCTTGCCAGTTCGCTTCTCTATGGCCAGCTGGTATTCTGCCATTAGCATAAAGTACGGTTTGTATTGTATCTCATGCCCGGATATATACCTTCGTGGGGCCAATTGAGCAAAGTAGGGAGATTGCAATATTCTTTCTTCGATCATGGCCATAGCATGTAGCTGTGCCTCTACTCTGGCTGAATGTGTCGTTCCAAGTTCCTCAATCGTTTTCATCCACGCGGGGGTAGGAAGTTCATAGGTCATCTGGCCTTCGGCCGTGACTTGTCCGCCTGGGATGGGTATTGGCTCGTATGCTTCTTCAAACGTTTCCTCCACCGGAATAGTTATGTTCGCGTCGTCAGCTGGGATCTCCGGTGGGGAATCAGGCCGTGGTGGTGCTTCGTATACATCTATGCGTGCTTGAAGAGTGGTTACCTGGGCCCGTAGTGCGTTGAGTTCCTCTATGAGTTCAGGAGAGGGGTCCACAGGTTCTGGTACTTCTGTTGCCACTGGTAGTTGTTGTGGTGCCGGTTCTCTGAGTTGTAGTAATGTGTGATCTTCTTTTAGCTTCTGATGCTCTTCGTTCATTCGATCGTAGTCCTCTAGCAGTCGAACGTGGTCATCTAGCAACATCCGCATCGATTCGGATGGGATTGCCTTGAATCTGCTCGGACTTAATGGTTGTTCCGGATGGTCCAATGCCGCTTCCAAATTTTCTCTATTCTGCGCTTGGAGTCTCACGTTCTCCTCCTGGGCTGCGGCTAGGTGTCTCCTGAGTAGGCCCATATTTCTGGTCAGCGTCGCGTTCCTAATTGTTTGGGCTCGAAGCAGGTTGTCCAGATCAGCAGTGGCTTCTTTTGTCTTCTCTTCACTTTCTAGCTCTAGCTTATGATATGCCTCTCTTAGTTCTTGGTATTGTGTATTTAAAGAGGCATTCTCGATCGATAATGAATTAAGCTGCGACTGTAATTCATTTGTCGTCCTCTGCAGCTGTTGATAGTTGTTGCCAAGAGATGTAAACTCATCTCGTACTTGTGTCATGCATGTGAACATTTGATGAAGTGCGGTGTCTATGGTGGGCGATAATAGTAATGAAGTGTTAAGTGAGGATGCAGTAGAAGTAGATGCAACGGGAATGGGGAATGGGGTTGGGAATGTGGATGCAGTGGTGATCGTGGAAAATTGTGACGTACCTAAATATGATGGTGCTGTGAGTGTAGTGGGTGCTGGTGCGGTGGGTGGTGAGATATCCATGTCATTGGACGTGCCAAGTGCGGTGACTGTGAAAAGTGGTGTGTAAGTGGGTGGTTGTGTCGGTGTGAAGACGGGATTTACAAATGTAGAGTAAGTTACAGGGGGAATGGTTGGGGCAGCTTGGTAAAAAGGGGAAATAGGGGTTATGGTGGGTTGAGGAGGTGAAACTGGTGAGAAGGTTAGTGGGGTTAGAAAGGTGAAAGGGTGTCTTAAAGGTGGGGGAAAGGATGGGAAGGATGAAGGGATGAAGGGGTTATCATGTGGATGAGGTGGGGTGGGTACGGGCGTGGCGGCGTGAATGGGTGGGGCAAAGGTGGTGGCTATGTTGCCGTGAACTGGTGTGGATGTGGGAGGAGCAGTAGGGTGTGCGGGGAATACAGGATGGGTTGGTGAAACATTAGGTGAGAGAGGAGTAGATGGTGTGGATGTTATTTCAAGGATAGTGGTAGTATGTACAACGGTAGTATGTGGTGGGGAGTCGACTAGGATGGTTTCTTCGATGAAGGATCTTTCCGGCCGTAGGCGTGCATCTTGCGTTTGGTGGGATGATTGAGCACCTACCGGAACTCGAATATATTCACCGGGCTTCGATAGCAGGCGAACTCTGCGAGGGTCATATTGGGGGAGTGGCTTCCTTTGTAAATACCTCAGTGCTTCGACCGGGCCGATGGATTGGACCAGTTCTCTGAACCCTCTGATGTAGACTTCTTCAAATCCTCCGGAGACTAGTTCTTGTTCGATTAGGGCCTGGCTCTCTTCTTCCGTCAATTTCTTCCGTGCCCAGACTTTCTCCATCGTACGATATAATTTCTTAATTGCCAGCGTGTACGCTGCTGCTTCGAAAGTCTCCTCTTCGTGCGTGCTGGTGTCACCGTGTGCATCGGTTTGTTGGTCTTGACCGTCTGTCTGTCCTTGTTCTTGGGAATCATGCGTGCCCTGGCTGGCTTCGTCATCACCTTCGTCATCGTCGGTGGCTGTTCTTTCGTCATCAGAGCTCGACACAACTTGTCCCTGTGGCAGGTCCCGCGGTGTGGTAGGGTAACTGGGGCGTTCATATTCTTGAGAGAACATCTGTGCCTCTGAAAACTGGAACTCATTTGAGAATGCATCCGGCATCTCAAAATCGAATGTTGTGTTTATTGGTTCTGCCTCCATGTGGGGTATTGGGAAAGAAAAGGCTTCCGCACCAATAGTGGTGGGAGCTTCTGCTGTCGTGGTGGTGGGTTCTGTGGTTGTAGCTGCCTGAGGTGCAACTGTACTAGTAGTGCCCTCCGTGGCCACTGGTCTAGACAACCTTATGCGAATAGGTTGCACTGTGGGAGCAGCTTCTGTCGGTGATTGTGCTGGAGAGGGTTGTGGTGATGGTGACTCTGGCACTTGAAGGCAAGGAATAGTGCCTCTCATGCGCTTACCTGCCCGTGTTCTACTGGGCTTCCTGGCTTTCTTCGCCGTTCCTTTGAATGCCTTCAGCTCTTCTCCTGTTAATGCACGCTCGATGGGCAAGTCATATGCTAAGCACATATACACAATTCTAGTGAGTGCACAACATCCATTAAGTACTTTCTTGCGCTCCCATCTGTGCTGTGCCAGATACATTTGATCTATGATCCAGCTTGCCAGATCAACAGTTTGAGGTCCCGTGCAAGCCAAATACAATCCGAACCAGATTCGTTTATGGGGCATGGTAAATCTGTCCTGAGCGGGAAACGCAAAATGTTGCATGCATATCCTTAGTGGCTTCGACAGCTCAGGTGTAATTGCCGAAATCTCCTCCCACTTCGTGACATCCCCACGTTTCATCGGTTCTGGAATTAATCTCTCTCGATCTGTGGGTGTGTGGGTGCCATGAATTTTGATGGCCGCTCTGATTAAATCCTTAGATAGGTAAAACCTTTTGTAAGGTGGATCATCCACTAGAGTAGGCAATATGAAGGTCCCTGGGATGTCCTTATTCTCTGAGGCCAGTAGGGTAGTGATTAAGTAATAGCACCTGTAAAAATCCGGTTTGGGCAGAGGATCACTGAAATACTCTGTGAAGCCTGCTCTGGCCCAAACATGAGTTAAATCCTGTGTGCTCTGTAGGGCTTCGAACTCTCTGGAGAAAAACTGGTATTTTCCCCACGTGCGGTCATCAAATGTCAAAGAGGATTCAAATATAAAGTCCGCGTCCGCAAGGGGTCCTGCAAGGCCCTGAAACCAATGAGAGTTCCTGTGTATCTTTTCGGTGTAACCCATGGGTGGGTTGTCGATAGGCATGGGCCCTGGAAATCCCTGAAATTCCGGCGGTGGAGCAGTCGGGTGGGACTCTGCTCGTAGCACGTTGAGGGGCACAGCCGCTACACTTGGGCCTGCTCCTGATGTTCCTTCGTCGGTTTGCATGGTGACTGATGCGCTAATGAGAAAGATCTGCTACAAAAGATTAACACATTAGCATGGAAATTAATTATGATCCCATGAAAGTGAGACCGCAATCCCTTTCCATAACTGATGCGTAACCCGTGTAGCCAAGTGCTGTGATGTGATGGATGCAATGTTTCTTGCAGCACTAGTGCAGGTCTCTAGACACCTATACGTTTCAGATCATGCATACATTTCTTGATGATATGAGATTACGAGTGATGTGTGATGATGGTGGGTGAATTTATACAAGGTTTAAAGGTTAGTGATTTAGTACGAGGTTGTATGTTAGTCGGGGGGGTAGTTTTATCAGACATGGGGTTAGGGGGAGACGGTTGGACACGTTTCGGTATCCATTTCCTAAGGATCTTGGAGTGGGTGGTGGGTTTCTGCTGAGGGGCAAAGGGTGGTGTCGTGTGTGGTGGTATCGAGGGATGAAATGAGTTGTGGGGGTTATATATTACATGGCTTATGGGTTGAGCTATGATACATGGTTTGGGTACCCAAATCTGCGTGGGCGTGGGTCTATGGGTAAGGTACTTCTTGGCGATCCACATTTGTCGGATGCTCGGACCTGTAGAAGAAGGTCGAGGGGGTGGTGGATATCGATTCTGTTTCTGTACTGCCTTTTTTTTATCGCTTTCTGCTTGGCTGGAGTTCTTTGGTGCTTTTTGTCCTTTTGGCACCCACATTTGTCTGGTGCCGCTTCCTTTGGGTGGCCTGAACTGCCTTTCTTGTTGTTTCCTCCGATACTGCAGTCGGTCTGGGCTCCTTCGTCGTGATTGACTCAGTTGTTGCTCGAGTTGAGAGGTCGGATGGACACTCTGCTTTGGAAAAGAAGGGAGATCCAAGACTTGCGTGACCTGCCCATTAGGAAGTGATGCCTTATTTAACTTTAATCTAGGCCAGTCCGCAACAAGTTTGGAAGGATGAGCACCGTAGGGTGTTGTGCTCCTTTGGCCGCTGATGCAACCCACCTGACCGCTGATTGTGCCCATCTGCCCAAGCGGTTGGGTAGCTGTCTCTTCTAGTTTGCAGGAAGTCCCATGGAAGATCTCCTGTCGTCCTTCTGATTGACAACTGTCTATAGCCACGCCCGAGTGGGTCGGTGTAGAAGTAACGTGACTGAGCTGATTAAAGATCTTCCGGTCTTCCGTCGCATGCGTTTCATAGGGTCTAGGGTCACAACCGTCAGGCGGAATGCCATTAGGGAAGTCAAGCGGTATCACTCGCTTCTGCTCGAAGGTTCCAATCTGTAAGGAGCCTTGTCTAAGATTTAGGTCCACTGAGTGATCGTATAGCCAATCTTGGCCAAGTATTAGGGGTTCTATTAGGTCATCATCATGGCACACTAGTAGCTTCGCCGTCATGGTCACATCCTCTATGAGGATAGGAAGGTCCACCTCACCCATGCAAGGGGTTTCCATGCCTCCTAGGCCTATGAGGTATGCCTCAATCGGCCGCATTTCTATTCCTGAATCCTTATAGTGGGACCATCTAATCGCACTAGTCGCAGCACCTGAGTCAATTAAAGCCCTTAGCTCTTGGCAAGGGTTGCCGTGCTCTAGCCTAACTGTAATGAATGGTCTCCTGTCCACTATACTAGGATGAGTGGTTGACTTTACTTGACACATGGCCATGGGATATCTGGGTGTAGTTTCCAGATGGTTATAATGTTCTCTTCCTAGTCCTTGTCTTCTTAACTTCATGCGTTTAATGCGTTCTATTGCTTCTGCCTGAGCTTCCGCTCGTATTCTATTTTCCTCCTCCCTACGCTTCTTTGCCAACGTGAGTCGTCTAAGCATATCCTCAGTAAGAGGTTCTTGATATAGCCTGACTCTACAGCCACTAATATAATTAGGCATTATGTTTCCTTCTAAGGTGGCTAACTGTACTGCTCCGCTTGTCGAGAGTCTGTTAATGATCATAGGTCCATAACCTCGCTTTTCTAACTTCCGTGCGTGTTGTTTCAGTGTATACACTAGAACTAAATCTCCTTCTTTTAGGCCTTTATCTTTCACATGTGCATCAAAATATGCTTTCTGTCGCTTCTTCGCTGCGTATATTCCTGCTGCTGCCTTTAGCCTCGTTTCTCCTAATCGTTCCAAGTCCATTATTCTCGCTGATAATTCATGGCCGGTCCACTGATGTTCTTGTGCCACCTTAAGGGTCGGTATCAAGAAGTCCAAGGGAAGCACAGCATTCTGACCAAAAACCATCTGAAAGGGAGTTGCATTGAGTACGGTCTTGTAGGCCACTCGATATGCCCAAACAGCGTGGTGTAACTATTTGTCCCAATCTGAACGTTTGTTGTTCACAAGTTTTGTCAGTACGTTACAAAGGATCTTATTAGTGCTTTCAGCCTGACCATTGGCCTGAGGATGATATGGTGCAGATTTCTTGTGAATTACCATAAAATCCTGTAACAAATATTCAATGACTTGGTTTAGAAAGTGAGTGCCTCGATCGCTCACTATCTCTATAGGCAATCCATATCTTGTAAAGACACTTTCAAATAAGAATTTTGCAGTTGTGTGTGCATCATTCTTTTTCGTGGCTTTTGCCTCTACCCATTTCGTAAGATAATCTGTCGCAACAATAATGTACTCCGCATGTGTACCTTTTGCAGGGGGGTTAATGGGTCCTACAAAGTCTATACCCCACTTTGAAAATGCACGTCCGCCCATCATGGGTTTCAATGGCATTTCATCTCTGCGAGTAGGAAACTGAGTTCTTTGGCACACATCGCATCTCTTTACATAGGTATGAGCATCCATGTGAAGAGTGGGCCACCATAATCCTGCAAAGAGGATGGCTTTGGTTATCCTATCGGGTCCAAAATGACCTCCTGCAACACCTTGGTGTGCAGTCTCTAGTATGCTCAGATAATCGCTTTCATGAACACATTGTCTTAGATATCCATCTCGTCCTCTTTTGTATAAATTATCGCCAATAAGAGAATAGTCTTGAGATTCCTGCTCCAGACTACGTTGTCGAGCTAAGGTCATGCCTTGAGGGAATGTGTTCGTCCTCAAGTATGTCACTAAAGGTTCACTCCAGTCTGGTGTGAGAGACACATGATATAAAGTAGCATGCTCTACTGGTGGTCTTTCACGACAAATGTGGCATTCTTTACACAGCTTGTAGACGTCTGCTTCCATTGAAGGCCAATATACTCCTAGTCTATGCAGAGTCTGTAATGTTCGATGTTTCGAATGATGTTGCTTTAGTGCACCTATGTGTGCTAATTGCAACCAGTTCGCGTGTTCTGATTCATCTACACAACAAGCAAGAATTTTTTGATTATCCTGTTTATATATGCTTCCTGCTAAGATTTGGTATCTCTGAGACTTGGTAATCTCTCCTTCTTTGATCTTTATCCTAGGGTTCTTGGGTCCATATGTGAGAATAGGGACTATAGGCTTAGCCCATTCTGGTGCTATCTCAAGATTAAACAAATATGCATCTGGTAAATCATCCATTACTACTTGAGGAGCTTCTCCTGTTGTTAATCTTGAAAGGTGATCCGCTCTAAGATGTGTCTTTCCTTTCTTGACTACTACTTCGAAATCGTACTCCATGAGTAATAGAAACCAACGTATCAATCGTCCCGTGTTACATGGTTTGTTGACTAAGTATAATAGGGCTTGATGATCTGTAAAGAACTTGAATTTGTTGGCCAACAAGTAGTGCCTGAACTTCTTTACTGCGTAGATCATCCCTAATCCTTCTCGTTCCGTCGTGGTGTAATTCTTTTCTGCTGCGTTTAATTGTCTGCTCGCGTAGGCTATGGGGAGATCTATGTTACCTTCACTCGTGGGTTGTGCTAACACACATCCTATGGCATAATTGGATGTGTCCACATGTACATGGAATGGCTTACTCCAATCTGGGGTTGTCAATATAGGTGCTGAGCACAAGCGTCGTTTAAGTTCATTAAATGAATTTTCACATTCATTTGTCCACTCAAAATTGGTTAGAAGAGAGTACAAGGGCTTAGCTATGATTGCATACATGTGTATGAATCTCCTGTAATAGCCGCAATGGCCCATAAATGCCTGTACCTCTTTCACATTAGTTGGTCTAGGTAATTCTGCAATTACCTTCACCTTTTCTTCATCCGTAGAGATTCCATTTTTTGACACAATGTGTCCTAGAATTTTGCCTTGTCTGACCATGAAAACAC
Source organism: Ceratopteris richardii (assembly GCA_020310875.1). Taxonomy (NCBI): domain Eukaryota; kingdom Viridiplantae; phylum Streptophyta; class Polypodiopsida; order Polypodiales; family Pteridaceae; genus Ceratopteris; species Ceratopteris richardii. The sequence goes on along the minus strand of CM035431.1, from coordinate 133,036,594 downwards.
ATTTTTCTGGGTTCAAACAAACCTGATATTCTCGACATTTGTCAAATATTTGCTTTAACTCTGGGATATGCGTCTGTCTTACACTTGAATGAGCACATATGTCATCGACATAAACTTCCAAGCTTTTGCGTAAAAATTCTTTAAACACATGACACATGAGTCGCTGGAAAGTGGCGGGTGCATTTGTTAAGCCGAATGGCATTACACGAAATGCAAATATGCCCCATTCAGTGGCAAAATCCGTCTTGTGTTGATCTTCTGGAGCAATGGCTACTTGATTATAGCCCGAAAATCCATCAAGAAAGCTGTAAACTTCCTTGCCCGCAACTCTTTCCAATAGATGTTCTGTGATAGGAAGAGGATAACTGTCCCTAATCGTGGCGGCATTAACTTTTTTAAGGTTAATACACACACGCAATTTTCCATTCTTCTTGGGTACTACCACAATGGGGGATACCCATTCGGTATGCTCAATTTCGTAAATGAATCCTGCTTCTATCAAGCGATCTATCTCCTCTTTAATCCTCGCAGCGTAGTTATCATTGTACGTGTAAGGTTTCTGTTTCGTAGGTTTTGCCTCTGGAGTCATAGGAATTCTATGAGAACATATATCTGGGTCTACTCCTTTCAGGTCTTTGTAACTCCAAGCAAACACATCTCTATATTCGCGCAATAGGGCAACTAGCTCTTCTTCTTCGTCAACTGTCAAATCATGCCCTATGTATGTACATTTTTCTTCTTCTCCTTCTATGGCCACTATTATTTTCTTGGTTTTCTCTCGGTTATCATATACTTGTCCGTCATTCGCCTTTCTATTAGGCATTCGTACCATGATTCTTCTATCTTCAATTTCATATTTCTTGAAATTCTCCGGTACTTCAAATAAAGATTCTTCTTCTTCGGACATGGTTTCTTTCTTCTTTCTTTTCTTGCCTTCGCTTTTATTAGTCACTTGAGTGGCTATTCTCACATCATTCATAACTTCCTCATGTCTCTGAGGGTGAGTCTCTACTTCGTAAAAATATTCTTCCTCTGATGCAAAGGGTGGGTCCATGATAATTGATTCTAAATCAAAATCGCTTGCATCCTCAAATGCATCAGTGTTAGGTTCACACTCTTCTAAAATCGCATCGCACATGATTGGCTCTATAGTGAAAACTGAAATGTCATAGCCATCCTCGTCACAGTGGGGTGTCCATTGTTCTTCATTGATGGCTACATCCATGGTTGCTAGGATTTCTGCCCAACCATGGGGTTCAAACTCTTCGTCTGGGAATACTACAGGTGCGTAGGCTGGATCTTGTAGGGTCCGTGGATGTTGTTCTGCACCCAACGTCCTGGCTTCTAACCTTTCTTCCTCTTGTTTGGCTACTTTACACATCCATAAATGAGTATCCTCATGCAACCAAGAAGGATCTGATTCTAATGAGTGCACGGATTCCGTCTCTACTTGTGTCTTATGGATGGTATTCCATTGTATTGGGGGTACGTCTCTATGTGAATAGTCTTTAAGGTTGACTTTTGTGGTCACTCCTAAATGTTGCAAGTACAAAGAATTAGTTCCCCAATCTTGTACAATTTGCAACTGACGCATGAATGGTCGTCCCAATATCATCTCATAAGCATGGTTTTTTGCAAAGTCACAAATGGCAAAGGTATGCTCAAATTCTACGCCACAAGTGGTGAGAGATATTCCTTCTAGTAAGCCTAATGGTTTTTCTATGTGTCCATCAGCCATTTGTAGCTTCATCCTGGTGGGTCTTAATGCTGGCTTACCCCAACGTTTCCATAAAGCGGTGGTAGCTATGGCTACTCCTGCTCCTGAATCTAAGATGGCTTTCGTGGTGTAGCCCTGATGGGTTATTGGAAGATAAGTGTTACCTTCCTCTCCTTCGCTCACATCTCCAATCTTTTCCACTGGAATCTCTGGTACCTTATTATGTGATCCTATTTGTGAGGGAGTAGTAGCAAGCTCGGGGAATTGATTTGCTACATGCTTCCACAATTCTGGTTTTACCTTTAATAGCTCCTCTAAAGTGAGATTACATTGTACCTTAGTATTCTTGATCACTTCCGTGTTTCTAGGGATTACTGATTCTTCATTCCTCACTATTATCGTGGGTGCTCTCATACTAATAGACTTTGCTTCCCAAGGTCCGGTGAACTGAGGTAATTCTTGTAAAGAATTCGATTCAAAGCCTGTGTGATCACTCAGTTGTTCTTCCTCTACATCATCGTAAATAGAGGGAATATCTTGGGGAAATTGCTCCTGCAAATCGTCTATTTCTTGAATAGGAGGATGAGTTTCTTGTTCATTTCTCCATTTCTCTTCTTGGATTTCTCTCAAAAATTCATGTGAGTACCTATGTATAGAAGACAAATTGTCTTGACTTTCTGTATTGGGTACTTGAGACAGGGATGGTGCATTCCTTTCCTGTGTCTCTGGGACAATAGGATTCCTATGCTGATCCTTTTTCTCTTTGCTTTCTATCAAGTATTCTAGCCTCTCCATTAGTCCTTGGAAGTGTAACTCCGGTTTTGCCATGTTATTCCAGTTAAGATATCTAGAGGCTTCGAACAAAGCTTGTGCTAGTTCTACCATCTTCATGCAAAGTTTAGTTCTCTCAATTTCCAGATCAGCTCGAGGGTAGTTCTTACTCATTTCAGCTACTTGAGGTCCCTCTTTTAATCTAGCCTCATATGCACGAAACATCATGTCTAGATTCCCTGGTATGGGTTCCGCTAAAACTGATCCTGATTTCTGAGCTGGGTTCTCTTGATTCAGTTCTTGTGAGGTCAATTCTTGGATTTTGGCTCTAGATTCCTTTAAACTTCCTTCCAACTCAGTTATCTTTTTACTCCATTTTCTCTTAATTCTTTCTCGAGAATCTTTCCAAGATTTTGTCCTTTTACTGCTAGATTCTGCTACCTCACTGGTTCCAGCTACCTTCTCTTGATTAAGCTGTTGGTTCTGTAAGAGCGCCTGGGCTCTTGTTATAGCTTGGATAGGCACGTAGGTAGGGTTGGATCCATCTGCGTTCTTCACAATACCTATCACATTGATCGGTGTCACACTCGAAGCATTAACTGGGTTCTTAGGACAATCTTTGATTATGTGCTCTTTGCCACAATCGGCACAAAAGCCTTGGATGTTATAGTACGGTGATTGTCCTGTTATGGGAGGATGTGGACAATCCTTTATAAAATGATCTCCTTGGCACCTAAAGCATGGTCCTCTAGGGCCCTGTGGTCTCTGTTGTCTCAATTGGGGCCGTGGGTTTGGGGTGGTGTATCTCACCTGAGCATAGTCGGGCTCCCAACTTGGTTCCATTGGTGGACTATCATAATGATATGTCTCCACATGTTCTGGTGACTCCGTGTAATAAGCGGGTGGACTAGTTACATGAGTAGAGTCAAAACTGTTTGAATGCGGGTCACTCTCTGTGATCAAAGGTGAAGAAGGCACTAAGGCCCTACTTAGGTTTTCTTCTGCAGCAGCGTATTTGACTGTGATAACATTCGCTGGTGGTGGTGGCTGCTGAGCTAAGACAGGTTGAGGTCTCTGTTGCGCCTGGTATGGGTAGTTCTGAGGAGGCCTATAGTAATAAGGCTGAGCATTGTATTGGCCTTGATACCTACCCGACTGCTGGTATGCTTGCGGGTAGTTCTGTCTCACGGTCTGTTTGTTGTATGGGCAGTCCTGAGCCGTATGATTTGTGTATCTTCTTTCAATTGTACAGTATTTTCCACTAGGATTGGCTTGTGGTTGTGGTGCATTGGGACACACATTTGCCATATGATCACCACCACAGGTGTAACAACGCTTGTTTGTAAACTCCCTAGGTTTACTAGAAACTCCTAGTTTCTGGGCCACTTTCTCTGCTAGGTCCTCTATCGAGCTAGACAATTTCGTGGATGCTAGAGATGAACAGTCTGAGTCCTTATAGACCTTTGAGAGTTCCAACTCGTCTCCTAAGTTGTCCTCAATGTCTATGCAAATTCTTACACACTGCTCTAGCGTTCTGGGTTCTTTTAGGTACACATAGGAGCGTAGTTTAGAGCTCAACAAGCCATCTAGGAACAATGACACTTGCTTGGCTTGTGAGGGTAGCTCTTGCATTGGACATCGTTCAACATATTGTCTAAACCTACGTCCTGCGAGTCTAACTGTTTCCTGTGGGGTCTGTTTAAAGCTATGAATCAATGAAGACGTATCATGTCTTATCCCACTTTTAGAGAATTCAGTAATGAATGACTCTAAAAAGTGATGGATGTCCCTAAATTGCCTTTGTTGCAAAGGTTGGAACCAAGTTAAAGCGGTATTCTTTAACGTTAGTCCAAATGCGTTGTATTGCGTGAACATGTCTTCAACTTGTTCGGCTCTTAGTACTTGCTTGAATTCTGCGACGTGGTCGTAGGGATCTCCTGTCCCATCAAAGTAATTTTTCATGGATTTTACTAATTGAGTGGGTCTCAATGTTCTTGCGTGTTCACGTGGTCTAGGTAGAGGAAAATCATCTCTACCACCTGGTATTCCATGATCTCTAGGTCTATCCGTGGTTGTTCTATCTCTCCCTATGGGATGAGTGAAGCTTGGTTCGGGTCTTTCTTTATTCTTTTCTCTTTGATTTCCATGGGCTGATGATGTTCCTGCCCTTGGTTGTCTTGTATTCAAGTTCATTCTAGATGGAGGGAATATCAATTCACCTCTCCATGTATATGTGTTTTTAGCGTGGTCAGGCACCACAAAGACTCTTTCTGAAGTCTCGTCCAGGTATACAACCTTTCCAGGTGTATCCGGGTCCTTGAACTCGTATATTGTGATGATACCTACCTCACTAAGTATCTCGGTCTTGTATCTCCAAAAGGCTTCATCCGTTTCTTTATTTACAAACAACTCTATGCTTCTGTTATCCTGAGGAATCCATTCTGGGATTAGTACTCGTGTCAGTACAGATTTCCCTCTAGGTGTTCTAGGCTCTTCTAATGGTTCTTTTCCTTGAGATTTCGCTTCCGCCTCTAATAGAATTGTGCCAAACTCATTAGTATCATTTGGCTGCGTACTTAGGACGTACATGGTTCCTTCCTTGTCTATGTAAACGTCTCTCTCAAATTTCACCACTGGTCTCTCCAATCCAATGGGTTGATCGGGGTTGTGCAGTTGCACCACTTGCCTTCGCAAACCATCTTCATAGATGCGAGCACCTAATCGGTTGGTTCGGAGAAACTCTAATTGCGTTCTATAGGGTCCTTCTGGTCTTTCTAAGTATGCTACATTAGACCCTCCTTCTGGTCTTTCTGTGCTAAATGCCATTTCTGATTCGCTAGTATCTGAGCTCTCGTTGGGGTAATTACTATTCAATTGCTGAGCCCACGATCGAGCAGTAGTTCTTACACTTGCCTCTGAAGATCTAAGGCTTCGTCGGTCCGACTTACCTATGTGTCTCCCTGATCTAAGGTTCATTAATTTTCTTCCTTGCACACTCAGTACATACTCAGATCGTCAATGATTCTTTGTTATTATTTTCTTGATTCTTTTTAGATTTCTTTGGATTCTTGTCTTACTGTATGCGTCAGGAATTCGACTTTCGTGATAATTTTGAGTTCTCGTTCCGTCAGACTTAGGTTCTTTCCTTAGGTTTTCGCGTCACACACACCTTTAGTCTTGGACTTGAAAGAATTAAGTATCTTGAACTTGAGGCGTTCCTATCATCTTAATCCACGATGCTAACGTTTATCCTAAGCTAAGAATTGACTGAGGGGGTTGAGTAATCTTCCAACCTCGAGTCGGCTTTTCTGTTGCTCTGATGCCCTGTTGCCCAAGAAGCCGCGCTTCCCAAGCTCTGATGTCTTCTCTGCCTTGCTTCGGTTGCCTTTGATTGTCCTTTGCTAGACCTGGAAAATTCCAATGTTAGACCAATTCCCAGGATGATCAAACACTTGAGTATATACACCTTTTAAGTCCCTCCCCTTTTTGCCCAAATTTTCAATGTGTGCCCCTTGGCTTTCTAGTCCCTAACTGAGTGAACCCCAAATTAGCTTATCTAAAAATAGGCGTATCCTTTAAGAAAAAAACAGTTGAGGTCACGTAGTACTCGTCAATAGCTTTCTAATGAGCTATTAAGCTCAAAAAACGGACTTCGGATGAAAAAGTTATGAGCGTTCAGGCCCTGGGGGGTAAAAACTGACAATCAAGTTTTCCTTCCAATATGAGCTAAGGGGTCTCCTATGAGTCTAATGGTCCAAAAATTTCTCAAAAATACCCTCAAAATTGGTCAAAAATTGAAGTCCAAAATTTGCGATGGGGGTGCACAATCGCGATGGTCTGGGACCGTCGCGATGGTCCGAGCGAACCGTCGCGATGGCGCGGAATTTGGACAATCGCGATGGCCCGAGGTGAACGATCGCGATGGCGTGATCAGGTGGACAATCGCGATGGCGCAAAAAATGGACCGTCGCGATGGTCCGAAAAAATGAACCGTCGCGATGGCGCGGTCAACGGTCAAAGGTGGACAATCGCGATGGTCCGGGGTGACCCGTCGCGATGGTCACAAGTGCGATGGCGTGAGCCAATCGCGATGGTCCGATTTTGGGCTGTCGCGATGGTCCAAAAAACGAACCGTCGCGATGGTCTATCTTGACACGTGGCACCGTCGTGGCGATGGCATGAGCCAATCGCGATGGTCCGGGGTCAGCTGAACAATCGCGATGGTCCAGGTGGACCGTCGCGATGGCTCAAGTGAACCGTCGCGATGGTCCGAAAAATGAACCGTCGCGATGGTCCGGCCGAGCCGTCGCGATGGCATGAGCCTATCGCGATGGTGCGACACAATCGCGATGGTCTGAGCCAATCGCGATGGTCCACCAAACAACGAATTTTTGAAATGCAAAAATGGTTCCGTGTATGCGCAGGGATCGCCTTCCTCGTGGTGTGGTCGCCTACCTCAAAATCCGCAAGTTGCAGACCATCGCGATGGTCCGCCCTACTCGGAAATTTCTGACAGAAAGTACATGTTTTACCTTTTCCAAGCTTTCCTGATGCACTGGAGCTCTGTACCTGCAAGAAAACTCAAGAAAACACAAGCACACACAAGCACAAAAGTTCTCTCTCGCTCTCTCGCATGCACAAATGAGGGGAAATGAGGTGAATGGGTGGATATGGTGAATTTTCTGATTTTTTTGGAAATGGAGATGATGATGCGATGATGAAGATGGAGTGTGGGGGAAGTGAAAAACACTAAATACTAAGTAAAAACGACAACAAAAACTGAAATTTTTACCTTCCAACGCCACTTCTTGCTATACTCTTACCATCACGCATTCGTCCTAGACTCGATCCCCGGCAACGGCGCCAAATTTGGTGTTGCTCTAGCACAATGGTGAGAACCACGTTAAGAAACTTCACCTCCTTAATGTCAATCCGTGGGAGAGGTAGGAGTGATATGAAGATCGTGAATGTGAGATGATGTGAGAGTGAAGGTGAGAAGCACAAAGATGCACACACACATACACACACAATGAAGAGACAAGCAAGACACAATGGAAGGTAGGAAATTAGCTCTATTACTCAAGAACACTCTTACAAGCTCAAACTAGCTCTAATCTCAAACAAGCTAACCTCAAAAATGAGCTCTCTAGCTCTTTTTATAGTTTCTAGACTAGTTTTGACCGGTTTCACATCTAATGACCGGCATAGTTAAAAAATAGGTCCTAGAGGCTATTTGGAAGGGTAAACGATGTCTAAAAATAACGAAAATTGGTATGCGCATTCTACCTAAGCTCCTCAAGCTCGAGGACTCCTCGGCTTGCACAAAATGGAGCTATGGATTACAAAATGGGGGTTTTTTATGATACATATGTTACAATTAGTGATAATAATCACTGTTGAGTGTTTGAAGAATTAATAAGAAACATATTTGTTTGGAAAATTGATCCGACTGGCTCCCTGCTCCGTCTTTACATGCTTCCGTGGCGTCTGTGCCTCTGGCTGCTTCCAACACTAAGCTTATGATTTTGCTCCATAGGTGTACCTGCACACTTGGTGTTCTCCATCTTGAACTTGATGAGCATGTCATGCACATACTTCCTTTGTGTGATGTATAAACCTGAACTTGTGTAGATTAACTCCAATCCAAGAAAATAAGTGAGTGGTCCAAGATCACTTATTTTGAACTCCTCCTTCATTTGCCTCTTTACCTGTTTGATTCCTTCAAGATCATTGCCTATGATAATAATATCATCAACATACACACATAAATAGATCACTTCAGATCCATTCCTCTTTATGAGCAAAGAGGTATCCGCCTTGCTAGCTTTGAATCCTTGGTCCCGCAAATAAGTCACCAATCTGAAATTCCAAGCTCTTGGAGCTTTCTTCAATCCATACAAGGCTTTCTTTAATTTGCATACATAGTTAGGATGATGTGCATCCTCATATCCAGGAGGTTGTGCCATATGCACTTCCTCTGAAATCCATCCATTCAAGAAAGCATCCTTTACATCAAGTTGATAGAGCTTCCAATTTCTAGATGCAACAAGACTAATGATAACCCTAATTGTAGGCATTTTTGCAACAAGAGAGAAAGTCTCCTCATAATCAATACCGTGGGTTTGAGCAAACCCTTTAGCAACTAACCTTGCTTTATGTCTATTTATACTTCCATCGGATTCCTCTTGATTTTGTATATCCATCAAGATCCAATTAGCTTCATAGATGGCTTGTTAGGTACCAGCTCCCAAGTGTCATTCTCCTTCAAGGCTTCCATTTCTTCATCCATTGCATCTCTCCAAGCTTTCTTGCTTTGTGCTTCTTTGAATGCGGTAGGTTCTTCATTGGTTGAATCCTTTGCAATGTAGATTGAGTGCTTGGTGACCAAAGAAGTATCATAATCAAACCTCTCTAGTTTCCTCTTCTCCCTCGAAAACCTTCTAAGTGGTTGATGTGAGCTCTCGGGTCCATATGTAGCATCTTGCATCTTTGCTTTAGTCTTTCCAAGTCTTCTAGGTCAATCTCAGAATCACTTTCTTCAATTTACTTTGGCTTCTTTGGTTGAATTGATGGAAAATCTTCATCCAAGTCATAAGGTAGCTTCACTTTCCTATCATCATCAAACCATGATTTGTTCTCATAAAAAATTACATCTCTACTCAGAGAAAATCCTTTATTAGTTGGATTGTACAATCTATATCCTTTTTGGTTTTGATCATAACCAATAAATATGCACTTCTCAGCCTTGGGATCCAATTTCCCTCTTACTTGAGAAGGAATGTGAGCATAGGCTAAGCATCCAAAGATTTTACAACGCTCTAGACTAGGTCTTCTTCCATTCCACACTTCAGATGGAGTGGTTCCATCCAGTGACTTCGATGGAAGTCTATTTATGAGATATGTGGTTGTAGACACAACCTATGCCCATAGGTAGTTTGGCAATCCCTTTCCATTGAGCAGGGACCTTGTAGCTTCAATAATAGCTGTGTTTCTCCTCTCTGCTACACCATTGAGTTTGGGTGTATACCTTGTAGTGACCTCTTATAATGCCTCTTTCATGCAAGTAGGCATCAGATTCAGAAGAGAAGTATTCTCCTCCACCATTTGATCTGAGTCTTTTCAAAGTCCTACCTGTTTGGTTTTCAAAAAGAGCAATATACTTCTTAAAACAATTAAACACTTCATCCTTGTGCTTCATGAAAAATAGAATAGTCCACTTGCTACAATCATCTATGAAAGACACATAATATCTTGAGCCTGATATAGATGGCTCCTTACTTGGACCCCACACATCCGTGTGCACTAGATCCAAAGGATTTTGATACCCATATCCCTTCTTATTGAAAGGTTGTCTATGAGAGTTGCTGAGTTAACAAGCTTCACACTTATAAATCATGTGTTGCCTTGTGATATTAGGCAAACCAAGTACACTTTGGTCCCTGCAAATTTGTTTAAGTGTTCGCTCACCAATGTGAGCAAGCCTTTTGTGCCATATCTCCAACTCTATGAGAGTTTGAGATCCATAGCTAAACAAAGCTATGTTCTTTGTATCTTCCACTTCAAAAGTGAAAAGCCTTCCTATCTTTTCTCCTTTGGCAATCCTTCTAAAGCCTTGCCTTGGGTCTTCAACATATGCTCCAACTTTGTTGAATCTAACCTGCAATCCTTTTTCAACAATCTGCCCAGCACTTATTAAATTTTTGGTGATTGTAGGGACATACAAGACTTTGCTTAAGAGGTTACTATTCCCATCTGATGTCTTCACATTACCTATCTTCTCCACTGAATGAGCATCCTGAATCAATGTAAAAGATGTGATCATCATCCTTACCCTTCTTCACTGATACATTCATAATCAATAATGAATCTTCTTGACTTTGGTCCTCTGCATAGTTATTGTAGTCTCTTCTTCCTCTATGGCCACTTTGATAGTTGTTGTAGTAATTGTTGTTGTAGCCTCCATTGTATCTGCCTCTATTTGATCCATAGCCACCTCTATTGAATCCTCTTCCTCTTGAGTTCCTTGAGTTCCTGAAACATTCTTCAGTAGTATGATTGGATAATCCACATATATTGCAAGGTTGAGATGGTTGGAATCTCCCCCTGCCTTGCTTTCCACCTCTACCTCTTCCTCTAGTTCTTCCTCTACTTGCAAAGTTTGCTTGGAAAGAGCTACCTTCATCTTCATTCTTCCTATTCTTTGACTTGTCCTTGACCTTAGCTTTATCAGAATATAAGGCAAAAGTTTGATTACCTCTCGTGGACTCGCCACCTTTGCTAATATTTGCTTCATGAGTGAAGTGTTGGCCCATGAGTCTGTTGATGTCGGGTACATGCATATCCATGTACAAATCCATGGCTATTGTGAAGGACTCCCACTTGTCATATGCTTTGATTCCATTTTTGATTTGCTAATGATTTGCTCCTCTTCAATTACCTCTCCAATGCTTCCAATTGGTCGGAAATCTCCTTCATCTTTGTGACATAATCAGTCACACTTTGCTTTGGGCTTTTCTTCATTGTTGTGAACTCCATCCACAATTAGTTCTTCCTTGCTCGAGTGTTGGAGGAGAAGAAAGAAGCAAGTGCATTCCAATTCTCTCTTGATGTCTTGCATCCCTTGACATGAGGTAAAAGAAAATCGGAGATTGAGTTTAGAATAAAGGACCTTGCAAGTGCATCCTTCAAACACCAAATTGAAAGTCTTTCCACTTCTTCATGTGATGGTTGCCCTTTGTTCCTCATGGTTGGCATTGCTTCATCTCCAGATATGAATCCATATAGATTCCTCCCTTGAAGGTAAGCCTCCATACTTAGAGACCATGCTGGGTCGTTGTTTGGATCCAATTTGTCAATTGTTGATTGAAATCCATCTCCCATGTTGCTTGACTATGCTCTGATACTACTGTGAAGAGAGATGGTGGATGCAATCCGAAGATGAGTTGGTGCTGCTACAATCGGCTTCACGCCAGCTAATTGAGACTTCAGAGTTGATTAGTAGACCCTTTGAGCTTCCTAAATCCACCAAAATATCAGCCAAGTACTTTGGAACATGTATCTCAAAAGTTTAAGTCAAGACAGACTAGTTGCGAAATGACTAGCTCCCAAAACTTGCTATTTTTGAACATACACCTGCTAGAAAACATGAACAGTGCTCTTAACCTGGTAGGAATTAGATAAATTCCTTTTGGGCATAGCAGATATGCTTATCAAGCTTCCCAATCCAAGCTAAAACACTTCAAATGATCAAATGAGCACTGAGAGCAAGATTCATCAACATCTAGAACATGCCCGCCATTCTGGGGGCTCTGCAGAGATAGATTAGTGAGCAGTAAAATGCAGATTTCTCCCAAACTATAAATCCAATGACCATGAAATTTTATATAAAAAACAAGACTTGTAGATCAATCCAATGCACTTTAAAACTCTGAAAAAGGTTGAGTAGAGCTCAAGATATGAGCTTCTGAAGTTACTACTCTGAGTGAGTATAACAGAGAACAAAATAGAGAAGTAGAGAATGATGAATGTATAGATTCACATATGATTACAACCACATTGGCAATGAAAATTTGCACAATGGGAGTAGAATGATAGAGCTATGGAGTAAGCTCTTAAATCTCTACAAAATGACATGAAGTGGTCACGTACAAGGCTTGCTAATCACCACTTCCTTCTTGCTCTTTTTATAGCTACTTTTGGAGGGAGTTTTGAATTCGAATTCAAATGGCTCCACCTAAAAGTGATCCCCAAAGTTAGGAAATATTCCCTCAGCTCACTAATTTGTGGTTTTAGGTAGCTAGAGCCATGATTTTGCTTTTTACATCATGGATGAGGTAAGACATTCTTTTTCTTTTTTCTTTTTCACAATTATAAGAGATAAAATGTACTCTTTTACAAGAGGTGTTCACATGACTACACATATGACTACAAATGAATAGAAATCAAATAATATCAAGTATGTAGGCTTGGTTAAAATGCACCAACAACTTGGAAGGACACTTGGAAGGACACATGGAAGCCCTATCACATGCAATCCTTGGGCCTTTGGTATATATATGGGTGAAGTTGGATGGGTGGATATGTACACACTCACTCTCTCTTTGTGGATATAATCTTGTCGCTTGGAAGCTTTTACAACAGTGGTAATGAGAGCCTTGGTTTTCATTTAAGTCCATGTAAGTATTTCTTTTTGAACTCTGTGCAAGACATTCTTTGTGGAGCTCTCTTAACTCTAACCTTTAGATGAATCAACATCTCCGATGCCATGCCCATGTGGAGGAGGAAGACCTCTGTGCTATAGAAGAATCTTGCTAGAATGCATCACCTGAATCAGCGTGTTTAGAGTTTTGCCACCCCTGATGAAATAAGAAGAAGCTTGGAGGGTCTATAAGACCCCCCCTCCCCCCCCCCTTTGGAAGACTCCCCCTTAGCCACCATGATGGCTGTCCAGAGGAGGTGTGTCCCCTAAACTACCCACATGCGTATGAGTGTGAAAGGAGGAGCTTCACGAGTGCTCACCTTCCTCTTTCTTAGAAGCTGAGAATAATATGAAGTTTGTATTTCTCTTATACCCCTTAAGCGATCCATTTTGCATTGCATATGGGATAAAATGCCTGCCAAATGGAGCTCGACATATTTTTTTCACCTTCAACTCAAGTTTTGTGCATGTCTTGGAGCCTGAATTCGAGAGCAAGGAGGTGATTTAGAAGATCTTCTTGAAGCTCTTAGCCAATGTAGCGTTCCCCAAACTCATGGGCAATGGGAGAACCATCCCCTAGACTACTATTGAAGATCTTTTTCAATCTTTTTCCAAGAAGACAAGCCTTCCCAAAGGAGTCCCAAAGTAGGCGTCCACTCACTTTTGGCTACTCTCTTTCTCAACAAAGAGTGAAATATTTTGAAGCTTGGTGAGTGAAGGATGGTTGTAAGCATGGTTGCCCAAGCTGACCTATGACTAGAAGAGAAATTTCAAAGAAGATTGGGGAAGTACTCAGTTCCTATTTCCATCTATCCTTTCTTTGAAATTCGGAATGATATTTTCATTTTGTTTATTTCCAAAGTATTAAATGGAGGAGGATTTATATGCTAGTCACATGTTATTAAACGTACCTAGACAAGAAGTATACATCAAATGACAAGATTAAAGAAGTAAAACCTACTCTAGATTCTTGAATTGGATAGAAATGAAAGACACAAAGTTAATGTATATCAAGAACTTAATGGTTTTGATGAGAGGATGAAAAATATCCAAGCTAATATGTTCATCATCAAAGTTATCCAAACCGAAATGGGGACCCTACTCACTTCTATCAATGAAGTGAAAGGGAAGATGGAAGAGATCTTGAATATGCTGTATTGAACTCAACCCCTTCCCACCCAAATGGGTTTCTTATCAAATCAACCAAGGAACCCAATGATGAGTAAAGGACTAGATGCTCCTTTACCCATCCAAAGTAACTTATCTCTTAAGAATAGAATTGAGAAGCTGAATACAAATCCTCAACCTACTTCACTAAGGTCTAGAAGTCTTTTGTCTGTGAAAGATTTAAAACCACCATAGTTTTTAGGGGAAGATAGAGATAGAAAAAAAGATGTAGTCACAACCTTTTTAGAACAATGGCGAGACTTACATCAATTGAAACATAAACCCTAAAGCTTAGCAAGTCTTAGAGACTAGCTTGTACCTTGGGCCAAAGGCTTAGAAAGGGTGGATGAGCTTAAAGGAATCCCAAAGGATTCTTGAGACTTCGAATCAATTTGAGGAACCCTTCAAAAAGGAGTTCTTCCCAGAAAACGAGGATGAATGCAATTGGGAAGAATGGGACAAGGTCCTTCAACAAGGATGCCCCTTCTCCTTGTATATTTCTCATTATCAAGAAATAGTTCTCAAACTTCAAATTTTAGATGACTTCCATAAGGTCAGGGGTTTCATTTATGACTTGAGAATCAAATCAAACATGAAGTGAAGAGAAGTGCCCCTAAAAATTTAGAGGAAACTATAAAGTTAACACAAATGTATGGAGACCATGCGAAGACTAGAACACAAACACTTCATCTCATCAGGGAAAATAAAAGTTTCAAAAGAAACAAATGAAAATTAGGCACTTTCAAAAGAGAATACTTCAAGGCTCTTCAATTTTCACGGCCAAGACTTGACCCTGAAGTTTGAGAGAAAGCAAAGAGCAAAAATCTTTGCTTAAAGTGCCTAAACTTGGTACATTGAAGTAAAACTTGTATTGCAAGGGGAAATAGAAAACCACCAGTGAATAGAAAGGGAAGGAAAATGCAAGAATCCACTTGGTCCAAACTTTGAATATTGAAAATAGTAAAGCTAGCAAAAAAGTGGAAGTCTTGGATGAAGATTGCATGCATCAATGTTGTTTGTAAGATTCTATGTACGTGCAAAATCAATTTGGACCACATGAATCAATCAAACTCCATGCTTGCATAAGAGGGGAAAGGGTGAGAGTCATGATAGATGACTCAATCTCCCATAATTTCTTGAAATACTCATTGGTTAAGAAATTAAAGTTACCCCAACAAAATTCTAGTGTCCATGATGCAATGACAAGACAAGAAGATTTGGGATACTATGATCTAATTGAGTTCCAAGGATATAAAGATAAACGTGATTTCCAAATCATGCATATGGAAAGAATAAATTTTGTGTTGGGTAGGGAGTGGCTTTGGGATGTAGGTAGAACACTCAAAAACAATTATTTATTGAATACTTTGGAATTTAAAAGGAATGAAATCCGTTACCTGATTCAAGGGGAACATGATGCGCTAAGCATCCCCTTGATTTCAAGTATGGAACTAAAGAAACTTGTAAATACTCAAAAAGCAAAAGTTTATATGATACCTACAACTAATCTAAATAATGTTTATACTATGAATCTATTTCCATATGTCTTGTCTCCTTTGTTTGATCATGAGAAGTTTAAATTTAAGTGTTTAATGAATAACTGCTAGGATGTTTTTCAAGAACTTCCCCATGGCTTACCTCCTTCTCATGAGTAAGGTGACCATGCTATAGATTTTCTCCTAGGAACTAAGCCTATATGTAAACCCCCTTATGGACCCCTATGTTCCCAACAAGTAGAAGTAGAGAAGCAAGTGAAAGAATACCTGAATAAGGGATTCATTCAGCACAGTCATTTGCCTTGGACAACACTCATTCTTTTGGTTAAGAAAAAGGATGGGTCAATGAGATTATGTTTTGATTATCAAGCTTTGAACAAAGCTATGATAACCAAAAAATATCCAATGCCTTGAATTGATGATCTATTTGATCAACTAAAAGGAGCTAATATATTTTCAAACCTTGGACTTCATCAAGGATACCACCAAATTAGAATTAAACTTGAAGATGTTTCTAAAATAGCTTTCAGAACCAAATATAGGCATTTCAAATTTTTAGTCATGCCTTTTAGACTAACAAATGCCACTGCTACATTCATGACTTTGATGAACACAATCTTAAGGCCTTTCTTAGGATTTTTTTTTTTTAATTGCATTCCTTGACAACATTCTTGTCTATAGTCAAGATACAACTACTTATCTAGAACATTTGGAAAAGACTTTCCAAGTTCTAAGAGAAAACAAACTATATAGGAAAGAAGATATGTGAGCTATTTTCAATAGAAATCATATATCTAAGAAAGGAATTCATGTCGATTTTGAGAAAGTCCAAGTTGTTCTCAACTCGCCTCACCCTAAAATCATTACAAAACTTCAAAGTTTTTTTAGGATTAGCAAGATATTATAGAAATTTGGTGCCAAAATTTGCAAAGATTTCAATCCCTTTATTTGAGAAATTAAAGGGAAAGGCTAAAATAGTTAGTCAAGAGACAATTTTACTAGCCTAGTACATAAAGATGTACATGATCATGTTCTTAGGTGTACACAATACCAAGTAAATAAAGTAGAGAAGTTTAAGATAGAAGGCATGTTACGTCCCTTGGAAATTCTCAATGGAAACTGGGAAAGCATTTCCATGAACTTTATCAAGGGCTTGGCTCAAACCCAAAAAGACCACGATACAGTTTGGATCATAGTTGATCGATTGACCAAAATGGTTTGTTTTATACGTACTCGTACTATAGTTAAATCTCTAGAATTAGCTAGCATGTTTATAGAACATCTCTACTGACTTTATGGTTTACCTCAAGACATAGTTTCTGATAGAGATGGAAAGTTTACTAGTCTTTTATGGAGAGCTATGTTCAGTAGGTTTAGAAACAAAGTTAAGCATGAGTACAACTGAGCACCCACAAATGGATGGTCAAACTAGAAGGGTCAATAAAATACTTGAAGATATGTTACAAACTTATGTAAACTAATGAGCATGACTATCAATGTATAGTTGAGTTTGCTAACAATAGTTCTAAGAACTCAACAAATGAAGCAGTTGGATTGGAAAATTAAAAAAGTCCAAGCAACTAAAGATTTGTTGGAAGATATGAACTTTAAGATGAAAGTAGTTAAGGAAAGCCTGAGGAAAGCCCAAGATAGAGATAACACATTTAGCAACCCATAGAGGCGAGATATTTCCTTTTAGGTTGGAGAGCAAGGCTATCTAAAAAATCAACAGAAATTTGAAACTTTGAAATCCTAAAATTTCTTCAAGGTTGGACCTTTCAAAATTCTTAGAAAGATAGGGAATTTGGCTTATGAGTTGGAAATACCAAAATGTCTGCTTCACCCAGTGTTTCATGTAAGTAGATTGAAAAGAATTTGGTTGAACAAGGCATCCTTGTATCTTTAGATACAAAAATATAACAAATTTGCCTTCACAACATCCCTCATGAACTAGAGAAAATACTATGCGCTTAGGATAAAAAGACTAGGAGTGTTTATTTAAATGGAAGGATGGAACAAAAGAAAGTGAAACTTGGGAACGAGTAACGTCCATCAGCAAAATATTTCCCTCTTTTCCAACTTGAAGTTAGAAATGAGCCAGATCATTGAGAGTGAGGTTATGATTGATGGGATAGATTATGGTGCATGGGGGAATACTCCACATAATATACCAACACACATTTTTGAGGATGAGAATGTTAAAGGGGGGGAATAATGTTTTATAAACCTTGGGATAGACCCTTGGATAATAGCTTTTATCCTTGGAAACCCTTGCTTTATTTATTTTGGTTAGACCCTGGAAGTTGGAGCTCACGTTCTCTTTTTTAAGCCTTGAAACAACCCTTGAATATTTATTTAATTTAAGTCTCAATTGAATGGTTTTTACCCTTAGGAATAATTATCCTAAGGTATGAGAATCTTAGACTTGGGAGAAGCTTCTCCAAGGCCATCTTGACTCGTACGTGAAGGGAAGGTTTCAATTAAAATAGAAGTCATGCAGGACACTTGGAAGGAAACATGGAAGAGTCCTATGACATGTACCCCTTGGACCCTTGGTATAGTTATGGGTGGAGTTGGATGGGTGGATACATACACACTCACTCTCTCTTGGTGGATATTATCTTCTAGCTTGGAAGCTTTTACAACAATAGGCATGTGACTAAGTGAATTGACATAATTATTGATTACTCTATGATAGAAACCTGACAAACATAGGAAGATCTAAAGATATTTGAAGTTTCTAGGATGTGGAAATTCCATAATAGCCTATACATTGTCAGGATCCATATGGATTCCTTCTTGGGAGACTATATGCCCAAGGTATCTAACCTCAAATTTGAAAAATTCACACGTTGATTCCTCAGAAAAGAGTGAATTTTCTCATAAGACTTGGACCTCAAGTGCTCTAAGTGTTACTCTTTTGATCTACCATATATCACAATATCATCCAAAAATTCTACTACAAACTACCCTTAGATATGGCCATAAAACACTATTCAGGAGCTTCATGAAAGTGATGGGAGCATTAGTGATATCAAGGGGTATCAACAAAAACTTATAGTGCCCATGTCTAGTATGAAATCCAATTTTAGCGACATCCCCTACTTTAATCCTTATTTGAGGATATCTTGACTTAAGTTCAAGCTTGGTAAAATACCTAGCTTGATGTAATTGATCAAATATGTCTTCCAACCTAGGTAGTGGAAACCTATTTTTTACCGTTGCCTTGTTTAGTGATCTATAATCTATACATAGTCTCATAGACCCATCTTTCTTTTTTACTAAGAACAATGGTGATACCTAAGGTGAGTTACTAGTTCTAATGAAGCCTTTATCTAAATAATATTGAAGTTGCTTCTCTAACTCTTGATGATGAGATACTTTAAGTTTATAAGATGGATTGTGATTAGGTTTAGTGCTAGTAACTACCTCTATGGCATGTCAGTGTCTCCTGTTTCTAGTGGTAGCCCTCTAAGAAGGTATGTGGAAAAAACATCTTTAAATTCAAACATTAAATCCTTAAAACACTTAATAACATATCCTTGCAAAAATGAATAATTGAAATTAATTTCATTATTTATATTGCTATCATAAAAATATACATCAAATGAAGTGTTATACAATGCTCAAGATCATAATACAAAAAAACATTTGTTGCACATGCTAAAAATGAAACAAAGTATCTAACTCTAAAGATGAGATAAGCAGTGCACTAGGTATATATCTCTCTCTCCCTAAATACAAAATCTACTTTCATTTTCACAAACTCAAGGGTGTCATTTTGATAGCTTCATTTAAATGTTCCTTCCAACCCTTAAAGCCACTCTCTGCCTAACATAAGGTATGTCCTCTCCATGTTCATAATCTGGAAATCTATATGATCTATATAACCATGTATCTAGATCTCCAAATTGGACACCATAGTGTCCCATATCCTTGTATCCTCACCTTGCATCATAGATACAATGTATTTACGTGCACTAAGTGTTTAGAGAATCTTCAATCTCTTGGCCAGAGCATAATTTATGAAATTATGAGTGGTGGAGTCATCTATCCTTACTCTCACCCTTGTACAGTACCATGAAGCTTAACCAAATCATGTGGTCCAAACTATGACAGCCGCAATGATTGAGTCAAGCAACATGCATGTTCTATATCCTCATCCATCATTTCCACTTCCTTGCAACTGGAGCTACCATAAATTTGAAGTTTATGCACTAGGTGGACCACCTTTATCAGAGGCAAATTTGAATTGATCTTCAAAGGTTTTAGCCTCTAACATCAATCCTTGCCAGCCCCAAAATTGATTTGGAAATGTCCCATTTAATTATAGAATCTTACAAAAGCATCCAAAGAACCATAGAATCTTCAAAATATCTCCAATTCACCCAAAGTAAGAGTCATGTGAACAAATTTGGATCCTCACTAGTCCTCCCTAGGTCTCTTCAATCAAAGGAATAATTTCCAACACCTAGATTTTGTCTTGAAGATGTATTCACAAGTAAAAAAAAAAATTTAGACTCCTGAGTTGCCCAAACAAAGCTTCAAAAGTTGTACCTAAAATTTTCAAGGAATTTGCAAAGAATCTTTGAGCTAAAATCTATTATCCAAATTTTATGTTCTTCATGTCTTCAGAAAACTTGTAAAATAAGCTTCAAGATTTAACAAAAATCATGGAAATATGATATTTGAACAAAGATAAAGGCATTTTTGAAGTTGGGGTTGTGGGTGTGAGCTTAAGTGGAAGGTGCAAAGGGCAAGCTTGCCAAAGGGACAACTTTGGAGCCTTCAAAATATCAACAAATTCTCGATACCAAAGAAATTTATTGTGGGTCTTGGAACAATATACTCAAAAGATCATGCATGCATAGACATTTCTCCAATATCTGTAGAAGAGAACCTCCAAATATTATCCCAAACATAAAAGAAAACATAAATTTGTCATACCACTATTTCCGTGCTTCTATGGAGTTCTTAATGTCTCCATCTCTAAGAGAGCTCTTGTGGAGGCCTCCAAAATCTTGCATATGGAATTATTCCACCTTGGCATGGCCTATGTAAGGCACTCACGCATATTTGGTCCTCACAATAAGAGAGGAAGAGGCAAGGAAGGAGGTTGTTCTCCTTTGTGGGAGCACCCATCATCTATCTCTTGCTCTCGCATGTTCGCCTATTGTGATAGATTGAGATCTCGATAGAGTTCTTCTATCATGACACACCCCATCTATCACAACAAGGCCACTCTATCATGATAGATTGACCCAACATAGCTCCCATCTATCACAATAGACTACCCTTTATCGTGATAGACCACCTTCTTGAAGCAAAGCCCCCCACAATGGACCCCATCTATTGCGATAGAATCCCTCTATTGTGCTAGAAAAAAAAAACACTATAGACCCACTCTATCGTGATAGACCCTCTCTATCGCGACAAAGCACTCTATTGCAATAGGCTCCTCTATGTCATTATAGAACGGCCTATCAGGATAGTCTGAAAGATAGGGATTTTTTTTGAAAAGTTGATTTTTGGGTCCAAATGTATGCTTTGTCCTTGGTTTTTTAGGGTTTAGATTATAGTCAAGGGCTCCAATTGTGTTTATGTCCTCGTGAGTTGGAGCAAGCTTAAGATGACACATTGAGCATGAAAACACATCACAAAGCACATGATATGAGGTCAAAAAACACTAAACCCTCTTAGTTAATTTTAGCTTAGGCTACGCATGTAGCCCTAGGGTAGAATCTTAGGGTGGCAATAGGGACTTCAAAGTTCAAGATACCATAAAGGAACATCAAGATGAAGATTGATAAATAAAATTGTGCCATTTGGAAACCTAAAGGAAAAAAAATAAACCGGTAAACAAAGAACAACTGTTTGAGGTAGAAGAACCATTCAAGAGAAATAATCAATATAAGGGTTAGGGGTAGACAAATTAATGAACTTGAGATCAGGAAATTATCTAGGCAAAGTGGATCAACAAATATTAAAATCCTCAAAATCTAGTGTCAACTACACTACCAAGACTTGGTCAAAAAAATTAGGTAGTCATCACTGAACCTAAGTTTGGAAATGAGTGAGCCAGATATATGCTATAGTATGGACAGACCTACATCTAGCACTAAGGTAGCTTAATTATAAGTCCTAGAAGGACCATTTAAGATGCAACTTGAATAAATTGGCAACAACTGATTAGGTGGTCCAATGAAAGACACAACTTGATAGATTGAGGAGATCAATGGTACAATTAAGAAACCCTAAGCACCCTTATGGAATAGATCACCCAATAGTCAAGTTTCAGAATGGATCACACATAGATAAGCGAAGAACTATGTATATAGTTACTAGTCTCCCTGATAGAACTCACAAATTTGGTGGAGTATTCCTTTTGTGAGGCATGATGGTGGCCTCTCCTTGTTGAGAGCTCTAAGACGATACCCTCAAAGTGTAAAACCGAGCTCTATGTGCCACACACAATACTTTGCATACAATCTACAAAATACATAGAAAAACACATGGTACACAAACCACAAACACATATTTGTTAGGTCATGCAAATGCACTCAAACTTACGGTCTGTGGCTGACAAGGTGTAGCTCAAGCACCACCTCCTTTACTTGTCAATCCATAGAGAGATGAGGACGATATGAAGATCGTGAGCAATTGTGGAGAGAAAATATGATCGACAAGCACATACACACACACACGACAAGATCAAAGAGAGGAACAATGGAAAACTTCTATTAACAAGCTCAAAGAAAGTTTTACAACACTCAAGAATAAGTTTTTCACTCTCCAACTAGCTAACCGCAAAAATGAGCCCTCTAGCTCTTTTTATAGTTTTTTGACTAGTTTTGGCCCTACCCAGACCTAGTGTCCGACTTGGTTAAAAATTAGGTTCCAAGGCTTATTTGAGGGCTCAAACAGAGTCTACAAATTATGAAAATTGGTACCTAGATGCTTCTAATACTCCTCAAGATCGAGGACTCCTCAAGTTCAACAAAATGGAGTTACAAAAATGTGAAATGATATTTACAATGGTTTTTAGTGATCAAAATCACTTTGTAGGGATTTCTTCTAAAAATTTGACATGTACTCCTTGGAGCTTCCTACATACTCCCTTTTCTTGTGTGTCAACTTCTTTGATGCATTTCAGGACCTTGTGGTTGACCTTGAGTGTGAACACTCCCCCCTCTTGAGTCTCTCATCCCTGAGAGACCCTTGTTGGAGTGGTTGTTCCATGTAGTACTTAGAGGTAGCGTCCATCGTGTATCAACAAGAGTAGTCTGTCGTCCACATGTAGCAAGGTCAATTGTCCTTTTCTTCATTTTGTCACTGCTAGTCTTTGTAAGTTTTAGTCCCTTTCTATGTACTTCTTCCTTGGATTCTAGCAATACAGTGTATTCATGAGCTTCCAAATTGGATCTATCAAACATGGGTTTCATAGTTTGCATGCCGAGTACTCGTAACCCATAATGAACGATGGGTAAGTGTGTTAGTGCATGGGCTGAAGAAAATATGTGCCTTGTGCACGACCTTGGAATGTGGCCCTATGCATGCTTACTCGGGGAATGCATGGTAAGAAATATGGTGCAAAAAAGTGGGTCTTGAGCTAAGTGCTCAAGGGTATGCAGAGGAAGAGGTTTCCTAATCTATCATTGTTATGGTGTTGCTGAAGTAAGGGATTCTTACCATGGTGAAAGGTTGATCGATATTCATCTCTTTTTGTTGTACTCCCATCATACTGATTGACCATTGACTTGTCTTTCATTGTAGATGGATGTCCTTGTTGATGATTCACTAATGAGATTCCTCGAGCACGTGGTCCTATCTCTTCTCTTTTTCTTTTCTTTTCTTTCTCTTTCTTCTTCTTTTTTCTCTTTTTTTTTTGGTTTTTTGAGGAACAATATCAAAAAACACAAAGAAAGTACTAGTATCAATAAAATAATTTACATATGTCAAATGTGTCACATGTGCCTAGGATTCTCAATTGTGTCTATGCATGGTCATGTAACTTGGCCCTATATTAATGCATACTCTGGAAATGCATGACTTGAATGGTGCAAAAGACAGGGCTATGCCAAAGGCACATGGTTTCCGCATGTCGAGGATCCCAATGTTACTTGTAGACTTGATGGAAAGGTATCCATTGGATCTTGAAATGATGCCATCAATCCATTATTGAATGACAACGGATCATTCCTACTTATAGGGATCCATTTTATAATAGTGTTTGACTGTGTACATATGACTTTTGACTGCATCATCTTTGGATGGTGTCTCAAATTTTGTATCCCTCTTGGTTGGTTGTTTGGTTCTATGGGGGCTACTGGTGCTTGTGGTTTTCAAATCCATATCCTTGATGATTGTCTTCTTACTATGTGTAGCTCAATGATGAGTAGCACCTCCTTTAATGTCAATCCGGGAAGACGTGAGGATGGTATGAAGACCTCGAGCAAGTGGAAGCACAAGTGCGTGAGTGAGAAGCACACCAACATGCACACACATACACACACACGCGCACACACGGCAAGACAAAGAGTGAGGAGCAATGGAGTTCTTTAGATTACTTTCACAAAGCTCTTACAAGTTCGTTTCAATTACAATCTACCTCAAAAATGAGCTCTCTAGCTCCTTTTATAGTTTTTGACTAGCTTTGGCCCTGTCCAGACCTAGTGTCCGGCCTAGTTAAAAATTAGGTTCCAGGGCCAATTTGAGGGCTTAAACGGAGTCTAAAAAATACGAAAATTGGTATGTAGGTACTTCTAAGGCTCCTCAAGCTCAAGGACTCCTTGGCTTGCACAAAATGGAGCTACAAAAATATGAAATGGTATTTACAGGGGTTGTTAGTGATGAGAATCACTTTTAATTGGTGTAAGGGTTTGAAACATTAAAGGTTGCCTTAGTGCTAGATCTGCATGAATGCTCATACGTACTTCTTCCTGAAGAAAATTATTGGCCTATTTGCCAGATCTTCGTTGACTCCCTTGTCTGCCTGTGCCATCTCTCCCTTCTGACTCTCTTCTCTGACTGCCATGCCTCGTTAGTCCTTCAGTCCCTTGTCCGCTGCTAACACCCCCCCCTCTCTCGCGTCTGTCGTCCCTGACAGACCCTTGTTGTGTGGGTTTTTGGATGTAGTACTCGACAACATCCTGCGCTAAGTGATGTTTGGCAATCCGCAATCCTTTGGCCAAATCTGTGAGTAGCGCGTCCCAATCTACCGGCCCGGGAACCTCTGGATGTGGTATACGTAGCTTTTCGGAATGGAGAGCTTGTTCCACTGCAAACAACTGCAAGAGATGGGATGGTCTGGGAATGAATATCTCGGAGTGATATTCCCAGAATCCCGTGACAAACATCTCTTCAAACGTTTGTTTGAAGCAGGCCAGTAGATATTTGATGCGAGCGTGCCATGCATACACAACATTAATCGATGGGGTTGTGCTCATGTCGTATACAAGGTCCTGATTACCTTCATTAAATCCTAATGCTGAGAGATGCGGTTCCTTGACATTTTTGAAGGTCCTGAAGGTGACCAACATAAGTTCGAAAATCTTCAGGCACATCTGAGTCATGACATCAGGTACATTCTTGAACCGGACCCCCCAATGTCGAATCGTCGAAATCATATATCCAATCGTAGGTGGTCCCTTCGGGGGTGCGAAGTACACATAATTGAGCCACTTCTCACATCCTTTAATCGTCAGCACTGTTTGCGTGTACTCCGGCCATGATCTCCTTCGAAATACAGGGCAATAACATGGGTTATATTTGATGTACAAGGGCATGTTGTTCCATGTTCTGACCATTTCCGGGTATGTTTCAAGCAGCCGAATTCTCCACATCGGTTGGCAAATATGTCCCTGCTTGGCACTTTCTGGGATGTCGTCAGGTGCAAATTGGGTGGCAGAGGTGGGTTCCCTTGATGTGTGGTGCTTGATCTCTGCATTATAATCCGCCATTAGCACGCAAAAAGGAACATACAGGTCATCCGATGGGCCGATCCACCTATGGTGTGAGAGATTCTGAAAATAATCGGATTTTATTACAACCTCTTCCAATTTTGACATCAATGCGATTTGGACTGCCACCCTGTCATCATGCGTCATGGCTACTTTCTCTAATTTTTGCATCCATTCAGGTGCCTCGATTTCAATTGTGTCCATGCCCTGTTCTGTTTGCTTACCCGCGGGTGTTGGCATCGGAACATAGGGATCCTCGAATGTTTCTTCTACTTCAATTGGCACAAGATCGTCAGGCTCGGGCTCTACTAGAGGGGAGGGCTGACGCTCATATTCCATGACCTTGCTACGTAATTCCTCAAGTTTGGCCCGGAGTTTAGTGATCTCTTCTGATGTATCTTCTGCGGTTGTGCTTTTGCTGGGTGATGTCTGTCGGGTGGCCAACTGCCTTAGCAAATCATCTCTCTCTTTTTCTAAGGCGACATGCGCCTCCATTAGATCTGCATGAGTTTCTAACACCACTTTCATATTTTCTGAGGGAATGGCCTTGAATCGTTCTGGGTCAATCTCTTGTGGGGAACCCTCCATGGCCGCCTCCAGATTTTCTTCGTTCTGTTTTTGTAATCGTTTATTCTCCTCTAGCGCTGTAGACATATGCTTGCGTAGGAGGCCCAAGTTCCGTCGAAGCTTCAGGTTGTCCGTGATCTGAGAATGTAGCAATTCGTCCATGTGTCGTCGCTCTTCATCATCTGCTTGGGGTGGGTTGGCTACTAATTGTGCATATTGTTCCTGTAAGGTCACGTGGTGTTGTTGTAGTAGCTGCTTCTGCTCTTCAAGATCCCTACATCGTGCTTGGAGATCTTCGTGGCTTCGGAAAAGCCTTGTATGTTGGTTGTCAAGGTGTTGGTAATGTTGCTGAAGTTGGGACATGCATTGATACATATTATTAAATACATTATTAAGAGGAATGGTGGGAGAAATGGTGTTGAATGCAGAGGGGAAGGGGAAGGGAAAGGGAAGTGTGGATGCAGTACTAGAGAAGGGTGAGGGGGGAGGTGGGGGAATGGGGGATTGTGGGTAAATGGGGGGTGGGAGAGGTGCAGAGGTGGGTGACACCTCCATGGATTCAAAAGTGGAGGCCGTGATGGGAGTGACTGTGAACATGGGGATTGTGGTTGCGGTGAGGGTTGTGAACGTGTATAGAGGGGTGTGTAATTGTGAACTCCCAGGAAGTGTGATCGGAGGAGTGGGGCTTACCGTGGTTGTGGTTAGACTTATGTTTCCCGTGGAAATAGAGTATGTGGGTTGACTGATGGTGTGTGCTTCAGTGTGTGTAGTGGGTTCGGAGGTGGTGACAGTAGAGATTACAGTGGCAGGGGGAGGTGAAGGGGGCTGATGTGGGGGAGAGGGTGGCAAGGGAGGTGATGGAGGTGCACTCGATGTGTGGGCTTCCTCGGTGTCGTGAACAGTGTGTGCTGTGCCCGTGGTTGTGGGGGTGCCTTGTGGTCCTGATCCTAATACATTCATTCGTTTTCCCGTTCGTGGGGGGCGTCTTCCATATCTTTTCTCTGTCCTTCGTGATTGCGCTAGTGCAGTATGCACCGTTTCAGGTACTCCCAAAGCATCTGATATCATTTCCAGGGTGGCACGGTATTGCTCGTCCACGCCTTCCTCCTCCAGAATCTGGTTCATGAGGGCTTTACCTGCAGCTAATGATAGCCTGTGTTGCTCTTGGACTCGGTTCATCGTATCGTAGAGCTTCTTTAATGCGTTAGTATAGGCGGGGGCACCTTCCAGTACTTGTAGGGCTTCCTGATCATACTCTTGTTCTTCTGCTTCTGATTGTCCACCCTGTGCCTCCTCATGTGCTTCTTCTTCATCGTCCACATTGACTACGTCCGGTTGGCCGGGCTGGGCTTGGTCTGGGGCAGTTTGCTGTCCACCAGCTTGCTCTGCTTCAACTTCCGCATTTACAGCGTCGATGATTCTAGCAACTTCTTCGTCCGTTAGATCCTCCAGAGTGAATCCATGCGGGGATTCCAGATCAGTCGGTACTGGTGGAAACACAAGGTTAGGGCCATCTGTGCTGTGCCTGGGTAACCTGATAGTAAATGGTTGCACTCGTCGGGGAAGTCTTGGGGTTGTTTCAGGCGTTAGGGTTGCACCGCGAGCTTGTGCACAAGGCATCTGGACAGCGCCTCTCATCTTCTTTGAGGGGGGCCCCACAGCTGACAATCTGCGTTGAAACTCTTGTGCTCTGGACCAAATGAGAGCCCTCTGCACTGGTACATCATATGCGAGACATCTGTATACAATTCTTGTAAGTGCACAGCAACCATACAACACAGACTTTTGCTTTTTATACCATCTCTGATGAGCCATATGAATCTGGTCGATAATCCAGTGGGGCATATTGATGGACAAATCAAAAGCATCCGCCAGGTAGAGGCTAAACCAGATCTTTTTGGGTGGCATTGTGAACCTCTCCTGCGCGGGGAATGCGAAATGTTGCATGACCATGCGTAAGTGAATGGCAATTGTAGGTGTCATCGCAACCATGTCCTTCAACTTCGTCAGATTCCTGTTCTTCATATTGTCTGGAACCATAGTCTCTTTCTCTGTTGGGATGTGCATACCTTTCATGTCGAGTGCTTCTCTTACCAAGTTGATAGTCAAGCGGAAACGCTTCAGCTCATTGCCCCTTGTGAGTGATGGGAGCACAAAGGAGCTGTATCCTTTCTTGTCTTTGCTGGGAGTGAGGGTACTAATTAAGTATGAGCACCTTAGGAAATCTGGCTTTGGTAGTTGGAACTTGAAGTAATCATAAAGCCCCGCCTTCTTCCATATCGCCTTCAGTCCTTCATTGTTCTGTAGCTTTTCAAACTCCCTGGTAAAGAAATGGTATCTGCCCCAACGTCCATTGAATTCTACCTCGGACTCCCACATATATGTGCCTTCACCCAGAGGTCCAGCAACGTCACTGAACCAGTGTGAAAGCTTTTCCCACCGGCATTGTATGACCCTGTGGAGGATTCTGAATTGGTATGGCATGTAATGCCCGTAATGCCACTGGTCTTTCCTTTAATTCCTCCTCGACCGGAAGGCTTTCAATGTCCACCACTTGGGGGCTGGTGCCTGCCTGGGAGCTAGTTCCTACCATATCGGCCATGTCACTTCTTGCTACCTGTCTCTGTGAGAATATACAAACACGTGTTAATATTGTACAGAACCAGGGAGGATCGTTGTTGTTCCCATTACAATATTAACATGAGGGTCGAGAGCGAATAATGGGTTAGTAAGTGCTCGGTGCAAGTGTGTGTGTGGTTAGTCGTTCGGTAGACCTAAGAGTTAAGTGGAATGATGTAAAGTGATAGTGATGTGATTAGTAAGTTATCATGGATTTACAAATGGGGTCCGGGGGTTTGTTACAATTCTTAGGCTGCCAAATGCAGCGGGTAGGTTTTGCTCTAGGTTTCGTAGAGACTCTTGAGAGCTTTATAGGCATGTCGGCTTGAAATTGAGGCTTTTTAGGGACCCATTTACAAGTGATCCTATTCGAGCTCATGGGCCTTGGTGTGTTCCTGATTGTTGAAAACGAGTGGATGCCAGCTGTGCGAGTGAATGGATCATACAGTATGGGATATGGTCTTGGTGTAGCTATTTGAGCCCGCGAACAAGCCTTAGGCACCCAGATTTGTCTTGATTGTGTTCTAGCCTTCATCGACCTCTTGGGCACCCAAATAGACTTCACATTAGCAGAAGAACTTCTGAAAGACTTCTTATTAGTGTCGTGTTGTTGGTTACTAATAAGAGGCTTTGCCCGTGTGGTTGGCTTGAGTACAACCGGGTGTTCTCCTTTCCACACCCACACTTGTTTCACTAGCTGAGACGTTTTGCTGCGCAGGTACTTTTGATCTCCGACATAGGTAGTACTCTGCTTCTTCTGCCTTTGATCCACCTTTGGTTGCTGCCTCCCTCTGGCCTTTGGAAAAGAAGGGAGTTCCGTTGTGGTTCTGACTCCTTTTTTGAGATCTTCATTCTTCTGCATCACATAGCCTTGGACAAGAACAGCATGGTCAGCTTCATGTGCACCCCTGGAGGGACCAGGAGTCTGTGCCTTTCCTAGTTCCTTGAGTGCTCCATCATTTAACTCCATTGTAATTCTAGTCTGATTCACCCATACCTGAAGAAGTCCACTTCTTAGGTTTAAGTTGACTGCTTGGTCATAAATCCAATCTTGACCCAGGACAAGGGGTTCCGTGAGGTCCTCGTCTTGGCATACTAGCGCTTTAACTGTCATTGCCTCATCCTGAATATAGAGGGGAAGTTCCACCTCGCCCATGCAAGGGGTTTCCACGCCTCCCAATCCTATGAGATATGCTTCCACAGGATTAACAGTTAACTGCAACTCTTGACAGTAAGACGATTTAACAGCACTAGTGGCTGCACCTGAGTCAATCAAGGCTCTTACAGTCCTTGCACTCTTTCCTTGTCCTATATCTAAGGTTATGAAAGGACGTCGATCAGTTATCCTATGTGAGCTAACACCTGAAACTTCACACATAGCTACGTCATATCCTTGATCTGCAAATGCATCTTGCCTAGGGAGCTCTCTACCTTGTCTTCTTAATTTCATTCTCCTTATGTGCTCTAAGGCTTCCGCTTGAGCTTCTTCTCGAATTCGCTTTTCCTCCTCTTTGCGTTTCTTAGCAATGTTGAGTCGGCTTAGCATTTCCTCCGTGAGGGGTTCCTGATATAACTTGACTCTGCATCCGCTGATATAACTTGGTAGAACATCGCCTTCTAATGTGGCTAGTTGCACTGCTCCACTTGTTGAGATCCTATTGATGATCATAGGTCCGTAGCCTCTCTTTTCTAGCTTCCTTGCATGTTGTTTCAAGGTGTAAATTAAAACTAAATCTCCTGCTTTCAAGCCCTTGTCCTTCACATGGGCATCAAAGTATGCCTTCTGTCGTTTCTTTGCCGCATATATCCCTGCAGCTGCTCTCAGTCTTGTTTCTCCTAATCGTTCAAGGTCAAACAGTCTAGAGGAGAGTTCATGACCCGTCCATTCGTGCTCTTGTGCTACCTTCAATGTAGGTATCAAGAAGTCCAAGGGTAGTACCGCGTTTTGGCCAAATACCATCTGAAAGGGGGTGGCTTGGAGTACCGTTTTATAGGCGACTCGGTATGCCCAAACAGCATGGTGTAGCTGTTTGTCCCAATCAGAGCATTTAGTGTTCACTAATTTTGTCAGTACATTGCATAAGATCTTGTTGGTGCTTTCGGCTTGTCCATTAGCTTGAGGGTGATAGGGGGCAGACTTCTTATGTATTACCAAGAATTCTTGGAGCAGATTTTCAATAACTTCATTTAAGAAGTGAGTGCCTCTATCACTTACAAGCTCTATAGGTAGCCCATATCTTGTGAACACATTCTCAAACAAGAATTTAGCAGTTGTTTGAGCATCGTTCTTTGTCGTAGCCTTTACCTCTACCCACTTAGTTAGATAGTCTGTCGCAACAATGATGTATTCTGCATGAGAACCCTTAGCTGGGGGATTAATAGGACCTACGAAGTCTATTCCCCACTTAGAGAATGCACGTCCACCCATCATAGGTTTCAATGGCATCTCATCTTTTCGTATAGGATACTGAGTTCTCTGACAGACATCACACCGTTTCACATAGGTATGTGCATCCATGTGAAGGGTAGGCCACCAGAAGCCCGCAAATTATACTGCCTTGATCACCCGATCTGGTCCAAAGTGTCCTCGTGCTACACCTTGGTGAGCAGTTTCCAAGATCTTAAGATATTCACTCTCATGGACACACAGTCTCAGGTAACCATCTTTACCGCGTTTGTATAGATTATCACCAATGAGTGAGTAATCCAGGGCTTCTTGTTCTAAACTCCTTTTCCTAGCCAGGGTCATGTCTGGAGGGAATGTGTTTGTCCTCAGGAAGGATACTAGAGGTTCGCTCCAATCTGGCACAATGGATACTTGATAAAGAGTAGCGTGTTCCACAGGTGGTTTAGTGCAACAAATTGGGCATTCCTTGCACAACTTTTGGACATCAGCTTCCATAGTTGGCCAATGCACTCTAAGTCTCTTTAGAGTCTGTAAAGTTCGTTGCTTTGAGTAGTGTTGCTCTAACGCACCTACATGTGCTAATTGCAACCATTTAGCGTACTCATCCTCTTCTACGCAACAAGCCAAGATCCCTTGATCTGTGTGCTTGTACATGCTACATGCCATGATGTGGTACTTTTGGGCTCTCACAACCTCCCTATTCCGTGTGTTCACCACTGGATGATTAGGCCCGTACGTCAATACTGGTACCAACGACTTAGCCCACTGCGGTACGACTTCCAAGTTAAACAAGTAAGCATCAGGGAGATCATCTGCTACTCCTTGTGGGGCTTCTCCCGACGTGAGCCTAGAGAGATGATCTGCTCTTAAATGAGTCCTACCTTTCCTTACCACAACCTCAAAGTCATATTCCATGAGCAAGAGAAACCACCTCACTAATCTTCCTGTATTGCATGGTTTGTTTACGAGGTATAGCAAAGCCTGATGATCAGTAAAAAATTTAAACTTATTTGCAAGCAAATAGTGTCTAAATTTCTTGACTGCATATACCATGCCTAAGCCTTCTCTCTCTGTAGTGGTATAATTTTGTTCAGCTGCATTCAATTGTCTACTGGCATAGGCAATTGGGAGATCCATATTGCC
This sequence comes from Ceratopteris richardii, assembly GCA_020310875.1. NCBI lineage: Eukaryota > Viridiplantae > Streptophyta > Polypodiopsida > Polypodiales > Pteridaceae > Ceratopteris > Ceratopteris richardii. Next base: position 133,004,550 of record CM035431.1, on the reverse strand, counting down.
TTCACCAGTAGGTTGTGCAAGCACACATCCAATGGCATAATTGGATGCATCCACATGAACATGGAATGGCTTATTCCAATCTGGTGTGGTCAAGATTGGTGCTGAACATAATCGTCGTTTAAGCTCCTGGAAGGAATTCTCACATTCATCCGTCCACTCAAAGTTAGTCAGAAGTCCGTACATGGGCTTTGCAATGACAGCATACATGTGTATAAATCGTCGGTAATAACCACAATGCCCCATGAAAGCTTGTACTTCCCTGACATTTTTTGGCCTAGGTAGCTCTGCTATAGCTCTCACTTTCTCTTCGTCAGTAGATATGCCATTCTTTGACACTATGTGTCCTAGAATATTGCCTTGCCTGACCATAAAAACGCACTTTTCTGGGTTCAGGCAGACTTGATATTCTCTACACTTGTCAAAGATTTGTCTGAGTTCAGGAATATGGGTTTGTCTAATGTTGGAATGAGCACAAAGATCATCAACATAGACTTCTAAATTCTTCCTCAAGAACTCCTTAAATACATGGCACATCAGCCTCTGGAAGGTTGCTGGCGCATTGGTAAGTCCAAATGGCATTACCCTAAAGGCAAATATGCCCCACTCTGTGGCAAAAGCCGTTTTATGCTGATCTTCTGGTGCAATGGCCACTTGATTGTAGCCCGAAAATCCATCAAGGAAGCTGTACACTTCCTTGCCTGCTACTCTTTCTAAGAGATGTTCTGTGATGGGAAGTGGATAGTTATCTCGGATTGTGGCTGCATTGACCTTCTTCAAGTTAATGCATACACGCAGCTTGCCATTCTTCTTGGGCACCACTACGATGGGGGACACCCATTCAGTGTGCTCAATTTCATAGATGAATCCAGCTTCGACCAGTCTATCTATCTCTTCCTTGATCTTGGCAGCGTAATTATCATTGTATGTATATGGCTTTTGCTTAGAGGGTTTAGCATATGAGGTCATGGGGATAGTGTGTGAGCATATGTCTGGATCAACACCCTTCAAATCCTTGTAACTCCAAGCGAACACATCTCTGTATTCCCTTAGCAAGGCTATCAATTCTTGCTCTTCTTCGTCTGTTAGGTCATGGCCTATGTACGTGCATCTCTCCTCTCCTTCTTCTAGGGCCACTACTATTTTCTTGGTGGTTTCTTTGTTATCATAGGCCTCTCCTGCTTGAGCCCCTCGTTTAGGCATTCTTATCATGACTCTCCTGTCATCTATCTCATATTTCTTAAAATTTTCTGGGACCTCAAACAAAGATTCTTCCTCTTCTGGTGAGACTTCTCTCTTCTTCCGTTTCTTTCCTTCTTCCTTTGGGGTCACCTGTGTGGCTAATCTTACATCATTTGTAAGCTCTCCATGCCTCTGGGGTTGAAATTCTACTTCATGGAAGTATTCTTCATCTGATGCAAATGGTGGGTCCATGATGATTGACTCTAGGTCAGAGTCACTTGCATCCTCAAAGGCATCAGGGCTAGGTTCGCATTCTTCTAGAACTGCCTCTCCCATGATTGGCTCTATGGAGAAGACTGAAATATCATAGCCATCCTCATCATAGTGAGGTGTCCATTGTTCTTCATTGATGGCTACGTCCATTGTTGCTAGGATTTCTGCCCAGCCATGGGGTTCAAATTCCTCATCAGGAAAAACTACAGGTGCATAGGCCGGGTCTTGAATTGATCTATGTGTTTCTTTTGCACCTACCTCTCTGGCTTTCTCTCTCTTCTCTTCTTCTACTGCAACCTTGCACATCCATAAATGAGTGTCTTCATGCATCCATGAGGATCCAGACCCTATGGAATGCACAGATTCCGTGTCATCTTTGGCTCTATGGATGGGATTCCATTGGATAGGAGGGACATCTCTATGAGAGTAATCCTTGAGATTGACTTTGGTCGTAACACCTAAGTGTTGCAAGTACAAGGAATTAGTTCCCCAATCCTGTACCACTTGCAACTGTCGCATGAATGGTCGTCCCAAAATCATCTCATAGGCATGATTTTTGCTAAAGTCACATATAGCAAAGGTATGTTCAAACTCGACACCACAAGTGGTGAGAGTTATTCCTTCTAGCAATCCTAGGGGTCTCTCTATGTGACCATCGGCCATCTGCAATTTCATTCTCGTTGGCCTGAGTGCCGGCTTGCCCCAACGCTTCCATAGGGAGGTGGTGGCAATTGCAACTCCTGCACCTGAGTCCAAAATTGCCTTAGTGGTGTACTCCTGATAAGTAATGGGAAGATAGGTGTTCCCTTCTTCACCTTCACACATATCTCCTATCTTATCCAAGGGTATCTCTGGCACTGTCCTATGTGATCCTACCTGGGAATGAGATTTTGCTATCTCAGGTACTTGTTTGGTTACATGTTTCCACGATTCAGGTCTAACCTTGAGTAGCTCTTCTGGCTTGAGATTGCACTGCACGTTAGTGTTCTTCACTACCTCTGTGTTCCTAGGTATGACTGAATCTTCGTTTCTTACCATGACTGTGGGTGCTCTCATACACGTGGACTTTGCTTCCCATGGACCTGTGAAATGGGGTAGCTCTTGTATGGAATTGGATTCAAAGTCCAATCTCTCGTGAGACTCAGTACTCTCATGTTCCCCGTAAATAGATGGGATGTCTTGTGGGAATTGGTCGTGTGCATCATCCACAAGTTCAAAGGGAGGGGCAACTTCACTTTCGTTATCCCATTTATCTTCTTGAATTTCTCGTAGGAAGTCTGGTGCAAACCGATTCATAGAAGAAGAAGTGTCTGGCTCCGTAGAATTAGGCACATAAGCAACCTGGGAAGGAGGGCTTATTCTATCGTTGGCTCTTTCCTCGCTCTCATAGATGTTTGGAGCACAAGCTTCCTGGGGAGGATTACTTATTCTATTACTTTTCCGAACAGGCTCATATGCTCCCTGAGAAGGAATGTAGGCAACCTGTGGAGGTACGTGAGCTTTCGAGGGAGGCTCATCTGCCTTGTGGGGGGAAAGATAAGCTTCTTGAGGAGGCACATGGGCTTCCTGAAGAGGCTGGCTTATCCGTTCTCTTGCCCTTTCCTTTCTTTGAGGGGCAGGTTCCTTTTCTGATTGTGCAATTAGCCTCTCTATTCTGTCTAGCAGTCCGTCAAAATGTAACTGCGTCTTAGCTGAGCTAGAGATGTTAAAGAGGTGACTAGCTTCAAACATGGTCTGAGCCAATTCCACCATTTTGGCACAAATTTTAGTTCGTTCAAGCTCTAGCTCAGCTCTAGGGTAGCATTTTTCATGATCGATTATGGTTGGCCCTTCTTGGATTCTGGCCTGATAAGCTTTAAGCATCATATTAAGGTCCTCGGGAGTGGGATCTGCTAGGACTGATCCTACTCTTGGGGGTGGTGGGTTTAGGTGAGGCGGGTTGGATGGAGATGGTATGGAGGGTGGCGGAGGAGGTGATATGTGAGAGTTCGGTTGAGAGGTGAGCTCCATAACTTTGGCTTTTGTTTCTCTTATGCTTTCTTCTAATTCGTTCATTTTCTTTGCCCATTGTCTTTTCATTCTTTCACGGCTATCTCTCCAGGCTCTAGTCCTTTTCTTGGTTATGCTCTCAGTTTCACTAGCTTCTGGGTTCTTTTCCTGACCTACAACTTGGTTTTGCTGCAACGCTTGAGCTCTAGTGACTACCTGTACTGGTGCGGTGGAAGTCACGCTCCCTGTGGAGTCTACCACTAATCCAACGACGTTGATAGGAGTGATTTTTGGCATGTTATTGGGATTTTTAGGGCAATCTCATAAGAGATGCTCCTTCCCACACTCTTGGCAATATCCTTGGATCGTCACTGACTGGGGTTGTGTAGGTGGAGGTAAGGGACAATCACGGATGAGGTGATCTCCCTGACATCTGTAGCATGGTCCTCTAGGGAACGGGGGTCTTACTTGCCTAGGCTGAGGTCTAGGGTTGGGGTTTGCATACATGACATTTGTGTAATCTGATTCCCAACTAGGTTCATTTGGCTCTTCACTATAGTAGGACTCACCATGTTCAGGAGACTGCATGAAGTAAGCCTGGGGACTCTCAACATGCGTAGAATCGAAGCTATGGTCACTGGGATCACTTTCTGAAAGCAAAGGTGTGACAGGGACTATAGCTCTATTCAGGTTCTCTTCTGCCACAGCATACTTTACCGGAATCACATTAGTTGGAGCTGGGGGTTGTTGGGCTAGCACAGGCTGAGGCCTTTGTTGGTTTTGGTAGGGTTGGTAGGTTTGTTGAGGCCTAGCATACTGCTGAGGTGGGTACTGGTTCTGGTATCTTCCTTGTTGAGGGTATGGCTGTGGGTAGGTTTGCCTAACTGCTTGCTTGTTGTATGGGCAGTCTTGTGCTGTGTGATTTGTGTATCTTCGTTCGATAGTGCAGTACTGGCTACTAGGATTAACTTGGGGTTGAGCCATAATGGGACATACGTTCGCCATGTGGTCGCCACCACAAGTATAGCACCTTTTCACAGGGGCAAACCTTGGGCTCAGTTTGCTAGTTACCCCTAATTTCTGAGCTACTTTCTCTGCGAGTTCCTCGATTGATGTGGATTGCGTGGACGAGAGGTTAGAGGCACTATCCGACTCTTTGTATATCTTGGAAAGCTCTAACTCCTCCCCTAGGTTATCCTCAATATGAATGCACATGCGTACACAATCTTCTATGGTCCTAGGGTCCTTCAAGTACACATAAGATCTCAATTTGGTACTTAGCAATCCATCCAAGAATAAAGCCACTTGCTTAGCTGGTGTGGGTAGCTCAGGAACAGGGCATCTTTCAAGATATTGCCTAAATCTTCTTCCTGCAAGTCTCACGGTCTCTTGAGGGGTTTGCTTGAAGCTGTGAATCAGTGAGGAGGTATTGTGTCTTATGCCACTCTTAGAGAACTCTACTATGAAAGCCTCTAGGAGTTGGTCTATGCTCCTGAACTGTCGCTCATCCAATGGTTGAAACCATGTAAGTGCTGTGTTCCTAAGGGTCAGACCAAAGCCATTGTACTGAGTGAATAGATCCTCCACTTGTTCAGCTCTCAATACTTGTCTAAACTCAGCCACATGATCGTACGGATCTCCAGTGCCATCGAAGTAGTTCTTCAAGGACTTAACTAGCTGAGTTGGTCTCAAAGTCCTTGTGTGCTCTCTAGGTCATGGTAGAGGGAACTCATCCGCATTTCTGTGATTCCTGTGAGCTCTAAGTATCTCAGGTTCTACTCTATTCATTTCCGTCCTCGTTCTTTCTCTGCCCACTGGGTTGGCAAAGCTTACTTCTGGTCTATCTCTGCTTCTGTCTCTTTGCATTCCATGAGCTTGGGATGTTCCAGCTCCAGGGTGACCATAGGATACATTCGATCTTGGTTGGGGGAAAACGAATTCACCCTTCCAAGTGTAAGCATGCCTATCATGATCTGTCACCACAAAGATCCTCTCCGAAACGTGATCTAAGTAGGTCACTCTACCTGGGCTATCCGGATCCTTAAACTCATAGATCATGATAGTTCCTATATCAGTTGGCTGATTAGATTTATATCTCCAAAAGGCTTCGTCAGTTTCTCAATTGAGGAGCAACTCTATGCTCTTATTGTCTTGGGGAACCCACTCAGGCGTGATAATCCTAGTGAGAACAGATTTGCCTTGAGGGGTTCTAGGTTCCGCACCCATGTTTCCTTGTTCCAAGTCACCTAAGTCCGCTTCAGAGATTACATTTCCAAATTCATCTGTCCTATCTGGGTGACTGGTGACTACGTATATGGTTCCTTCCTTGTCCAGGTATGCACCGTTTTCAAATTTGACTGCTGGGTGCTCTAGTCCAATGGATTGATCAGGATTCTTAATCTGTACCACAGATCTTCCTAAGCCATCCTCATAGATGCTAGCACCTAATCGGTTGGTCCTAAGGTATTCCAGCTGTGTTTTGTAAGGGCCTTCTACCCTGTACAAGTAAGGCACTCCTGAACTTCCCGTAGGTCTGTCCATGCCTTGAGACATCTCTGACTCACTGGTCTCAGAGCTAGGGTAGTACGAGTGGTGGCTCAACTGTTGGGCCCACGACCTAGCAGTGTGGTTGACACTAGCCTCTGAAGACCTAAGGCTTTGTCTCTCCCTTACTAGATGCCGTCCTGATCTAAGGTTCATATGCCTAGTTAAGTAGCCCGATTTTTGCCCAGAGTACAACCTCGTTGCTGGTTACTTTATATTAGTCACTTGATTCTTTTTATTTATTTCTCGTGTTTACGGTCTTGTCTGATTTTACGTCGTCAGGAATACTTGAATGTTCTTCGTGCTTTCAGGTTGATCGTTCCACGTTAGGTTCTTTTCCTTTATGTTATCGACCGTACAGAGATTAGGTTTTTAGCTTGGACTTGAGTTTTTAGGTAGTCTTCAACTTGATACCTGCCTATCGTCGCCCTGACTTACTCCTACCTCTCGTCGTTCTTAGCCTAAACTATGAATTGACAGAGGGGGTTAAAAGTTTCCAACCTTTTGTTTCCTGCTTGGTTGCCCTTGAGTGCCCAGGAAGTGTGTTCCCAAGCTTACACTTACACTTGCTTAGAACGCCTTGCGATGCTCTCAAAGGATCTGTAAAAGTTCCAAAGTTAGCTTGAAAATTTAAATTCCAAAGCCAGAACCAAGTATTTTCATTCCTGTAGCACAAACACAAACTTGCATAGTGATTTTTTAAGAAAACAATTCTAAAGACCCCTGACTTTGATCCCCCTGGGTATGGTCAACTCAAAATACCCTATCTGAAAATCAACGCATTATCTTTATAAAAAACAGTTGAGGGCGTGTCGTAGATGCCACGAGCTTTCCAACAAGCCCTAGAGCTCAAAAATTTGATTTCGTATGAAGAAGTTATGACTGTTCAGGGTTTAGGGGGTTAGGACAGGATTCAATCTGGCTGACGGATCCTATGATTTTCTCCCAAAACACAAGTGTAGGAACCTCCAATTATGCCAATGGAGTGACTATTTGCCCCAAAATTTATCCCAAAGTTTGAACAAAAGCAAACCCTAATTTTTGGCCGAAAAGCCTGTCAATCGCGATCGACAGGTCTGTCAATCGCGATTGACAGAGGTGTCCGTCGGGCCTGTCAGTCGCGATGAACAGTGTCAATCGCGATCGACAGTGTCAATCACGATCGACAGAGTCGATCGTGGCTGTCAATCGCGATCGATGGTATCAATCGCGATTGACACGTTTTCCGGATTTTTGGCCGAAATTTCAGTCAATCGGGGGCCTATCAGTCGCGATGGACACGTGGCTACGCGCAAAAGTCAATCAATCGTTGAATTTCAGTCAATCGCGATTGACGGTGTCAATCGCGACTGACAGAGGTGTCGGTCGTGGCTGTCGATCGCGATCGACGGTGTCAATCGCGATTGACAGGATCCTACGTGGCAGTCTGTCGGTCATGAAGTCTGTCGATCGCGATCGACGGTGTCAATCGCGATTGACAGGGTCTGTCGGTCGCGATTGACAGTATCAATCGCGATTGACAGTATCAATCGCGATTGACAGAGGCTGTCGGTCGCGATTGACAAAAAAACTCGGAATTTTTCTACTGTTTTTAGTGTTTTAGGATGTGCTCCTTGTGCTTGTTCTAGTGGTGCACTCAATTTTGTGAAAAACCAAAAATTTCTGTCAGTCACGATCGACAGAAGCCTGCGACCGCGAGACAGTTTCGACGAGTTCCGTACGTGCGCAGGAAGCTGGGGATGGTGATTCAGCAAGGTCCTGCACAAAGCTCAAGAAACATGCAAGAAAACACACACGCAATATCGCTCTCTCGCTCTCTCTCACAAGTGGAATGAGGGAAATGAGGTGGAGATGGTGATATGATAAAAAAAACAGGAATTTTCGCGATGATGGAGATGGAGGTGGGAGATGGTGATGATGATGATGGTGATGAAGGTGATGAAGAAAGTAAAAGAAAATCGATGAGAGTGAAGAAAATACCTACAACTCCAACGCGTCAACTCTACGTCTTACCATCACACGCTCGTCCTCAAAGCTCGATCCCCGGCAACGGCGCCAAAATTTGGTGTAGCTCAATGATGAGTAGCACCTCCTTTAATGTCAATCCGGGAAGACGTGAGGATGGTATGAAGACCTCGAGCAAGTGGAAGCACAAGTGCGTGAGTGAGAAGCACACCAACATGCACACACATACACACACACGCGCACACACGGCAAGACAAAGAGTGAGGAGCAATGGAGTTCTTTAGATTACTTTCACAAAGCTCTTACAAGTTCGTTTCAATTACAATCTACCTCAAAAATGAGCTCTCTAGCTCCTTTTATAGTTTTTGACTAGCTTTGGCCCTGTCCAGACCTAGTGTCCGGCCTAGTTAAAAATTAGGTTCCAGGGCCAATTTGAGGGCTTAAACGGAGTCTAAAAAATACGAAAATTGATATGTAGGTACTTCTAAGGCTCCTCAAGCTCAAGGACTCCTTGGCTTGCACAAAATGGAGCTACAAAAATATGAAATGGTATTTACAGGGGTTGTTAGTGATGAGAATCACTTTTAATTGGTGTAAGGGTTTGAAACATTAAAGGTTGCCTTAGTGCTAGATCTGCGTGAATGCTCATACGTACTTCTTCCTGAAGAAAATTATTGGCCTATTTGCCAGATCTTCGTTGACTCCCTTGTCTGCCTGTGCCATCTCTCCCTTCTGACTCTCTTCTCTGACTGCCATGCCTCGTTAGTCCTTCAGTCCCTTGTCCGCTGCTAACACTATGGTCGAAGAGGTGAGTTGATCTTCTTTTGATGTCTATGCTGGCTTCTGACCCTTGCTTTCTTCTTGGCTTCTTTGTTGATACTTTTCTCATGAGGGAGAGCATAGGGTTTTGTGTATGTAAGAGTTTCTTTGGTACACACATGTGCAATCATCCTTGTTGAGCTGCAAATAATTCTGTAGGCACCCAAATTTGTACATTATTGTGGTCAGTCATCATCGATCACTTTGATACCCAAACTTAGAGTAGTCCTTGAGATAGAGATCTTCGTTGTTCTGCTACTTGTGACCTTGGCTTTCTCTGTTGCTTTTTCAATAATGAGTTTGACTGCAATGGTATGATTGGGTGCTCTCCCTTTTGTACCCAAATCTGCTTCATGCACGGAACTACTTTCTGTTTGAATTCTACTTGTCTATTTGATATAGCGATAGGATATACCAAGACTTTTCTAGTAGCATCATCTATGAAAGTGACAAAGTAAAGGTAACCACCTAATGACCTTGTGGGCATTGGACCACACACATCTCTATGAATGAGATTCAAAGGCTGAATCAAAGAGTCATTGTGCATTTTATGCCCATCCTAGTTTGCTTTCCATATTGACAATGCTCACAAAATGAAAAATCACAGAAAGATAACACATGTAAGTAGGTAGATAGAGAAAGATTTTCCATTCCACTATGAGATATATGGCCCAAATATGCATGCCAAATACGAGCCATAGGTGGTTCAGTAACAACTAACAAGTGTTTGTGATACAAATAAAGGATAAAGTGAGACAACTTTGCTTCCCTTTGCAATAATGATATTACTCTTTGATATGCAAAAAGGTTGAGCATAGAAAAACACCTTGTAAGTAAGGTCATTAAGTTGACCAACTGACATCAAACTACATGATAACTAAGGTACATGGAATACAATATGCATAATAAATTGGTAACAATTGTCTATGCGGTGTCACATGGAAAAAAGCACTAGAATCTAGTAGCCACATGTGGGAAAGAGAATCAGTGATAAGAGCCTCAATGGGCACAAAGCTGTCAAGTATCAACACATCAGCATCATCAGAAACAACATTAATTTCTTCAATCTTTAGAGTCGAGGAAGATGCTATAGGTAGCCATTTAACATGCCCATCAACATTCTATCCTTTACCTTCAACATTCATTAATGCATAAAAACCTTTCTTCATGTGTCCTTTCTTGTGACAATAATGGCATTCAATATCCTTCTTCCTTGATTTACTTCTAGTCTTACTCTGTTGACCATTATTTTCCTTATTCTTGCTCCTGCCATGTTGTTAATTCTTTCCTTGGTAAGAATCATGAACATTATATGCATCTCCACTCTGAGTTCCAACCATAGATTTCTTACGAATCTCCTCACTCAAGAGTGCTCCACATATGTCATCATAGACCAGTTTACCACCAGGTGCACCATTGCTAATAGCTATGCAAAATGTATCCCATGATAATGGCAAGGTGCATAACAACAAGGCTGCTTTCATTTCATTATCCATATCCATTTTTTGAGCATATAACTGGGAGAATATAACATCAAAATCATTTAGATGAGCAGCAACACTATCTCTATCCTTCATGCAAAGGTCATATAATTTTCTCATCAAATACAATTTATTTGATGTTGTTTCTTTTTCATATGTATTGCAAAAATTCTTCCAAAGCTCCTTTGCACTTTCACAGTCTAATACTATAAAGTGAACATTATTTCCAAGGTGCAATGGAATGGTAGACATGGCCATTTCATCCAACTCATCCCAATCATCATCATCATCATCATCCATATCAACAGGCTTCTTTGAGACTTTGTTTACTGGCTTCCACTATCTTCTTTGAATCAACACATCTTTGATCTGATTCTTCCATAGAGCAAAGTCTGTGCCATCAATTTTGTAGATCTCAAAATGGTCTTTGCTTTGCAAGTTATAGCTCCTCTTGGGAGCATTGGCACTAGACCCAGATCCACCAGATGTGCTTGAGATTTTTGATGCCATGATGATAGAGAACTCACTAGAATGAAAATTGAGCTAGAATAAATTAGGTAGCAATGAGGCTCAAGAAAGGATGAACAAGTGTTAGATTTTGGGAAAAAATCATTAGTCTCCCTAGAAAAATGGATTAATGATTAGCAATGAACAATATTAGCCACTGGACACCTTTGTAAATAGTAATACCTTGAAAGGTGTTGCCAAAGAGTTAGACCGAATGTAACCCTTTGACAATTAATAAACAATGTTCTATCTTGAGTGTGGAGACATCCGTTAGGAAGACATGTACTTGACATGCCGAATGGTCGGATCTACTATACCAAGAAGTTCACTTTCTTATATTGAAGTTTCGGGAGTCACTTTGTACTATGTGGTGTAGTAAGTTAATTATTCGTCTCTATGTGGTGATAACAATGAGCGATTAAGTAGTTCTATAAGTAATGCAGTCTGGAAGTCTGTTCGGTCTATAAGTTGGTGAAGCTAACACAAAACATAATGATTGTGTTTGATGATTCAATAAGTTCTTTTGATGAAGTAGATTGGGAAAAAAATAGAGGGATCCATAAAATCACCGGATTTTGCCACCTTAGAACCTTGTCGAACTATCTTGTTCCTTCACCGGGCTGGATGTAAATAGAGGTTAACACTAGTGATCCTACTAGGGAGTGGTTCCTGTCAAGTACATGCATTTTGGTGAGACATATTCGAAGTACAAAAGTGATAAACACCCGATTTGAGTGATAGTGCATTGGGAACCCCATAGTGTAAAGATATTCAAGGAACAAACTCAAAAGGAAAGAGTTCAATAAGTGGAAGTGCAATGCAGTAGTACTTCCTCGTTTCCAATCTACATGATACACCAGAGAAATCTTCGGTGATGTTCGATGAAATTCTGTTGTTCGATAGTAACTCAGAGTTCGGTGTTCGATGTTCGGTAAAAGTCCAGTGGTCGACAATGTTTCAACCTCTGTCAAGGATGTGATTGCAAATGAAAAAATGTAAATGATGCATTTGATGCAGATCGAAGATACACCAAAAGTTGTGGTAGATATCATGAAAATCGTAGAAGAGGCAATTTTGAAGCCAGTTATTGTCAGAGAAGGTTGGAGAATGCCAATTGAATGGCATCTTGCACAATTCCCACTATTCTGGGGTAGCAAGAAAGTATCCCAAATAGAAGATTTAGAACCTATTTAGCAACTCAATTTGTAACTCCCACAAGGTTTACCCATAGTAACTTATCAAGCTTCACCCACTACCTCTGATTCCGACAAAGTAGTGGATGCACACAAATACTTTAGTCCTAAAGTAATGGAATATTTACAAGACAGCCAACAAAACAAACAACATGGAGGAAAAGAAGGTAATTTCCACCCGGTGCAACATATGCTAAGTTTAGAGGATTTTTAGGAGATGACCCTAACACTCATGTCCGAATGTTCGAAATTGACTACTGTTATACTTTATGGAATAATGGCATGTTATATGGATTCTAATGTCTTGAGCATTTTAATATGATTTGTGTTTTGATTTAGCAGGTGAAGACTCATGAATGCGCATGGACTTATTTAGATATTTAGAAGAATATTTAGAAGATAGTATTTTATTTTATTTTTTGTAAAAATAATAGATGTCTTTAGAAAGCAACATTTTTTTGTAAAAATAGTAGATCGCTTGAAAAGCAACAATTTTGTAAATAAAGTAGATTTTCATAAACACATGCTTTTCAAAGCATCACTCTCATGTATCTTCTATTCAGGATGTAATGCAAAATACCTATAAATACACATCCTTTGATAGATTCATCCATCAGAGCATATGGTGGGAGATGATTGTACCCAACTTGGTGTCAAGTCTCTTGTCTCTTTCTATTCTCTGAGTACTTTTGTGATATTTTATTTCTATACTATTCTCTATGTGCGTGCATCTGTGGGATCTGATCAATAGTGGTATCAAAGCCAAGGCACGTCTATGGAGGTGGTTTCTTGGCATGTGGTTGTGATTCATGTAGTTCATTGCATTCGAGATTCGACATCCGTCTCAAGTGTCAAGTCCATATTTTCGTTTATCAAATTCGTTTGTTTTTGGTTTGTGGGGTTTTTTTTTCGAATTTGGTATTGTGCACTGTGCTCACTGTACCCCCTATGCTCACTATGCTCACTGTACCCCCAGTGGTCACTGTGCTCAGTATACTCATTGTACCCCTTGTGCTCACTATGCTCACTGTACCCACTCTACCTCCTGTGCTCACTGTGCTCACTGTACCCACTGTGCTCACTATGCTCATTGTGCACTGTTTGAGTTCGGTTTGGTTCTCAAAGTAAATTATCAAATTCGTTTATGAAGTTTTTTTATCAATTCGATTATCATTCGGTTACTCCTTTGGCTTACTCTAAGGCATCGACTAAAGCATAGAAATATGGCATAACTTTGGCATCTTTGGCTTCTCTAGCATTGAAGGTTCTCTTGGTTCATTTTGGTTCCCTTTGGTTCCATTGGCTATGCGCAAATAAATTCTAACTTATGAGTGGCAATAAGTGCTTAGTTATTTCCCTAATTAGATGACTTATTTCTCTAGTTAGCCTACTTTGTTCTTTATTTATCATGGAGGGGATTTGAACCTACAACCTCATACTTCCAAGAGATAAGCTTTATCCACTAGCCTATTTTCACTTATTGATACCCCATTCCTTTTAATTAATATTTAACACAACTTTTAACACTCTCTTTACCTTATTTATTTATTCAACATGCCCATTTATTTTCTCATTTATTTTATTTATTTATTTTATTATTTATTCAATTATTATTATTATATATATATATGCAATATTATTAAAATCTTTTTCACATGCTTACTCCTAGGTTTTGTTTCTATATAAGGCCATGGAACCTACCCAAAACATCGAGGATGTTGGTGCATCATCCCTACCTGGGGTAATGCTTGAGCAACAGTTGGAACTTTTGAGGCAAGAACTCCAAAATGCTCTGAACGAATGTGATGCTACACTCTAGCAACTACAAAGTGATGACAATAACCTAGTTAGGGTGGTGAAGGCCATTATCACTGCTCAAGAACAAGGCATGCAGTCCAAGATTGGTGCGAAAAGTTTCCAATTTTCACGATTTGATGGGCAAAAGGATGACCACTTTGTTCTTTCATGGCTTTCTCAATTTGATGATTTTTATTCGGACGAATCATATTCTGAAAGTGAGAAAGTGAAATTTATTACCACTTGTTTGGTGGGTAAGGCCCAATCATGGTGGAATGTTTTGTGCCATAGCATGGAACACCCCACCACATGGACCACATTTCAAGAAAAATTCAAGGAGTCTCTCCTTCCTCCTGAGTTCCACTTACATGCTCATCGATCATGGATAACTTTTGGATGGAAAGATGGAGATACTCTGTCTACCTACACTGAACATTTTTGGCAATGACTACTTCTTATTCATTCGCTTGAAAGAGTTCCTAAAGATACCTTGCAATGAAAGTCTAAAGATGGTTTGGAGATGGGAATTCAAGCCAAGCTCAATACACTACGTTCGACAACCCTCTACGAAGCTATTTCTTTTGCACATGATGCTGAGAAAGATTTCAGTCCATTACCAAGTCCATTTGCTTACAACAAACTGGTCAATGAAAACCACCAATCAATCCCAATTTTCCTTTCAAGCATCCTTTTCCTACTTTTTCTTCTTCTACTTTTCAACATCCACCTACTTTTCAATGCCCACCTACTTTTCAATGCCCACCTACTTTTCAATGCCCTCCTCAATCCCATTTCTCTCCAATACCCAAGACAGCCCCCTTACAAACCACCAAACCTCCAACCCTTCAAACTATGACAATGGATGCTCAAAAAAAGAGGCCCCATATCAGTTGTTGGCATTGTGGTAATTTTGGTCATACTAAAGCTAAATGTAGGGTCCAAACTAATGACATGAAGCCTATCAGAGCTCAAGTACACAACATGGAGGCGGTTCATGAAGACACTCAACTTGATTGGACCAAAGAAGCATTGGAACAGGATCTAAGTACCTTGGGTAATGAAATTTCTATTCATTCTTTACTTTGCATGCAAGGTACTATTAATGGTAAAGTTGTTAGTGATGATGGTACTTCACATGATTTTATTTCTAATAATCTCCAATTAAACCCACTTCCTTCTATGTATAAAGTTAAGGCTACGTTTCAAGGAAATAGATATAATGTTACAAGTGAAGTGCATAACGTTTAGATCTATATAGGTTCATACATAGATGAATGCACATTCTTAATTGCTCCTTTGAAGTCCTATGATGTTATATGTGGTATGCCTTTTCATCATCATTATAATCCATGCATTGATTATCATACACACACAATGAGTTTTAGATTTAACAATCAAGATATTTCTTTTTCTGCAATGCATGACGTCCAACCATTTCCATTAATTAGTCATACTCAAGTAAAATGTACATTTCGGAAAGGCTATGACTCATGTATTGTTTTTGTCAATAACATAGTTGATTACACACGTACACTTCCAAATGCACATAAGCATTTATGGATTCCTATAGGGATTTTTTAATGGATGTTTTTCCTTCTAAACTAACACCTTCTAGGGGATGACTTGACCATAGTATAGACTTAATTCCTGCTAGTTCTTCTCCCCATAAAGCACCTTATAGGCATGGACATTTAGATCAACAAGAAATAGCTAATCAAGTTAAGGATCTACTCCACAAAGGACTTAAAAGACCTAGTTCTTCTCCCTTTGGATCACTTGTTCTCCTAGTGGAGAAGAAGAACAAGACTTATAGGATGTGCATTGACTATAGAGTGCTCAATAAGATCACAATTAAAAATAGATATCCTATTCATAGGATAGATGCTTTGCTAGATAAACCTTGTGGAGCACATGTCTTTAACAAAATTGATCTTAAATCTGGGTATCATCAGATACAAATGACACAAAATGACATTTACAAGACTACCTTTAGACCTTATGCTGGTCACTTTGAATTCATGGTAATGCCTTTTGGACTCACCAATGCACCTGCTACATTTGGCCGTATGATGAATAACATTTTTCTTAATTACTAAGCTTTTGTTCTTGTTTTCTTTGATGATATACTTGTGTATAGTGAGAATGACAATGACCATGAAAATTATTTAGCAACTATTTTTAATTTGTTACATGAAAACAAACTTTATGCCAATCCTGAAAAGAGTTATTTCTTTCAAAAATAATTAGAGTATTTAGGCCATATTGTTTCTAGTCAAGGCATTCATGTTGATCCAAAGATAATTAAAGTAATTGAAGAATGGCTTGCACCTCAGTCTATGAATGATGTATGCTCTTTTCTAGGATTAGGTAGTTTCTATCGAAAGCTTGTAAAAGGTTTTCCCTATGTAGCACTTCCACTCACATTATTATTGAAGAAAAAGTTAAAATTTGCATGGGTATTAGCAGAACAACAATCTTTTGAAAAAAATCAAACGTGCACTTTCTCGTGCATCTGTTTTGCAATTACCAAATTTTGCACAACCTTTCCATGTAGGTACAGATGCTAGTGGTTTAGGTATAGGTGTTGTATTAATGCAAAATGATCATCCAATTGCATTTGAATGTAGGAAACTTTAATCTTTTGAAAAGAATTATAGCACATATGATAAAGAACGTTTAGCTATTGTGCATGCTTTAAAAATTTGGAAACATTACCTTATGGGTTTTGAAGTTCTAATCAAAATAGACCAATAGGATATTGAGCATTTATTAAATCAACCATTGATTTCTGACAGACACATTAAATGGGCTTCATTCATATGAAATTTTCAACCTATGATTCAATATCAACGTGGAAAAGCTAATGTTGTAGCTGATGCCCTTAGTCGCTTCCCATCCCCACAAACAAATATTGTTTCAATCAATAATATTTTTGCTGTTCATATATTCATTTCATGACATGATTCCTACTTATACATCTAATTTGTATTTTTCACAAACATGGAATGCTTTCAATAGTTCTACAACATTCATTGAGGATCACCACACTTTTCATAATGGATTCTTGTATTTCCAACACAAGTTATGCAAAACACAATATTTTAAAGAACTTGTTATGAAAGAGATGCATGAACCACCATATATGGGTCATAGAGGCATACAAAGTACTATTTCTACATGTAAATAATTTTTCTTTTTGCTGAATATGGAAAAGGATACTTCCCAGTATGTTTCCCATTGCATTGTGTGTCAACATATGAAACAAAATCATGGTAAAGCATTTGGATTATGAGTGCCACTTCCCATACCCAATGGACCATGGGAACAAATTTCTATGGATTTTATTACTAGCCTTCCTACAACTTCATCTCATAATGATATGATTTGGACAATTGTTGATAAATAGCACTATTTTAGATCTATTATGTTGTTATTCTTTAGATAATCCAAAGTTGGGATGAGAAAATTCCTTTATTATAGTTTGCATATAATAACACAACACATACCACTATTGGACGTGCACCGTATGAAATTGTTTATGGTAAAAATCTTCCCATTCCCATGATTCTCACTCAAACGGATATATCTATGGCGGATTCTTTTGCACAAGAACATATTTCTACACTTCATGAGGTTCATGAGCACATTAAGAAGAGTGAAGAGTGTTACATGCGTAATGTTAATAAGAAATGAAAAACCAAACAATTTAATGAAAATGACTTTGTATGGTTATGAATAATTAAAACAAGTTCGAAAAATATTTCACAACATCCTAAGGTTAAACTTGCACCACATTATTATGGAGCTTTTCATATTATTCAAAAAATTAATGAGAATGCTTTTAGACTAGACATACCTTCTCATTGGAATATACATAATTATTTTCATATTATTTTATTGAAATCTTTTAAAGGAGCTTTACCACTCACACCTATTTTAGATGATCCTCCATTACTTGAAGAGGATGCTGAAATTTTAGTTCCAGAGAAAATACTTGATTATGATGTTACTAGTACACACACAGGTAACCAATATCATAGATATTTAGTTAAATATAAAAATCACTCACTTGAAGAATCTCAATGGATTCATAAACATCACTAACTCCACATTATGATCATTTGATTTCTACATGTCATTCATAATCATAGTAAATTCGAGTTTTCCAATTCCATGCATGTATTTTTACATGGAACATGCTTATCATTGTTCAATGATGGGACATGTGAATGGCCATCCATGTCTATTTTATTTTTATCAACTAAGGTCAGTTTCTCATCAACTGGGAGGCATGTTATACTTTATGGAATGAATGGAATGTCATATGGATTTCAAGGTCTTGAGGGTTTTAATGTGATTTGTGTTTTGATTTAGCAAGTGAATACTCATGAGGGTGTGAATGTGCGTGGACTTATTCAGATATTTAGAAGAATATTTAGAAGATAGTATTTTAGTTATTTTAGTTATTTTGATTCTGTACTTTTCTTTGCGTGCATGCATTTCTGGGATTTGATCAACAACTATAGTGCATTAGTTAATCCACATGATGCTGAATACAAAGCCATAGTTTTCCAATCCACACTGGTTAATGAAGAAGCACAATGGCTGACAAAGTTTGAGCTTAATCATTTTTGACGTTATGATGATGTTCAGAATGCTTTTCTACGTCGTTTTTGGCTAAAGAAAAATGCTTCCAAAATGTTTGATTTCTTATAGAATAACATACTCGAAATAAATCAAGGAGTGCAAGAGTATGCCACCATCTTCCACAATCATCTCAGATAGTTGCTGCAAGCAAATGCCAATTTTCCAAATGATGTAATTTTAACTCAAATTTGTGATATTATATGTGCATAAGAAATGCACCCAAATGCCTTACAATGGTCCAAGCTTGGTCTTCTTCCATTCCAAGCTTCATAAGGAGTCATTCCTTCCAAAGACATTGAGGGTAACCTATTTATGAGATAGGTGGTAGTGGATACTGCCTCTTCCCATAGATAATTGTGAAACTTCTTTTCATTTAGCATGGACCTAGATGCTTCCACAATGGTCCTATTTCTCCTTTGTATTGGCCCATTTTGATTAGGTGTATACCTGGTGGTTATCTCTCTTTTGATTGGCTTTTCTTATAGGTAAGAATCAAACTCATGGGAGAAGTATTCTCCTCCTCCAATCAACCTTAGTATTTTTAGGGTTTTTCTTATTTGATTTTATACTAGTGACAGGTACTTCTTGAAACATGTAAACACTTCATCTTTATGCTTCATGAAATAAAGTATGGTCCATATGCTACAATCATCAAAGAAAGACACATAATACCTTGACCCTGAGATAGATGGCTCCTTGCTTGGTCCCCAAAAGTTAGTGTGGATAAACTCCAAGATGTATTCATGAATGTACCCGTTCTTTGTGAATGGTTGCCTATAAGATTTGCCATATTTACATGCACTACATTCATAAATCATATGTTGCTTTGAAATATTAGGTATTCCAAGTACACTTGGATCTCTAATGATTTCCTTTAAGAATCTCTCTCCAATATGAGCAAATATTTTATGCCAAACCTCTAACTCTCATAGGGTTTGAGTACCATTATTGAAATTTGCTATATTCCTAGTGTCTTGGAGTTCAAAAGTGAACACGATACCTCTCTTTTCTCCTTTGGATATATTCTTTAATCCTTGATAGGGATCCTCTAGATAAGCTCCATGCTTTGTGAACCTCACTTGCAATCCTTTTTCCACACTATGTCCTACACTTATCAAGTTCTTAGTAATGCTAGGTACATATATGAATCTTAGATTCATGTTAGCATTGGATTTCTTCACATTTTCAATCTTCTCCACAGGATGCCTTGTGTCACCTCATGTCTGAAACCTCATGCTTGTTCTTAGGGACTTCCAAATCTGAAAGTAATGCTATGTTCCCTACCACATGATTTGAACATCAATAACCAATATACAACACATGCTCATCTAATTTACTTCCTTTCACTATGATGTTCATGAGCAGAAGTGAATCCTTTTGAGAGTGACCATCAATGTAGTTGTTGTAGTCTCTTCTTCCTTTGTAGCCACTTTGATAGTTGGTTTTGTACTACCAGTAGTTGTTATTGTTACATCTGTAGGAGTTGTTGTATCTACCTCTAGGAGCTCCATATCCTCCTATGTTATATCCTCTTCCATCACTCTAGAGAAGGATGAGTACTATTTCTAGGTGCTCCACCTTTGTAATTGTCAATCTATGGAGACATGAGGATGCTATGCTCATCATGACCAAGTAATGTGCACGAAGGTGAAGGTGAGATGTTCAATAAATACACATGCACACATACACAAACATACGCACATGGTAGAGAAAAAGCAGAGACACTAGAAGGAAGAATAATTCTATTCATTGAATCAAAATCCAAAAGGGCATCTTACAATGATCACTCCTAAAAGAGTCTACTCTTTAAAATGAGGTCTCTAGCTTTTTCATAGATTTTTAGGAATCTAGCTTAAAACCTAGTGTCTCTCATAGTTTAAAATTAGGTTGTAGACTACTTTTGGGGTATCATATAAGCTCTAAAAATTATGATATTTGATATGCGAGTTCTACCTAATCTTCTCAAGTTTAAGGACTCCTTGTGCTTGGTATTACTTTACTTCACCATATAGGTACAATGCAGGTTCAAGGAATGGAGATTACGGGAGTTTACTCTAGTGCATTTCTATGTTGGAAATTTAGTAGGCCCATAACTAATACCACATGTTCAAGTTCCATAGGTCCAAGATCTACAACATAGAATCCAACAATCTTCCAATATTGACAAATCATGAACATACCACATTTAATCATACCAATGATGAGACAAAGATAGAGAAAGAATAGACAACATGTGTAAAGTGTTACGTAAGCCACTGCTTACTCATACTATCATATATACAAATGTTAAATTACAATGTGGAAGCAAAACTCTCAACCACTCTATGCGAAGAGAAATAGATGGATGATTGAATGTACAAATGTAACAAACATATTCAGATGTATGGACAGAAATCTGAATATATATATGAGATGTGTGACCTAATAGGTTGTAGAAGAGTGAATATGAGTGACAGAAATAGGAAGGATCAGTCTAAAATTGATAATCAGCAAACCCTCATCTGAACTTAGGCTATGGAAGAAACTAAGTTAGATACATGTGTGAAAAGATCACATACATAGAAAAGTAACAAAGAATGCTAACAATTTTGCTGCAAATCATCAAACTCATATGAACATATCTTCTCTAACACCTCATCCAAATATGCATGAAGCATACATGTACGGATTTTCCTTTAGATATGCCAAATAGGACTCCTCTTAATATGGATGCCACTGCCTCCATAAGCTCCAATTAGTACCTGTGTGCATAAAGAAAATATGTACCTGAATTCTTAACATAAGATGCAAATGTTATGTTAACCTCCATCCAATGTCTTTGAAGTACACCAAAATCTTCATGTAGAAGACGATCTTCAAATACATCATGTAGATGGCTGATCCACACCACCAAGCTACTGATGGGCAAGTCCTCTCCATAACCAAGAGTGTGAGCACACTCTTTTTCTTCAAGAAGAACTCCATAGCTGCTCCTCAACATGCTCCAAGATAGCACCATGGCTGCCCCATGTGCTAAAAGCATCACCCCTAATGAGGGACCAAGCTCCAAAGCTTGTGTTGCAAAAGGTGTAGGATACTTGAACAATGAGCCAGTAGCTTCCTTATATAGTTTTAATTGAAGCTCCAAAAGCAACTGCAATTTGGCTATCTAAAAGCATAACGCATGCCATCGCTAACTTCGAAACGCAATCACGGAAAAAACTGTCGCCGAATCGTTCATGGTTCATGGTTTTGCTTTATGTAAAAAACATGACAAAAAACGCATTTTGTGCTGCCGTTGACGGGAGTTGAACCCATGTGGAGGCTTTGGGAGGCTACTGCACTATCCAAGGTGCTGGGCGCTTTTAGTTGTAGAGAAGCTATAAAAGATAGCTACACATGCTGTGTATACTGAGCAAATTCGACCATGCACAATGTACTATATGACATTGTTTCCAACAATTCCCCCTGCAATGTCATATTGGTACAAACTGGACTGGATATGTAACTTCATTCATCTGCAAACTATCATAAACTTCAAACTTGTACTCTCGAATTGACCTTCAATCCTTTTCTTCAAAACAGAATTTGAATTTCTTCAAATTTCAAAATACTGAACTTGCTAAATATGAACCATAATACCTGAAAAAATATGCAAACTAGATATCCAATAGTGTACTCATCAAGCAATCACTTGCTTGACAACAAATGTAGCAAGTACTGATTCTGAACCTGCTATCTCCTATTTTCTCAAACCTGAAAACATACACTAGGATTCACATATTTACATTTACCTTACAAAAGGTTTCTCAACGTACTTCTACTGTGTCATGTAAATACACTAAACAAAATCAGAAACTGAATCCTGGGACTTGTGACTAACAACTCACAACTTAGTGTATTATGAACACTGCTAGTTCATTTTTTATTGTACTCAAGTCAACTCAACTCAACTCATCCTATGAGTCTCATAAAAAATCTATGATGTCATCATGCCTTCATCTTTTTCAATCTGTAAATCCTTCATATCTCTTTCCTCCAGAATCTAGTATAAACATATATGTGTGCACCTCTGAAACATACCTCTTTGAAATATCAAGCTTCTCTTCAATAGAATTTTGGAACCTTCTCTTGAACAGGAACACCCTAACATGAACTTTCTCCAGACATTTCTTCTTCCTTCTTCTTTCAAAGCTGGAACATAAAGAGAAACTGACAAAGGAAATATAGGAATACTTGATATAGGAATACCTAGAATACTTATAGGTATGAATCTACATTCTTTCACATATGGCTGAAAATAAGTCTTCATGTTTCATCACCCCCTTGGATGATTTAACACTAGTATCCACAATTCTTCAAATATATCAGATTTTATGAAATCTGGAATGTCTTCCTTCATAAATCTGATTTTCCATAACATTAATACCTGTGTCTGAAACAAAACTTCTGAACCCTTTTTATTAGCATTGTGCACATGCCAATAGCTTTCCCTGTCATTCTTCAGCTTCCCAAAATCTAGAATAAGGTTAGCTGATCTATCATAAAAACCTTGCTGAAAGCATTTTAGGATTCATAACCTTCTGCAACATAACAAGTATCTTCTTCTATCTCTCTGCAACACTAATCTAATAGAACCTGAATCTTTGACCTACTTCTTCCAATGTTAAAGAAATTTCACAAACAAAGGATAGATATCTAACTCATAAATACTCAAGATCTTCATGATCATTCAAGATCATCCAAGATCAATGAAAAATACCTGTGTAGAGTCTGCTCTCATCAAACCTTCATGACTGAATGTTTGATTTTTTACGTGAATGTCTCCAAGTGTCCATACTTCTCACATAAAGTTGTAAAAACTTTTCTTTAACCAAATCCTTCTCAAGAATCTGCAACTTCTACTTGAAACATAAGTGGACAAACTTCTCACCTTGAGAAATCCAAAAGCTGCAAGTTGATACTTCATATCTTCATATTCTACCCGGGTGAAATGTGATAGTACCTGCTTGACTTTCTTTTGGCTAACTCCACTTATCAATCAAGTGATAGGATGTGATGGAACACCTTTTTGAATACAAGCATGTACCCAAAAATCTAGAAAATCATAGAAAGTAGATTCTTCATCTGACTAGTACATCAAAAAATTTGATTTTTCTAAAGTTTTCTAAAAATACTGAATATGAGGTAACTTTTCCAAACATAAAACCTCTCTCCAAGTCTCCAACATCTTCTACAAATACTCTTTTACCTCAAGAGTTAGACAAAGAAGAAATATACTTCTTTGCAACTTGTCATATACCAAGTAACTTTGTATTGACACTCCATGAATTCTTTGAGGGAACATATAAGCTGCCTGCTCAAAAACTTCAACTTATATATAACTCATACATATGAGTCAAAACATATAATTTGTCTTCAAAATCTACTGCTTTTCCTTCTCTCAATGCAATTCTCTGTCAAATCTACTAAATCATGACCAAGTAGAATGCAAACAAGAAATTGCTTCTTCTTTAAACTATCTTCACACAAGATGTTCTTGTAGACTTGTCTTTGGGTGTAGAGGATAAAAGTAAGAAAAAGTATATGGAAAATATATGAGAAAAGGAAGTCTTACCTTTCTTTTTGAAATGATGGACTTTCTTCTTCTGCATCTTTCTTCCACCTGATGATGTCAACATCTTCAAACTTCTCTTCCATACCTTTTGTTCTCTTCATCTTGAAGTAGCAAGCAATCTTGAATTCTTCAAATGAATTTTTCTCTTCCTCTAGTGATAAGAGTAAGAGACAAAACAAACATGGTATACAAATGGAAGTGAACATAGAATCATGTTTTATCATCTCCTCATATCTTGAATCAAAACTCTGCTTCAAATGTAATTGATATGATTGAATTCACCAACCTTTTGTCTGAATGATGAATTACCTTTCTAGAGTTACCTCTCTAGATACAAAATGTGAGAAAAAATATTCCAACCAACTTACAACACAAGATTGGCTGAAATCAAAATGGATGCTCTCCACATTTGTCTTCTTAGATGAGCTTTCTTGCTATGAAAGAGATCTATCAAAAATTCTCTAGAAAAACCTCTAGATACCTGTTTTGATGTAGCCTTTAACTTTCAAATAATGAAAGTGTATAAAAACACTCCTTGAATCCTTGAAATCTCTTCATAACTGCTCTTCTAAGATATGACTTGCAAATGATAATCTGATAGTAGAAATTGATAACTGTGATTTGATGTTGATCTGATTCCTTCATCTTCTCCAAACCATTGTTTTTCCTTGAATTTGAAGTAGCCTTCTCTTCATCAAGTATTGGTCTTCAAACAATACTTCTGTAAAGTATTTGCATACTCTTCCAAAAGTATTCGGCTGCTAACAAATCATCAACTTCATACTCCACACTGATAAATAATATGTGACTGAATTGTCTAATTCTCAAATCTTTACTCATCTAGATTAAGTGTGTATGTCAAATGTCAAACTTTAGAAGATGCTCTTAAATCATATGTTGTAAACCTAGAAGTCTAGGAATGTGGGAATCTGAGAGCCTGAATGCTCTGATACCAAAGCCCTAAAGCTCTGATACCAAATGTTGGAAATTTAGTAGGCCCATAACTAATACCACAGGTTCAAGTTCCATAGGTCTAGGATCTACAACATAGAATCCAACAATCTTCCAATATTGACAAATCATGAACATACCACATTTAATCACACAAATGATAGACAAAGATAGAGAAAGATTAGACAACATGTGTAAAGTGTTACGTAAGCCACTGCTTACTCATATTTTCATATATACAAATGTCAAATTACAATGTGGGAGCAAAACTCTCAACCACTCTATGTGAAGAGAAATAGATGGATGAGTGAATGTACAAATGTAACAAACATATTCAGATGTATGGATAGAAATCTGAATACATATATGAGATGTGCGACCTAATAGGTTGTAGAAGAGTGAATATGAGTGACAGAAAGAAGAAGGATCAGTCTAAATTTGATAATCAGCAAACCCTCATCTGAACTTAGGCTATGGAAGACCCTGAGCTAGATACGTGTGTGAAAAGATCACATGCTTACAAAAATAGCAAAGAATGCTAACAAGTTTGCTACCAGAAATCCTCAAACTCATATGAACATATCTTCTCTAACACGTCATCCAAATATGCATGAAGCATACATGTACGGATTCTCCTTTAGATATGACGGATAAGACTCCTCTTAATATGGATGCCACTACCTTCATAAGCTCCAAGTAGTGCTTGTGTGCATGAAGAAAATATGTACCTGAATTCTTAACATAAGATGCAAATGTTATGTTAACCTCCATCCAATGTCTTTGAAGTACACTGAAATCTTCATGTAAAAGACAATCTTCAAATGCATCATGTAGATGGCTGATCCACACCACCAAGCTGCTGATGGGCAAGTCCTCTCCATAAGCAAGAGTGTGAGCACACTCTTCTTCTTCAAGAAGAACTCCATAGCCGCTCCTCAACATGCTCCATGATAGCACCATGGCTGCCCCATGTGCTAAAAGCATCACCTCTAATGAGGGACCAAGCTCTAAAGCTTGTGTTGCAAAAGGTGTAGGATACTTGAACAATGAGCCAATAGCTTCCTTATATAGTTTTAGATGAAGCTCCAAAAGCAACTGTGATTCGGCTATCTAAAAGCATAACGCATGCCATCGCTAACTTCGAAATGCAATCACGAAAAAAACCATCGCCAAATTGTTCATGGTTCATGGTTTTGCTTTATGTAAAACACATAACAAAAAACTCATTCTATGCTGCCGTTAATGGGAATCGAACCCGTGTGGAGGCTTTGGGAGGCTGCTACACTGTCCAAGGTGCTGGGCACTTTTAGTTGTAGAGAGCTATAAAAGATAACTACACATGTTGTGTATACAGAGAAAACTTGACCATGCACAATGTACTATATGACATTGTTTCCAACATTCTATTCTCTATTTAATATCTTACCAACTTCATAGATAATTAATAGCACATTGTACAAATTAAACAAAAATACTAAATAGTACTCATAATAATGAAATATCGAAATCTATATTACTCAAAAAAAATACTAGAGGCTTGAATGCAATAGTACAACCTTCTTCAAACTACTGAAAGATCTCTCAGACTCAACTCTTGGAATCGATGCGCTTAACCTCTTTCTTGTCGGTTACAACAATAAACAATATTTAAGTTTCCTAGGAAGTTTTGGAGACATCAATTAAAAAAAAATAATGATTAATTCGGATTTTTACAAATTTTGGGTAGTTATACCGGTGCTAACCCAACACTGGCACACATGGTGTACTTGAACCCACTTATTTATAGCTTATCTGTATCTGAAGCAAAAATTTGGATTCTACCTAAGTCATAAAGGATTTCGTAAAAAAAAACTCTAAGGCTAGATACTTCGGAATCCATCATTTCCCAAAAAAGATCTTCATTTAGATTGTCTTGAAGTTTAACTTTCTAGGTAGCATCATTGATTTTTTCTTTCATAAAATCTTCAGATAATTTTTCTAGAAAATATTTTGTCGCAACCTGAGCCTTTTTGCTCTAAGTCTAGAACTTCTGTAGCTCTCCATCTTTCTGAATCAATGCATCATCTTTACTTTCAACCTGCTTTTGTAATTCATCTCGAGATTTTTTCAGCTTAGTAAGTTGAACTTCTTTATCTTGTAACATGTGTGTCTATTCTGCAATAATTTGTGTAGCTTCTTGTAATTGACTTTCCAAATATTTAGTACCTTTAATCTTAGACAAGGCTACTTGTGAGTTCTCTATTAAAGACACTACCTGATCCGAAAAGGATTTTTTATGAGAGTAGAATAGCAGCTTGATTTTACAATTCATCCTTATCTACTCTGATTCACTCGAGTTCATCTTAACCACCTAAAGGTGTTCTATTGCCTCTTGATGATCTTCAATAATCTCTTCTATGTGGATCTCTAAATCATGGATCTTGGTTTTTAATAATTGATCCTCTTCCTCATGGATATTGGATCTACGTGCTAATGCATCTTGTAATCCCATATTTTGTTGTTTTGAAATCAACAGTTTTGCATGCATCTGATCAATTTGAGTTTGAACAATATTGCAAACAATTTCATCTTTTTCCATCTGTAATGAGCACACTATTAACAACCTAGCTACATTTGCAATAGTGCTTGCTTGAATTTGATAGTCCTTCAAAAACCAAGGATAAATGATTAGTGAACAACCAATCATAGGCAATTGAACTCTACCAGTGTGATTCATCCACAGATCAGGGTGCTTACGATTAAAAGATGGAAATCGTATCGAGCTAGATTGTCTAGTTTGTGAAAATTGATCTATATCTATTCATCTTGAAGTTGATGACTCAAAATCTAGAAAATTTGGACTCTTTAGTTGCTGCTTTTGGTTTACAAGTGGTCCACCTATTGGTTGTTGCAGCAATGTTTGAGTAGATTTTTGTGGTTGAACTTGATCACCTGTCAGTTGTTGTTGTTGTTGCTATTGTTGTCTTTGAATAGCTTCTTCTTCAACAACCTTTCATTGTCATTCCACTTCAATAGCCATAACAACTGTATCTTGTTGTCATTGTTGTTGGAGCTTGGCCTCCATTTGCTCCTACATTCTCCATTGTCATTCTTCTTCAACCTGCCAGAGTGCTTCTTGCATAATATTGACCCAAGTTTACTTCTCCACATTCAAAGGGTCTATTAAGTCTGGACTTGGTCGTTTACCTTGTCGTTTACCCGCTTGAAGAAAGTCTGCTTCATTAACAATGATGAACTATCGTAATGAAGGTAAAGGGGCTGCAAGAATCAACAACAACAATAGAACCCTGAGCTTCATATCCAACTGTCGAGTCTTCTTGATAGCTTGACATAACTGACACATTTCCTTCTTGAGTCTCCTGAAGATTATCTTGTTGAAAGTGTGAATTATGCAAGCTCTAGATGGACATTGAGGGGGGGTTGTTAGATATGCTCAATGCCTCACCCTTATGTAATACCACCATTGTTACATAACGCTCTATTTCATAAGGCCCCCATTATGAGGAGAAGCCATGCGAGAGTGTTGGACAGTGGTAGGTTCTTGACTTTGAGGTCAAATGAGTTCTAGAGTAGACCATAGATGGATAGTTAGAAGGTCACTTCTAAGCCATTGGATTTGGGATTGATCATATGTGAGGATCAATCTAAATCAAGGTCTAGAAACAAAAGTAGATTTCTTAACTTGTGGAAGGGTATATTTGTTGTGGGCCATTGGATCTAGAATTGATCCTAAGTGTGGATTAAGCAAGATCAAGGGCTGCAAAAAAATGGTTGTTGATCCTACCTTTTTACCATTGGATTTACCCCATAGATCAACGATGGAGATTATTTTGGATCAAGCTATGTTGAAGCTCAAGGTCAAGGACAAAGCATGGAAGCGCATCAAGGAAGTGGACACACAAGAAGAAGGAGCAAGTAGGGAGCTCCAAGAAGCACCTGTCAAATTTTCAGATGAAATCCCTATAAAAATAGTGATTATTATCACTAAAAACCATTGTAAATACCATTTTCCATTTTTGTAACTCCATTTTGTTCAAGTCGAGGAGTCCTTGAGCTTGAGGAGTATTAGAACTACCATCCTACCGAGTTTCATAATTTTTAGACTCCGTTTGAGCCCCCAAATAAGCCCTGGAACCTATTTTTAACTAGGCCGGACACTAGGTCTGGACAGGGCCAAAACCACTCAAAAACTATAAAAAGGGCTGGAGAGCTCATTTTTGGGTTTAGCTTGTTGTAGATTTCAGCTTTGTAGGAGAACTCTTGTATAATCTAAGATCTTCCATTGTTCCACTCCTTGCTCTTACTTTGTGCGCGTGTGTGTGTATGTGTGTGCATGCTTGTGTGCTTTCACTCACGCACTTGTGCCATCACTTGCTCACGGTCTTCATACCGGTCCTCACGTCTCCACGGATTGACATTTATGAGGTGTATCTCTTCACGTTGGTACTCACCATTGTACTAGAGTGACACCAAATTTGGCGCCGTTGCCAGGGAGAGAGCTTGGAGGACGAGCGTGTGACGGTAAGACGTAGAGTAGCGACGTTGGAAGGTGAAAAATCACCATTTTCAGTTCAGTTTCTGAGTTTTTCTCCTTCTTCATCTTCACCATCATCACCATCTTCTTCCCTCTTCACATTCTCTGATTTTTTTTTCCATTTTCGCCACTACATTCACTTCGTATTTCACTTGCGGCTGTGAGGAATAGGTGCTGAGGGTGCTGAGAGCAAAAGCGCTGAAGAAACGTGCCTGAAAACCTCTCAAAACTTAAGAAATCTGATTCAGTATCGCGGAGTGACAAGAGCAGCGTCTGGTATCGCGCAGGAGGTATCGCCAGATTGGAGATAGATTTTTGCACCTACAGGCTAATAGGAGTGACAAGGAGAACACAAGGTACTCATATTTGCAAAAATTTTTGAATTTTGGTGTGAAAATCTCCAAGTATCGTGTCCGGTTGAGTTTTGGTATCGCGATATCAGAATTCCCGAGTATCGCGATACTTGTCGAGGTATCGTATCGTGCACGCCCACTTGAGGTATCGCGATACCATTTTGGTATCGTATCATCAAGTGTTGGTATCGCGATCGCACTTGCCTCAGTGGTATCGTATCGCGACTGTCGCAGTATCGTATCGTTGACCAAGTGGTATCGTATCGCCTGAGATTTTGGTATCGTATCGTGGTCCACCTGGTATCGTATCGTCGATCGTGCAGTATCGTATCGTCGGCCAAGTTGGTATCGCGATCGTCTAAATTTTGGTATCGTATCGTCAAGTGTTGGTATCGCGATCGCGGTCGCCCCGGTGGTGTCGTATTGTGGTCCACCTGGTATCGTATCGTGTTAGTCTTGGTATCGTTTCGCCTCCAATTTCAGTATCGTATCGTCGGCCAAGTTGGTATCGTATCCCCTCAAAGGTATCGTATCGTCCAATCCCGTGGTATCGTATCGCTCAAAAACTCAGTATCGTATCGTGTCATTACAGGTATCGTATTGCGAGGTTAAGTGGTATCGTATCGTGCAAATTAGAGATATCGTATCGTGACCACTTTCAGTATCGTATCGTCTAAGAGAGCAGTATCGTATCGTGGAAATTGGTATCGCCTTGGTTGTATCGTATCGTCTACGTGGTATCGCCTGAAGGGGTATCATGTAAGACAAAGGTATCGTATCGTGGAAAATCTGGTATCGTATCGCCTGTTCTGAGTTCCCAGAGAGATCCTGTTTCCCTAATTTAACCCCCAAAACCCTGAACTGGCATAACTTTCTCATACGAAATCCGTTTGCTGTGATTTTGGTTTTGTTGGAAAGCTCGTGGGGAGTACAACCAAAACATCGACTGGTTATGATAAAAATAATACCAGGATTATTAGATAGGGTATTTTGAAGTTGACCCTCAGGGAAACTGGAAAACCAAGGTGTTCCAAAGGATTTTGAGCAATAGAAGAGAACTTTGGGGCTAGAAGCCAAGGCTTATGAACCTGCGATCTGGCAGACACTTAGGCAAGGATAGACAAAGCATTAGATCATCTGAAGCTAGTGTCAACCATACAGCCAAGTCTTGGACTCAACAGCTTAGTGGTTGTCCTTACACGCTACGTTCAGAAACTAGTGACTCGGAAATGTCTTTTAGCATGGAAAGACCCACACGTAGCTCAGGCACTGCCTATTTACAAACACCAGAAGGTCCCTATAAGACCCAATTGGAGTATATCAGGACCAACCAATTAGGTGCTCGCATCTATGAGGATGGTCTAAGACGATCAGTGGTTCAACTCAAGAATCCTGACCAACCCTTTGGACTTGAACACCCAGTGGTCAAGTTTGAAGAGGGTGCTTACATTGATAAGGAAGGAACCATGTATGTGGTTACCAACTTACCAGATAGGGCAGATGAGTTTGGAAATATCATTCCTGAGAATGAGATAGGAGACCTAGAGCAAGGAGACCTAGGAGGAGAACCCAAGACCCCTAGAGGTAAGTCAGTCTTAACCAGAGTGCTCACTCCAGAATGGATTCCTCAAGATAATAAAAGCATAGAACTATTCGTGAATAGAGAAACTGAGGAAGCCTTTTGGAGATTTAGGCCAGATCAACCCAGCCCAGTAGTCATCATCTATGAATTCAAGGATCCAGAGACACCAGGGAAAGTTGTCTATCTAGATCACACATCTCAAAAATTATTCTTGGTATCAGATCATGACAGACATGCTTACACTTGGCAAGGTGAATCAATTTTCCCTCCACCAAGATCTAATGTTTCCCAGGGCCTCCAAGGAGCCGGATCATCCAAGGCTCATGAAACCCAGAGGGAAAGAACTAGAGAGAGACCGGAGGTAAGCTTTGCAGACACTGTAGGCAGAGACAGATCAGGATATGGAACGGAAAGACCTGAAAGGGAGAGACATAGAGTTTATAGGCATCAAAGAGATGATCATGATTTCCCATTGCCTAGACCATGAGAGCACTCAAGAACCCTTAGACCCTCTCAAGTGGTTAAGACAATGAAGAACTACTTTGATGGATATGGAGATCCTTATGATCATGTGGCGGAGTTCAAACAAGTGCTAAGAGCTGAACAGGTTGAAGACTTATTCACCCAGTTCGAGGCATTTGGTTTGACTCTTAAGGGTACTGCCTTAGCTTGGTTTCAACCTCTAAACAGTCGCAACTATAGAGAGATAGGTCAGCTGCTAGAAGAATTCATTGTGGAATTTTCCAAAAGTGGTATCAGGCATAACACATCATCCTTGATCCACAGCTTCAAGCAGACACCCCAAGAAACAGTGCAACTCGCAGGAAGAAGGTTTAGACAGTACTTGGAAAGATGCCCTGTACCAGAATTACCCACATCAGCCAAACAGGTGGCACTGTTTTTAGATGGCCTATTGAGCACAAAATTAAGGTCATATGTATACTTGAAAGAGCCTAGATCCATAGAAGAGTGTGTACGGATATGCATTGACATAGAAGACAACTTGGGTGAGGAGTTAGGACTATCCAAACTCTATAAGGACTCTGATAGTTCTACAAGTCATACCTCTAGAACCTCCACTGAGATAGATGAGATAGCTGAGCAAGTGGCCAAAAAGCTAGGAGTTCAAAATAGACAAATGCCAAGGGTCACTTCAGTGAAGCGATGTTATACATGTGGAGGAGATCACATGGCTAATGTTTGCCCGTTGACGACTCAACCCCAAGGAAACCCTAATGCTCCATATTGCACCATTGAGAGGAAATATACAAATCATACGACCCAAGATTGTCCCTATAACAAGCAGGCTGTTAGACAAAATTATCAGCAACCTTACCAGCAGGGTAGGTATCAAAATCAGTACCAACAGCCATATTATAGGCCACAACAATATCAACTTCAATACCAGTAGCAATATCAGGCACCATATAGGCCACAACCAGTCCTAGGAAACCAACCGCCAGCTCCTGCCAATGTGATCCCAGTTAAATATACGATGGCGGAGGAGAACCCTAATAGAGCATTGGTGTCACTAACCCCATTGGTCTCAGAAAATGATTCTCACGCTCATGGTTCAGATTACTTCCATGAAGATAGTCCACATGCTTATTATATAGAGTCACCTGAGCAAAGTGAGACTTCTCAGTGTCAATATGAGACACCACCTATGGAACAAAATTGGGAGCCAGAATACTCCAATGTCATGTATACAAATCCAAATCCTAGGCCCCAATTGAGACAAGTAAGACCACAAGCCCCTAGAGGACCATGCTTTAGATGCCAGGGCGACCATTTCATTCGTGAATGTCCCCACCAACTAGCTCTGGGACAAGGGCAAAACATCACGATACAAGGCTTTTGTCCTGAGTGCGGCAAGGAACATCTTCCTAGAGAGTGTCCCAGGAATCCCTCTAGTGCACCCAAGGTCACACCCATCAACGTGGTAGGCTTAGTGGCAGATTCAAGTTCAAGTAGTAGTAATGTGGCTCCTGTACAGGCAGTTACTAGGGCACAGGCTGCACAACAAGCAAAACCATCTGAGCAATCGGAGTCAAGTGAGGCTAGAGAACCTAGTAAGAGGAAACCAAGAACATGGAAGGATACCAGAGAGAAGGCTAATCGCAAGTGGAACAAAAAGCTATCCGAGCTAGAAGAAAGCCTAAGGGATACCAAAACAAAAATAGAAGACATTGCATCTCAAAGCCCCCCACATACCGAAGCTCCATCCACTCCACCTCATTCCACCCCACCACCCATTGTAAATAACCCACAACCAGGGTCTGTTCTTGCAGATCCAACCCCAGAAGGCTTGGACATGATGTTCAAGGCCTACCAGGCTCGTCTTCAAGAAGGGCCAACAACTGCAAACTTGGACAAGAGTTACCCGAGAGCAGATTTAGAGATTGAACGGATGAAAATGTGCATGAAAATGGTGGAACAAGCTCAAGCTATACTTGAGACTAGTCAAAAGTTCAATCAGACAAACTCTGTCAAATCAGATTTGCACTTCCAAGGCTTACTAGAAAAATTAGAGCAGTTGGTAAACAAACCACAAGTTCCTTTACCTCCACAGGCTCAACCAGTTCTTGAAAGAGGAAGCTCACCACCAATGGGAGCTTATGTTCCTAATTCCACGGATGCGGGAATACCTCCTTCAATTCAACAGTACTCCCAAGAGTTCTTGCGGGAAATACAAGAAGAGAAATGGGCCAAGGAGAAGGGTAATTCCCCTCCTATTCCTGAGATTGATGATCTTCATGATCAATTTCCCCAAGACATCCCGTCTATCTATGGAGATCAAACAAAGCAACAAGAGGATGAGAGATTAGATTTTGAATCTAATTCTTTACAAGAGTTGCCTCATTTCACAGGCCCATGGGAATCTGAATCTCTCCAGATCAGAGCTCCCACAATATTGGTAAGAAATGAAGACTCAGTGATTCCAAGAAACACTGATGTTGTGAAGAACACTAAGGTTCAATGTCATCTCACTGTGGAAGAGCTGCTCAAAGCAAAACCTGAGCTCTGGAATCATGTGAAGGATCAGGTTCCAGAGCTTGAATCCAATATGCAAAAAGTAGGCTCTAAGCAAAAAGTTCCAGAGATACCTCTCGACAAGATAGGAGACATGACCGAAGGTGAAGAAGGTAACACTTATCTTCCGATCACCTATCAAGGTTACACAACCAAAGCAATTGTAGATTCGGGTGCTGGTGTTGCTATTGCAACCACTTCCTTGTGGAAGCGATGGGGCAAACCCACATTAAGACCAACAAGAATGAAGCTTCAAATGGCAGATGGTCATTTTGAAAGACCTCTAGGATTGCTCGAAGGGATAACTCTAACCACTTGTGGTGTAGAGTTTGAACATACATTTGCTATATGTGACTTTGAAAAAAATAATGTCTACGAGATGATCCTAGGAAGACCCTTCCTACGACAATTGCAAATAGTACAGGATTGGGGAACCAACTCCTTGTACTTACAGCACTTAGGGGTCACCACCAAGGTCAATCTGAAGGATTACACCTTCAGAGATGTACCACCCCTACAGTGGAATCCTATCCACAAAGCAAAAGAAGATTCAATCTCTGTGCATTCTGGAAGTTCACCTGATCCATCCTGGCTGCATGAAGATACTCACTTGTGGATGTGCAAGGTCGCGGAGGAAGAGGAAAAGCGTCTAAAAGCAAGAGAAGAAGGAACTTCCCCAAGAGATAGACCAATAAAAGACCCAGCCTATACACCGATGATATTTCCAGATGAGGAATTTGAGCCTCATGGTTGGGCAGAAATCTTAGCTACCATGGACATTGCAGTCAATGAAGAACAATGGACACCTCATTGTGATGAGGAGGGTTATGATATTTCAGTGTTCATGTGTCAGCCCCTGCTGGAAGAGTGTGATCCTAGTGAGTTCATAGAAGAAGAAGAGAATGACGACGATCTAGAATCCATTCTGATGGATACTTACTTTGACTCAGAGGAACACTATTTAGAAGACATAGGAGTGTTAACCCAAAAATAAGAAGAACCCCTCACGAGTATTAAAACGATAAATTCAAAGGAAGGAAGTGAAGGAGGTCAAAAGAAAAAGAAAAGAAAAGCAGTGAAACAAGAAGAGGAAGAATCATTATTTGAAGTACCAGAAAATTTCAAGAAATATGAAGTGGAAGACCGAAAAATTTTGGTACGGATGCCTAAGAGAGAGGCCATTATAGGAGAAGCATATGACAATAAAGAAAAGACCAAAAAAATTGTAGTGACCATTGAAGGGAATGAAGAACGATGTACGTACATAGGAGATGACCTAAGTGCAAAAGAAGAAGCAGAGCTTGTAGCTCTATTAAGGGAATATAGGGATGTGTTCGCATGGCACTATAGAGACTTGAAAGGAGTAGATCCAAAGATTTGCTCTCATACGATTCCGATGACCGCTGATGCCAAGCCCACCAAACAAAAGCCCTACACGTATAATGACAATTATGCAGCCAAAATAAAGGAGGAAATTGACAGGCTGATTGAAGCTGGATTCATCTATGAGATTGAGCACACTGAATGGGTGTCCCCGATTGTAGTGGTGCCCAAGAAGAATGGGAAATTGCGAGTGTGCATTAACCTTAAAAAAGTTAATGCCGCTACGATCAGAGATAGTTATCCACTTCCAATCACCGAACATCTATTGGAGCGTGTTGTAGGCAAGGAAGTTTATAGCTTCCTTGATGGATTTTCAGGTTACAACCAAGTAGCCATTGCCCCCGAAGATCAACACAAAACGGCCTTTGCCACAAAATGGGGAATCTTTGCATTTCGTGTGATGCCATTTGGGCTCACCAATGCACTTGCAACATTCCAAAGACTCATGTGTCATGTCTTCAAAGAGTTCTTGCGAAAGAGCTTAGAAGTATATGTGGATGATTTATGCGCTCATTCCCAAGAAAGAAGTTACCACATCCCTGAGCTCAAATAGATCTTCAACAAGTGTAGAGAATATTGAGTGTGTCTGAACCCAGAGAAGTGTGTGTTCATGGTACGACAAGGTAAGATCTTAGGTCACATTGTTTCTAAGAATGGAATTTCAACAGATGAAGACAAGGTAAGAGCGATAGCAGAGTTGCCAAGACCAAGGAATGTTAAAGAGGTACAAGCCTTTATGGGCCATTGTGGATATTACCGTAGGTTTATCCACATGTATGCCATCATAGCTAAACCTCTTTATGGGTTGTTAACAAATTTTGAGTGGAACGAGGAATGCGAGAATTCCTTCAACGAGCTGAAAAGACGTTTGTGCACAGCACCAATATTGACTACTCCGGATTGGAGCAAACCCTTTCATGTCCATGTAGATGCCTCCAATCATGCAATAGGATGTGTGCTAGCACAACCCACAGGTGAAGGAAACCTAGATTTGCCGATAGCATATGCTAGTAGGCAATTAAATGCAGCTGAACAAAATTATACCACAACGGAGAGAGAAGGCTTAGGCATGGTATACGCTGTGAAAAAGTTTAGACACTATTTATTGGCCAATAAGTTCAAGTTTTTCACTGATCATCAAGCTTTACTATATTTGGTCAATAAACCTTGCAATACAGGCCGCTTGGTGAGATGATTCCTCTTACTAATGGAATACGACTTTGAAGTTGTTGTCAGGAAAGGTAGAACCCATCTTAGGGCAGACCATCTTTCTCGTATCACTTCAGGAGAGCCACCGCAAGGAGTGTCTGATGAATTGCCCGATGCTTATCTGTTCAATTTAGAAGTTGTTCCTAAATGGGCAAATAAGTTGGTTCCAGTCCTAACCTTTGGTCCTGCAAATAAAAATGTGAAAACAAGCAAAGAAGAAATTGTAAGATCACAGAAGTATCAAATATTGGCCGGAAGCATGTACAAACAAGATCCAGAGGGTTTACTAGCTTGTTGTGTTGAGGACGACGAACATACTAGTTGGATGCAACAAGCCCATGAGGGACTGCTAGGAAATCACTACTCTAAACAACGAACATTGCAGAATCTAAAACGTTTAGGAGTGTATTGGCCTAGCATGGACAAAGAAATACAGGAGTGGATCCAGAATTGTCCAGTGTGCCAGAAGAGACCCCCAGTGGAGCATGCCACTCTTTATCATGTGTCATTAATCCCAGATTGGAGTGCTCCATTGGTTGAGTTCATGAGATCGGGAGCATTACCCAATCACGCTAGTCTTGCAAGAAAACGGAGCATGGAGCAAGAGGCTCAAGACTATGCCTTAGTAGGAGACAACCTATATCGAAGAGGCAAGGATGGTTACCTAAGACTGTGCGTTCATGAATCAGACTATTTGAAAGTCTTAGAAACTGCACACAGCGGTGCTGCAGGTGGACACTTTGGGCCTGACAGAGTAATTAAGACCATTCTATTCTCAGGACTTTGGTGGCCCACTCTTCATATGGATGCACATACTTATGTGAAGAAATGTGACACATGCCAACGTGCCCAATATCCGATAAGAAAAGATGAAATGCCCTTGAGGCCCATGATGGGAGGACGCGCATTCTCGAAGTGGGGCATAGACTTTGTTGGTCCTATTAACCCCCCAGCTAGAAACTCCCATGCAGAATACATTATTGTAGCCACAGATTACCTTACAAAGTGGGTGGAAGTAAAAGCCACGACAAAGAATGATTCTCAAACGACGGCTAAGTTCTTATTCGAAAATGTGTTCACTAGATATGGGTTACCAATAGAGTTGGTTAGTGATAGAGGTACGCACTTCTTGAATGAGGTCATTGAACATCTCCTTCAAGAATTCATGGTGATACACAAGAAGTCTGCCCCTTATCACCCACAAGCCAACGGACAGGCCGAGAGCACGAATAAGATCCTATGTAATGTATTAACAAAACTGGTGAATAATAAACGCTCTGATTGGGACAAACAACTTCATCATGCTGTTTGGGCATACCGAGTTGCCTACAAAACGGTACTCAATGCTACCCCATTTCAGATGGTCTTTGGAGAGAATGCCGTGCTACCATTGGACTTCTTAATCCCAGCCTTGAAAGTAGCACAAGAGCATGAGTGGAATGGACATGAGTTGTCTTCCAGGATCTTTGATCTAGAACGCTTAGGTGAGACGAGGTTACGAGCAGCAGCAGGCATCTATGCTGCAAAGAAACGGCAAAAGGCATACTTTGATGCCCATGTGAAGGACAAAGGGTTGAAAGAAGGAGATCTGGTGCTGGTTTATACGCTAAAGCAACATGCCCGCAAATTGGAGAAACGAGGATATGGACCCATGATCATTAATAGACTCTCCACTAGCGGCGCAGTTCAATTGGCTACTTTAGAAGGTGATATCCTACCAAACTATATTAGTGGATGCCGAGTCAAGTTATATCAAGAACCTCTTACAGAGGAAATGCTCATGAGACTCAACACTGCTAAGAAGCGAAAAGAAGAGGAGTTAAGGGTTAGAGAAGAAGCACAAGCAGAGGTGAGAGAGCGCATCAGAAGAGATAAGCTATGGCGGCTGGGCCTAGATGTCAACACAAAAGCTCCAAAATATCACATGGACATGTGCCAAAAATCGGGCATAACTACTTCTCAAATAATTGATCGACGGCCCTTTGTGACTATAGAGGTAGGACAAGGAAAGAGTGTAAAGACTGTGAGAGCATTAGTTGATTCAGGTGCAGCAACTAGTGCAGTTCGACTTTCATACTGCCAAGACCTGCAATTGGACATCAAGCCCATAGAAGCCTATCTCATAGGATTGGGAGGTGTGGAAACCTCTTGTTTGGGAGAGGTGGAACTTCCCATCTACCTTCAAGATGTTCCAATAAAAGGCAAAATGCTAGTGTGTCATGATGAGGACCTCACAGAGCCACTTGTCTTGGGTCAAGATTGGATTTACGACCATGCTGTCAACTTGAACCTAAGAAGTCAACTTCTTCATGTTTGGGCACATGAACAATGCATTACATTAGAATTGGAGAATTGCATGGCCACTGACCAAGACACCACACACTCTCTTCTTTCCTCTAAGGCTAATCTTCTCGAACAAGATGTTGTAAATGTCAAAAGATCTATGATCCAGACGGACACAATCATGGAAGGACAGTCGCAAAGGCAAGAAGAACCTTCTTCTTTTTCAAAGAGTAAAGCATCCACATTAGTCCAACCTCAGAAGCAAAAAAAACAGTGCAAGATAGCCAGTCTATCAAATAGACAAAGAGCCTTCAAGAAGAAAGAAGTTATGGGCATGAAGCAGATCTGGGTAAAGAAAGGAGTGCAACCATCGATGTTGCCTCAAAGATTCCCACCCAACCAGATCGACCATGAAAAAACAAGGACCAAGCACCTACGACAGGCTCAAGCACGAAGAATCCAACAAATTTGGGTACCGAAGCTATCAAAGAAGGCCGACCACAATCATGTACAAATTTGGGTGCCTAAAAAATTAGCTACAGCTCAACACGGGCGATTACAGATGTGGGTACCCAAGAAGCTCTTACATACACAATGGCCTATGCTCCCCACCATGCAAAAGGTCTCAACAAAGAAGCCAAGGAAAGCAAAGGGTAAGAACAAAACACAAAGAACAAACGAAGATAAACTCAACCCTTCTGCAAAGGTAAGCAGGCAATCATCAAGGATATGGGTTTGGAAGCCAAAAGCACCAACAACATCCACAGAACCAAAAGGCCAACCACACGGGATACCAAAGTTTGGAAAGCATCCAAAGATGAAGTGGCCTGAGGTGATCTCTACAGTACCAAACCCTATTCCAAAATGGGTTCCAATCCGGAGGATTACATCATTTCGAGATCCAATAGACACCTCCAATCAAAGAATTCAGCAAGTATGCAAGTAACATCAAAAGCCTCGACCAGCAGCAACCATGTGCCTTTGGCATAACCCAGTCGTGTGCACCATTCAGGTCATGCATTTCCAAAGTATGCATCAATATAGGGCCACCTTACATGGCCGTGCATAGACACAATTGAGAAATCCCAGGCACATGAGACACAATTTTCACATGCAAAATATGTTATTGATACTAACCTCTTTCTTCTTGTTTGATGCCATCGTGTGCAACAATTAAAAAAAAAAAAAAAAAAAAGAGGGGCAAAGAAGAGGATTGTGCTTGAAAATGCTCATCAGCGAACTTTCAGCAAGGACATCCATCAACAAAAAGGACAAGATGAGGGTCAAACACCATGATGGAACTACAACACGAAGAGATGAAGATCAACGGATCCTTCACCATGGTAAGCCGTGTATGCTTCAACAACACTATAACCATGATCGATTAGGAAACCTCTTCGTCAGCATACCCTTGAGCACTTAGCTCAAGACCCAATCTCTTGCACCATACTTCTTGCCATGCATTTTCCAAGTACGCATACGTAGGGCCACATTACAAGGCCATGCACAAGGCACATAATTTGTTCAACCCATGCACAATTTTATGCTGATAGAATCTGGGATCCAATACTTGCAAATCAGAGTAATTCCAAGCAACAAATCCTTGAACTCAATTAAAAGTTGAACCAATTCCTATTGGAATTTTGCTACTAAATTAGTATCGATTTTTACCTTCTAAGGTATACTTTTTGTCACTATATTTATCTATTCTAGTTGATATTCGTAAATGCAAACACTAGTTTGAGTAAAGACATCTTCCTTAGCTAGCAAGGATGTTTGATTGAAGAAGCACATCTTTTGGTTGTTCAAGGTCCTACAAGGTCTTGTTGGAACTTAGTCAATACCTCAAGAATATTTAATCCAATCGACCACAAATCATGTTTGGCTTCTAGAAATTGGAGTTCTTCATCCTCTTCTAATCTGGCCATCATGTGTGGTGGTTCTGCAATTGACGGTATTTGAGCTTTCGAATAGTGTTGCTTATCTTCTAGAGGAATGGAATACTTCTAATGTCCTCTCCACAAAGTGATCGCTTGGGACCCCTACAAGGTCTTGTTGGAACTTAGTCAATACCTCAAGAATATTTAATCCAATCGACCACAAATCATGTTTGGCTTCTAGAAATTGGAGTTCTTCATCCTCTTCTAATCTGGCCATCATGTGTGGTGGTTCTGCAATTGACGGTATTTGAGCTTTCGAATAGTGTTGCTTATCTTCTAGAGGAATGGAATACTTCTAATGCCCTCTCCACAAAGTGATCGCTTGGGACCCCTAGTTCTACTAAACCTTAGCCTGCTTAATCGAGGGTCGTCCAACCAAAAGGTTATAATCATTACTTTTACAAATTAACTCAATAACCATAAAATTCACTTTAGAAGGAATGTTCTGAATTTTGGTAGCTATGTCCTTAATAAGACCTATAGGTTAAACTTGTGACCGATCCATCATACAAATATAAAAGGGTGTTGGTTGTACATCAGTCCAACCCAATTGTCTACAAATAGGCAGAGTGGCCATATTGACTCTAGATCTGCCAGCAATCAATACTCTGGAAGTCTGAGTACTTTTATACCATATTGAAATAAGCGGTATTGCATAATCAACCAATTCATCTTGATCTGTTTCCACTATGTTCATGTGAGCTTGATCTTCCCTATTTTCTGCATTACTAGACTTCTACAATCATTTCAATAAAGTGTCCCAAAATATAGGAACTAGTTCCAATAGATCTCTTAGTGGTAACTGAATCGTAGATCTACAAAATATATGCCAAGTGGCTATTATTATGTTGCCCACTTCCACATTCTTGGGGCCGGGCTCATCATTAACTATTGCAGAATGTGAATCCATATTTTGCCAAGAGATTTCAGGACTATTGGTTTCTGTGACTTGCCTGTTCTGAAGATTTCAAGTCTGTCCACTAGAGCTTGATTCAGGAAATTCTAGCGGAGCTTCCTTAGCCCAACTTGCTGCTTGTTCACATATTTGATGATGTGCAATCACTTCTAGAATTACCTTAGAGTCATTAGGATTTAGAGACGTTCCCAATCTAGTAACTACTGGAGCTACCATATCTTAAAAAGTGAAAGTAATCATGTTTGTCATTGGATCTTTAAGTATTGCTTCTTGCTTCCTTCTATCTTAATCTTGCACACTTGGATAGTCAGCATGAATGTGACCAAATTCTAGATAGAATTGACATTGGGGACATTTAACTTCCTTTTGATAGTCTACTTCCTTTGTTTTGTACCGATTGAGGGGTCTTCATCCTCTTCCATATGCTTGATAATTGGGCTGATTCTAATCCCTATTTCTTGAAAACCCTACTTTTGGCATGTTTCAATCTGTCTGGGTTCCGATTGCATATGAGTAGCTGCTACAAGTTGATTCCTAGTATTGTATCTACATTGATCCGTGCTATGATTCATCATATTACAAATTGCACACTATCCTTGATTTAGGGCACAAATTGTTGTTATGTGCCACGGATTCCTACATTTAGTACAATACAATTGGCTATATGGATCAATTACAACCAAAGTTCGAGGTTACCATATTTACAACATCTAGGGAACGATGCAAGGTAGGGTTTGCAGCCATCATATTTCATTCCAATTGCTCTATTGCTTTGATGATCTGGTCCAATGATATGGTTCCATCCAAAACAAACAAACAAACCTTTTCTTTTAATAAAGAATTAATTCCATCCATGAACCAACCTCATACCACATCATCAGGAGGATGCTCTAATTCCAAAATTCACTGTAATGTAATCCGAAATAAAGATGCATAATCTATAATTGTTTGATTAGGCTACTGCAATATATACTATGAATTGATAAACAACTGACCTTCCGTTTTCACTTTTTGGAATTGCCTTTAAGAATGTGGTCTTGAAAGCATCATATGTGGGAAAATAATTTGGGGAAAATTCCGTCAACTAGTAGACCGATTCTCCACCTAAGGTGGCCTGGAACACCTAGCACTTGTGCGGATCATCTAGGCTTCCTTCCAACAATTTGTACTATGTATAAAAAAGGTGAACATGCATATCAGGATCATCATCAATCTTTCCACTAAACTAGTTGAATTGCATTCCGCTAATTCAATGCATTGGAACTACGATACTAATAACAACTTGCCAATTTTTCCACTCTTTGTTGGCAGGTATCCACAAGATTTTGACTTCTTCAATCTTGATTCTATCCTGAGACCATATCGAATACCACACCAAACTGCTATT
Source organism: Ceratopteris richardii (assembly GCA_020310875.1). NCBI lineage: Eukaryota > Viridiplantae > Streptophyta > Polypodiopsida > Polypodiales > Pteridaceae > Ceratopteris > Ceratopteris richardii. Next base: position 132,960,989 of record CM035431.1, on the reverse strand, counting down.
ATAACAAGGTTTGCTTCTCTGCCAATTGCTCCATCCAAACACAATCTTAGAAGGCTCGATATCGTGCCTAAATTCTAGGGTCTCCTTTCTAGTTCCCTCTCAGATTACTATGTGGTTCATTGTCCTTCTCTATTGTTTGCTTGTGTCTTGGATGCCTCAAAAGCTACCTGTACCTCCATCAGTTGTGTCAGTAACAGATATGGTATTACACCTTTGTCCACCAAATAACATAATTGCTTTGATACATGGGTACTACTTGAACTATCTCCTTCCGTAGTATTCATATATCATAATGTAGATGATCAAACTGCTCTGAGTGTTGCTTGCACTTCTTGATGCTTTGAAAAGCACTTAACGGATCGTGTTGGCATACTCCCTCTCCATCGTCAGAAATCCTTTCGTTTGTCTCTTGTGCTGGTCATTGCTTCACCTCTCCATGCGTTGTTGGAGATACCCCATCCCATCATGGTCACCAAATGTTTGGTGTTACTTTACTTCACCATACAGGTACAACGTAGTTTCAAAGAATGGGGATTACCAAAGTTTACTCTAGTGTGTTTCTATTCCCTATTTAGTATCTTACCATTCATAGATAATTAACAACACAAAGTACAAATTAAACAAAAATACTGAACAATACTCAAAATAATGAAATACTAAAATTTATATAACTCAGAAAAAATATTGTAGGCTTGAATGCAGTAGTAGAACCTTTTTCTTTGACACTGTTGAAAGAACTCTTAGACTCAACTCTCTACGGGAATACACACATCTGCCTCCTTGAATCAATACAATTAACCTCTTTCTTGTCAGTTATAATATGAACGATGGTTAAGTTTTCTAGGAAGTTCTAAAGACATCAGTTTATAAAAAAAATATAATTAATTTGGATTTTTTTACAAATTTTGAGTAGCCATACTAGTGGTAGCTTAACACTTGTCTTGCACAAAATGGGGCACTAATATACAAAATTGAGGATTTATGATATAAGTTTATTGATGAAAATCAGTATTGAATGTTTAATGATATTTGTAATCTTCAAAAGTACAATTTCTTTGGAAAACATGAAGGTTGGCCTCTCATAACCTTGCACACGCTTTCTTATCCTCTAGCATTGCCATACTCCCAAACCATTCTTGGAGGGAGTTGTCTATATCCATAGAAGATCTAGTGCTAGAGTTTGCTCGTTGACCCAAATGCCTCATGCTAAATCTGCTTCTAGTTTTGGGCAATCAACAGTAGAGGGAGCATTTGATTGTGGGTATCTGTAATGGGTAGAATATTGCATCTACTCACAAGAAAATAACTATTATAGATGGGTGGGTCGAGAGATGAAAACTTCTAAATGGTATTCTTAAAAGCCTATTGTGAACATTTCTTTGAAGGTTTGCTTATACTAGGCTTGGAGATGCTTTATCAAAAAGTTCTAGGCATACCATATATTAATTGATGGCATTGTGCTCATATCATAGAACAGGTTGAGATTATCATGCTCAAACCTTGGTGTTGACACATATGGGGCCTTGATTTTTTTGAATACCTTGAAGGTTTTTTGCATCAAATAAAAGGTCTTTTTGCATCCGAACCGCCACATTCATCATGGGATATAATTATGGAAGCCAATGTCTAATAGTGGCCATCATATGTGCTATTGTGGGTGGGCCCTTTGGTGGTGTGAGGTATGGGTAGTTCAGCCAATCTTGACACTTATGATCATTTTTTACTTTGATGGCAAAAGTCATGAGTGGCATCATGGAACAAGACCATAGCATGGATTGTACAAAATATTTAAGGGTGCCTTTTTCTAGGCTTGAATTATTTTTAGGATACTCTTGGAGAAGTTTTGTCCACTCGTTAGCCTGGAAAATAGCACCTTTACATGCTTTTGGGGGTGATCATTGAGTTGGAACTGAGTTGCATGTGATGGAAGCTTACACATGATACATTTGATTTTCACATTGTATTTTATGAGGATCATGGAGTACGACATGTATTGAATTTCATTTGTTGATACATACCTTCTGGGTGCAATCTCTTGAAAGTATGCCGACTTCATTATGGACTCCTCATAGACCACCATTGCCTGGAGCTAAGCTTCCACACGTCTTGAATGGGTTCTTCCAAGCTCTATGAAATAATTCATCTATGATGATCTGGGTAATTCAAATGTTTCATGGCACCCATCTGTCACTCAACCATCAACTATGGTCTGTGGTTCATATGATTGATCCACCAGAATCTCAATGAGTTCCTTAGGCTCACAGACTTTGGGAGGTGATGCTTGTCTCTCAATGGTCATGCATGATGCAATCTTTGATTGTAATGTAGTGACTTGCTTTGGCAAATCTTTTTATTTTTCCAAGTATCAATCTCAATGAGCTCCTTAGGCTTAGGAACTTTGGGCGGTGATGGTTGTCTCTCAATGCTCATGCATGATGCAATCTTTGGTTGTAATGTAGTGACTTGCTTTGGTAGATCTTTGAAGTTTTGCAAGTTTTGCAACCAGTGGGATATGTTCCACTCTATTGGTTTCCTCTTGAATTGGAATTGGTAGGACCACTTGGGTTGTATGCAATGCTTCAAAATCCATTGCAAATTAATCATGTGGTTCTAAGAGAGTGGTGTAATCTTCCAATATAATTGTTGATCGTTTTTTGTGGCACAAATTGGAATCATGAAGGACTGATTGGCAGGTGGTAAGTTTGTGTTTGTGGTAAGGTCTCAAAAAGCAATTGGAATTCCTAAGAAAATTGGGTAGTGAAGGTGACTTGTGGGATGGGTGGGTCGCTAAGTGATGAGGTGTCAATGTGTGGGATTGGTAGTGGCATATTTCCTCTAAGAATCGAACATCTTTGATAGATTTGGGGGTACTAGCATAGTTTGACCTTGTCTTGGTTGAAGTCACACTCTCTGGGCATCATATCTCATGGATGGTTGATTACTGAGGAGGTTCAATGCTTCTAGTACACCTATTGCTTGAGTTAGGGTGTGGATCATCTCAATAAATGCTTCATCAAAGCCATCATTTTCTAGATCTTTTTGGAGGATGCCATGAATGTGTTCCTCATTCAACTCTTTGTGGTTGCTTACTGCGTGCATGGTGGCATATAGGCATTGAAGCGTGATAGTATAGGTTGATCTATGGATTTTTGTGCTTTCCTCAATATCCTTCTGCTGTTTGTCTTGTTGAATTTTTTGCCTTTATTCTTCTTCATTGATTAGGGGCCTTTCCTCTTCTTCTTGATCTATTCTTGTTTGCCCTTGTTCATGGTCTATTTGCGAACCTATGTAATTAGGCCTCTCATAATTTTATGAGACATAATGGGTATCTAAAAATCGGAAATCAGTATGGAGTGGACTTGGGATGTGGAAATCTAGCATAATGGAAAACTCTTTAGTAACTTTATCAAAAACTATAAATACAAACCCTTTATAAGATACAGTTTTCATTTGACCCATCACCTTGTGCTAGTTGTTCGTCTCTAATTTCACCCTCACCCTGAGAGAAAATGGGCATGGAATGCGGATGAGAATCAGTGGAATTACTAGATGTGGTCTTGTTGGGGATGGTTGAGGTGATGTCGAGGCTTCTATAGGTTGGAGACATGGGATTGTGCCTTGCATTCTTTTTTTCAATTGAGAAGTAGATGCTCTGCTACTTTTAAAGGCTGGCGACTCTGTGCATGTAAGTGCTCTCTTGATACAAATATCATAAGCTAGGAACATATAAATAATTTGTGTGATTGCACAACATCCATTGATTACCTGCTTTCTGATCCATCTTTTGTTGGTTGCATACAATTGATCAATGATCGAGTGTGGTTAATTGATACGTAATGAAATATTCTAGGCTAGGTATAAACTGAACCGAACATTTTTGTGTGGTTGCATGAAATTGTCCTGGCCAAGAAACACAAAATGTTGCATGCACATGTGAAGTGGGCTAGAGAGGTTTGAAGTAATCGTCGACATCTAAGTCATTTTGACTACCTCACTTTTCTTCATGAACTTTGGGATTTGGTTCTCTTTGTCAAAAGGGACGTGTTCAAGACATCTTTAAAGACTCATAGATGAGCTTATGAGTCAACTTGAACTATTCAATGATTGATTTGGCAGCAAACAGGGAAGCACCAAGGTACTTGGTACATCTTTGTCACTATCGAGATGTAAAGTATGACTCAAGAAATAACACCTATAAAATTTTGGCTTTGGGAGTGGTGCTATAAAGTATTCAACTAATATTGATTGCTACCATATTGGTTAGGTTCTAAAGTGCCTCAAAATCTTGGGAGAAGAATTAAAATCTTCCCCAACAATGATCAAATTCTAACTTGGATTCAAATATATACTTGGCATGTGCCAATGGCCTTGTTAAACCCTAGAAAACTTGTGATTTGATAATGATGCAGTCTATTCTGTATTGTGGGGGAACTTTGATGGGTATTTTTCCTTGGAAACCCACAAATTCCCTTGATGGAAGTAGGGGGTAATCTTCAATCACGAGGGCCCTATGTCCACTAGCCTTTGGATGGGGCATGTTGCTGATGGATTGCATCTTTTGAAGTAATTTTTGCTAAATAATATTTGCTACACAAGGAGAACACATTAGTATGGAAACAACCCAGTATGGCGAGAACTCGGTCCCTTTCCAATATTGACATGTTTCCCATGTAGCTTGAAGTCGTGTAAAAGTGCACAATAATGTTCAGGTGTCTAGTGCATGTCACTAGACTACATAAATGCATACTTGGAATAGTGCATGAGCTCAATAGGTTTTTGGTAAATCCTAGGTATATTACATGGTTCATGATTTACATATTTGTTATGGGGTTGGTTGTGAGTTATGGGTTCCCGTATGGGAATATGTGGAAATAATATTGATGTGTACATGTTCTTAAAAGCCAATGAGCTTGACTAGACCTAGGGCTATTTATTCACCAATTTCCATGTAGTCCTAGGATTTGATTTACATGATTGTTTATTTACAATGGCTTGCTTTCGAGGTGAAGCACGATTATGGGGGGAGTAAAAATTCCTAGAAGTTGATGATTGGGGTGGGTAAATCCGGTCTTGTAAGCAAGTCTTAGGCACCCAACTATGTGATCTATTAGGAAATGCCATCATTGATTGCTTGGGAATCCAAAATTACCGAATTATTTTGGTTGATTTCCTTCATCATTGGTCTCCTCCTTTGAGTCAAGTTTTGCTTCTTTTGTGTCGACTTTGGTTTAGGTGAAACAGTCGGTTGTTCATTCTTTATCACCATATATGCTTCATGCTTGGAATATGTGGGTTTCTAAGTTGGTCAATCGATACAGTAATAGGTAAGTGTTATGACTTATGTTCCTTTTTCCCTTGTGTCTTACGCCTTTGCAATTGATTTTTTGGAGACAAACTCATCTTTGGAAAAGAAGGGGGATCCAATACTTGCATGACCTATCGATTACAAAGTAAGACATTCTACACAACATACATAAAGGTACATGCACTAGGAGTGGACCCATGACTAGAGAACCCGAGGGTCTCTAGCTCTACAAAAGTTTGAGAGCTAGAAGACCCAATAGTGTTTAGTTGTATTGTAGATTTAGTTCTAAAAAGCTCAAGGGACCCCAACTTTATGGTGGATAGAGCTACTATTGGTTTGGAACAAGAGGTCTCTAGAGTTTCAAAATCTACCATTATATGTTGTTGTTTATTAACCCAACCTTGAAGAAGATGTCTTCAAGGGTTCAAGTTGACTGCATGGTCATATATCCAATCTTGACCCAACATCAAAGATTCTGTAAGATCTTCATCATGGAAAACTAATAGCTTTACTATCAAGGGAACATCTTCTATGAGGATTGGGACTTCCAACTCACCAATACAAGGGGTTTCCACTCCTCCTAATCCTATGAAGTAAGCCTCCATTGGATTCATTTGTAGGTTCATGTATTAGCAACATGAATACCTAATGGCACTTGTGGCTGGTCTTGAATTAATCAAGGCCCCGATCATCTTGATTATAGTGCCTTGTCCTAGCTCGACAAAAATCAATCGTCATCTATCCACTATGCTAGAAGAGGTATTCCTCTTTGTGTGGCACATTTCTATGTGATACCTAGGGGCATCCGACTAGAATATGACATTCACAAGATGAAACCCTTCAACATTAGCATTCATATAATGGCCTAATCTTGGTTATCTTAGTTTCATATGTTTAATGCACTCTAGAGATTCAACTTGAGCTTCTTCTCAAATTCTTTTCTCCTCCTCTTTATATTTCTTAGCCTCATTTAGTTGTTTAAGCATCTCTTTAGTTAGTGGCTCTTGATAAAGCTTGACTTTGCATCCACTAATGTAACTTGGATTACATCTCCTTCTAAAGTGGCTAATTGCACTGCACCAAAGTCTATTGATGATCATAGGTCCATAACCATATCCTTCTAACTTACAAGCATTTTTTTCAAGGAATTTCAAGCCTTTATCTTTCACATGCACATCAAAATAAGACTTTTGTCTTTTCTTGGCCACGTATATGCCTATCGCTACTCTCAATCTAGTCTCTCCTAGACACTTTAAGTCCATGATCCTTGAAGATAGCTCGTGGAACATCCATTGATGCTCTTGTGCTACTCTTAGCATTAATATCAAGAAATCTAATGGAAACATGGCATTCTAGCGAAATACCATCTGAAATGGAGGTGCATTGAGTACCATTTTATAGGCCAGTGAATATGCCCAAACAACATGACCTAGTTGTTGATCCCAATATGAGAATTTATTATCTATGAACTTCATCAATATGTTACATAGGACCGTAATTGTGCATTTTTCTTGTCCATTTTCCTATGGGTGATATGGTGCTGATTTCTTGTGAATCACCATAAAGTCGTATAATAGATATTCAATCACTTCATTAAGAAATGATTGTGTAATTCCTCTCAACAACATTCGACTGTCTTCTTGTATTTGTGATGGGTAGGTCTATGTTAGCTTCTCCTGTGGGTTGTGTTAAAACACATCCAATAGTGAAATTGGAGGCATGCATTTAAACATCGAAAGGTTTACTCCAATACACTGTTGTCAAAATAGGGGCTCAACACAAAGGTCATATTTAACTCTATAAACAATTTCTCACATTCTTCATTCTACTCAAAATTAGTCAAAAGGTTGTACAAGGGTTTTCTATGATTGCATACATGTGGATAAAATGGTGGTAGTATCCACAATGACCCATGAAAGCTTGTACTTCCTTAACTATTTTTGGTCTTGGCAATTCCACTATAGCTCTCACTTTGTCTTCATCCATTGATATTTCATTCTTTGGCACATTATGACCTAAGATCTTGCCTTGTGTGACCATGAACATACATTTCTCTAGGTTCAAACACACTTGATATTCTCTACACTTGTCAAATATTTGCCTACATTTTGGGGCATAAGTTTGTCTTATGTGAGAATGAGCACACAAGCCATACACATAAACTTCTAGATTCTTACACAAAAACTCTTTGAAAACATGACACATGTGATGGAGAGTGTTAACCTCCAAAAGAACAAGTTATCCTTGAATTTAGAGCACCTCTATATCAAGAATAACTTGAAACCTTCATCAATTTGGAGGATCAATACTCAACTACCAAAATCTTGAACAAACTGTGAAGAAGATGTCTACACACAAAGTCTGCTGCACATAAATCATTCATTGACTTATCAAATGTGTAAAGTTTTTTATAAAAATTTGTATAAGATGTCACCTACACTTTGCGCACCTCCTCCAAGTTAAATCATTCCAAAAGACTCAGTAGATCTTGAGAAATGATCTCAATAAGTCACCTATGTCTAAAACTATAGTTCTTAACAGTCAACTTTGACACCTCTAACTTCTAAAGCTTGGTTCTCCCAAATTAAAACCCGTTTATGCAAATGCTTTTAGCCATAGATGGATTACCTCCCAACTTAGATTTTGACTCCTCATTTGTGCAAAAATTTACATTGTGCACTGATAACTGACCATTTCTTTGACCATTGGGATTGTGCCTATTTTAGAAGACACTCAACACTTCCTCACATATGAATGTTCCTACTCATGATTCTCATAGCCTGTTTACAATTAGGCTCTCAAACTTTAACCATAGACCATTAACTATGGAGTTAGACACCTACAAAAGGATTCTTGAATTGATCAAGCACATAAGGAGAACACATAGAAAAATCGGGCGCAACTTTTCTTCATTACTCAAAAGTTTTACATCTGGATGAGAGAGCTATCTTACTCACTTCACAAGTGTCTAATGACTTCTAATTCTCTTCAATTCTTGTTCTCTCACACTCTGTCATATTTGCCCCAACATTTTTCCTTGTATATATAGGCAAATATGTACAAGCTCATAACCATACAAAAGTATAATTGAGCTAACTCTAAGTTGATGTACATATGTATACATATCTTCATTCTCTGAACATATACTTTCTTCATGCTTCATGAATTGATCTTTTATTCAATCCTTGACTTCAAAACTTCATCAAAACTTCAATTGTTGATTGTCTTGCACCAACAGATCCCCCTCAATCATCAATTGCGGTTTTCTCTATCTTCTTTATACCTGCCATGTCTTTGAATCTCTGTAGCTTTGGTCCATCCAAGCTTTTGGTTAGCATATCAGCTATGTGATCTTTTGTTGAAGTATGTATAACTTCAATCTCTTTATCCATCACCTTCTCTCTTAGAAAATGATACTGAATCTCAATGTGTTTAGTCCTGGCATGAAAAACAGGATTAGCAGCTAAATACAATGAACTCATGTTATCTCCATGAATAGTGGGTGTACTCTGAATGATGTCAAAACTCTTCATAAGAGTCTTAAGCCATATCACTTCCTTTGTAGCTTCAACCATACCTTTGTACTCAGCCTCTGTGGATGATAAAGCAACTGTATGTTGCTTCTTTGAACACCCTGAAATTAACTTATCTCCCACATAACACAAGTATCCATAAATTGATCTCCTATCATCAAGATTACCTGCCCAATCTGTATCACTATATATCTTGATGTTTGTATCTGATGTAAAACCATAATAAAAACCTTCTTTGAGTGTACCCTTAATGTACCTCAACACTCTTTGTCCTGCAACCCAATGTTCTTTCCTAGGACAATGCATGAATTGAGATAATACTCCAATTGCATATGACAAGTCAGGCCTAGTTAATGTAGCATAGATCAGACTACCAACCAAACTTTGATATAGCTTCATGTCCTTAAATTCTAATCCTCCATATCTGCTCAATTTGTGATTCACCTCCATTGGAGTAGGTGCTACCCTGCAATCATCCATTTTAAACTTGTTCAACAAGTTTTTCAAATACCTTTCTTGAGTAACATACACTCCTTGTTGAGTGTATGAGATCTCCATGCCCAAGAAATATGACAAATCTCCCAAGTCACTAATCTTGAACTCTTTCTCCATTTGCTTCTTTAGGCTTTGAATTCCTTTCTCATCTGTATCTGTAAGAATTATATCATCAACATATATGCACATGTAAATGAACCCATCATCACTTGCTATAACAAGCAAGCTACTATATGCTTTAGATACTTGAAAACCAAGTTCCTTCAAGAACTTCACAAGTCTATAATTCCATGCCCTTGGGCCCTGCTTCAAACCATACAAAGCTCTCTTGAGCTTACATACATGATCTGAATACCTTTCATCTCTGAACCCTTGTGGTTGCTCCATGAAAACATCATATGCAATATAACCATTTAGAAAAGCATTCTTCACATCTAATTGACATAATTTCCAACCTTTACATGCAACAATAGCTATGAGTGTCCTGATGGTTGTCATCTTTGCCACAGGACTATAGGTCTCATCATAATCTATACCATATGTTTGAGCAAATCCTTTCACAACATACCTAGACACACTACCATCTGCAAACCTCTTTGTCTTGTAGACCCATTTACATCCAGTGATCTTCTGACATTTGGTTTAGGAACCAAATCCCATGTGTCATTCTCCATTAATGCATCATACTCTTCCTGCATAGTTTTCTCCCAATTTTCCTTACCTTTTGCCTCTTCATATGTAGAAGGGTCTTCATCTGCCTTTACCATATAAGCATAATCTTTAGTAGCCAAAAAAGAAGTGTCATAGCTATACCTTGTAGGTTGCCATTTGTGTCTTGATGACCTTCTGACTTCTCCACTCCTTGAGGTTTCTGGTTCATCACATTCTGGATCAAACCTTGGCACGTCTTCAGCTTCAACCTGTACTTCATTGTTCTCTTCTTCATCAAATATCTGAACCTTTGATTTACCTTTCTTTTGATTCAAAACTTCCTCATCACCTGCATAAATATTGATTTTACCTGCATACCAAGTATCTTGCTCATCAAATGTAACATCCTTTGATACAAGGAATTGTTTTGTGGATGGACTCCACAACCTATATCCCATCTGCTTAACATCATATCCAATGAATACATACTTTTCAGCTTTAGGTTCCAATTTGTGCCTCAATTGAGATGGCACATATGCATATGCCAAACATCCAAATACTTTGCAATGATCTAGAGTAGGTCTCTTACCCCACCATGCTTCATATGGTGTCATACCCTGCAAAGCTTTACATGGTAATCTATTGACCAAATATGTAGCTGTATTTACAGCCTCAGCCCACAAATAATTGGGATAATTTTTCTCCTTCATCATGGATCTTGCAAACTCAACAAGAGTTCTATTCCTCCTTTCTACTACATTTTGTTGAGGAGAGTACCTGCAAGTAACCTCCCTTTTTATACCTGCATTCCACAAGTAATCACTGAACTCATTAGAGAAATACTCTCCCCCTCCATCTGACCTTGGTCTCTTCAACTTTTGACCTATGATTCTTTTTGCATACACATGATAATGCTTGAATGTATTGAATACCTCTGATTTATCTTTGATCACATAGATAATGATCCATCTAGTAGCATCATCAACATAAATTAGATAATACCTTGAACCATTGATACTATAATCCTTTGATGGTCCCCACACATCTGTTTGTACCAACTCAAGCTTCTCTGAATACATAAAACCATTCTTGGAATAAGATTGCTTATGAGCCTTACCTAATTGACATGCCTCGCATCTGTATGTCATATGTAAACCTGCAACATTAGGCAATCCAATCAATGAACCATTGTTAACCATATCTTTAATACCTCTTTCATTAAAATGTCCAAGCCTTTTGTGCCAAAGATCTAACTCAGAGATCTTATGTCCTCCATAGGTGAACAAGGCATGACCAACATTACCTTGAATCTTCAATGTGAACAATCTTCCTTCTTTCTTCCCTGAAACAATTTGTTTATACCCATTGCTAGGGTCTTCCACAAAAACTCCTTCATTAGTGAGCTTAACTTCATAACCTTTTATAACAATTTGTCCTACACTTATCAGATTCTTTGGAATTGTAGGAACATACAAAACCTTACTCAAGAGATTACTTCCATCCTTGGCCTTCACTTGTCCAATTGACTTCACATTGTGCTTTGTATTATCGCCTGTTTGAACTACATGATTAGTTACCTTATTTTCCAAATCAGTCATCAATGTTATGTTGCCACTCAGGTGATTGCTACACACTGAGTCAATGTAGAAGACTCTTTGGTCTTCACTTTGCCTTTCACAAGTTGCATTCATAATCAATGTTGAATCCTCCTTCTGATATGAAGCATAATTGTAGTAGGTATTGTTGTATTGTTGACTTTGGAATCCTCTACATGCATTTCTTCCAAAATAACCTCTACTACCTCTACCTCTGAAATTAATTTCTACCACCTCTTCCTCTTGAATTAAAATTTTGATTATATCCACCATTATTCTGAGTATTATGCCAACAATCATGAGCTAAGTGATTTGTCTTACCACAAATCCAGTAAGCTTTGACTCCATCTTTATTACTTCTGCCTCTTCCTCTACCTTTCCCACCTCCTCTTCCTCTTAGGAAGTTAGCTTGGCTAGTTGTACCTTCATCTTCATTTGCTAGTTGCTTCCCTTTGCTATTCTTCTTTTTATCCTTTGAATACATTGCTTGACCTGCACTCTTATCACTTTCTCCTTTGACATCCTGCTCAAAAGTTAGCATGTGTCCTAACAATTGATTCAAATCAGGAGTAAAATGATCTACTGATAATTCAGTAGACAAAATGAATGGTTTCCATTTTTCATCACCTCTCAAAACTGTGAGGATTTGCCTTACCAATTTATCCTCCTCAATATCTTCATCAACTGCTCCTTATGCATTTGCAATGTCCTTCATCCTTGTTACATAATCTGGAATGGATTGAGAGGCCTTCTTCTTGAATGTGGTAAACTCTACCCACAAGGATGCCTTCCTTGACTTTGTGGTGTTTTGGAAATGCTCCTCCAAAGCATTCCATATATCACATGCACTTTCAAGATCTCTAATGTGAGGTAGCAAGTAGTCATTAACTCCCATATAGATAATGCTCCTAGCTTGAGCATCTCTCTTCATCGAAGTCTTCAAATCTGACAATTAATCCCTAGTTGGAACACTAGGATCTCTAAACTGAGGCTTTTCTTCTTCACTTGTGATATAACCTATCAAGTCTTTGCTCATAAGATGAGCTTCCATCCTCATTGACCATGCTAGATAGTTCTCTCTATCCAATTTCTCTATCTGAAGAGAATCTCCCATCCTTTCTTCACCTGTGTATTAAATTCTTCAACCTTTATAAGAAATAAGTGTACCTTTGCTTCGAATGAAGTTCCTTTTGTCTTCCTTGATATCTTGTGACCTCCTTCTCAAGCTTTACTTTCAAGCTTTCACCTTTTGTATCTTCAAATGTTCAATTCTTTTTAACTACAGTAGTTAGGGTCCTCCTTTCTTCAATTTTGATGCTCCCTGCTCTGATACCACTGATGGAGAGTGTTAATCTCCAAAAGAAAAAGTTATCCTTGAATTTAGAGCACCTCTATATCAAGAATAACTTAAAACCTTCATCAATTTGGAGGATCAATACTCAACTACCAAAATCTTGAACAAACTGTGAAGAAGATGTCTACACAGAAAGTCTGCTACACATAAATCATTCATTGCCTATAGTTTGCGCACCTCCTCCAAGTTAAATCATTCCAAAAGACTCAGTAGATCTTGAGAAATGATCTCAACAAGTCACCTATGTCTAAAACTATAGTTCTTAACAGTCGACTTTGACACCTGTAACTTCTAAAGCTTGATTCTCCCAAACTAAAGCCCGTTTATGCAAATGCTTTTAGCCATAGATGGCTTACTTCCCAACTTAGATTTTGACTCCTCATTTGTGCAAAACTTTACACTGTACACTAAGAGCTGACCATTTCTTTGACCATCGGGATTGTGCCTGTTTCAGAAGACACACTTCCTCACATATGAATGTTCCTACTTATAATTCTCACAGCCTGTTTACAATTAGGAAGGAGAACACACAGAAAAATCGGGTGCAAATTTTCTTCATTACTGAAAAGTTTTACATCTGGATGAGAGAGCTATCTTACTCACTTCACAAGTGTCTAATGACTTCTAATTCTCTTCAATTCTTGTTCTCTCACACTCTCTCATATTTTCCTCGACATTTTTCCTTGTATATATAGGAAAATATGTACAAGCTCATAACCATACAAAAGTATAAATGAGCTAACTCTAAGTTAATGTACATATGTATACATGTCTTCATTCTCTAAACATATAATTTCTTCATGCTTCATGACTTGATCTCTTCTCAATCCTTGACTTCAAAACTTCATCAAAACTTCAATTGTTGATTGTCTTGCACCAACAACATGAGCCTTTGGAAAGTAGTAGCTGCATTCGTGAACCCAAATGGCATCACAAAAAATGCAAAGATTTCCCATTATGTGGCAATGGTAGCAATCGTAACTCGATCCAAAATCTATTATTGCCTTTGTTGTGTATCCTTGATATGTGAAAGGAAGATAAGTGTTTCCTTCTTCTCGTGCATTCATGTTCCCCTATCTTGTATTTGGCCTAATAGTTCTTTACAAGAAGTGGTAGGTGTGAAAAGAGGATAAAAAAAACTTAGTCTTAGCTCTCCTAGTTGATCCCAAAAAAGGGTTAGATAAAGGATCATTAGAAATGATAGTGAGATATTGAAAAGGCATAGAAAGAAGGACAAAAAATAGAATATATTTTTATGAATTGGAGAAAGTATCCATTAGTATGGGAGAGTGGAATGTTAACTCCCT
>CM035431.1:132824249-132934249 GCA_020310875.1 Ceratopteris richardii | reverse complement strand
CTATAGTAGGTCCTGAGCGAGGGTGTGCTCTGACAGACGGATACCTCTTGCTAGATCAGCTTCGAGTTTCTCCCAATCGATGGGCTGAGGTTCCTCTGGTGGCGGGAGTCTGTAATGCATGGAGTACACTAGTTGTTCACAGGCAAATAATTGCAGTAGATGTGTAGGCCTGCTTATGAACACCTCTCGGTGATATTCCCAAAAATCGGTAGTGAACATTTCTTCGAAGGTCTGGTTATAGCATGCCGGTAAGTATTTGATTCGACAGTGCCAGACATAACACACCCGGAGTGATGGTGTCGTACTCATGTCATAAGCTAAATCTAGATTGCCATGCTCGAAACCTGGGGTGTTTACATGTGGTGCCTTGACGCGATGGAAGACTTTGAATACCATCTGCATCATGTCAAATATTTTGACAATCATATGCGCTGCTACATCGTCCATTCGTCGTAGGCAAGGGAGCCATTGACGAATTGTTGCCATCAGGTATCCAACTGTTGGTGGTGCTATGGGTGGCCTGAAATATGGGTAATTAAGCCAATCTTGGCATTACTTGTTGTTCTGTACCTTAATGGAAAATGCCTTCCAAGAGCGGCAAGGTGGCATGGGTCCCCAACATGGGTTGTACTTCAAGTGGGGTGGTACCTTGGCCCAAGTGCTCATCATCTCGGGGTATACCTGTAATAAATCCTGGAGCCAAGTTGGTTGATATATTTTTCCTCTCTACGCATCTGTCGGTAAGTCTTCAGGCTCAAATTGAGTTGCGTGGGAGGGTTTCTTGCCTATTTCCTTTTCGATGGCTAGCTGATATTCTCCCATTAACATAAAATACGGTTTACATTGTAGCTCAGTGCCCAGATATGTACCTGCGAGGGGCCAAGTGAGCAAAATATGGTGATTGTAGAATTCGTTCTTCTATCATGGCCATTGCATGTAACTGAGCTTCCACACGTGCTGAGTGGGTTCTTCCAAGCTCTTCGACCGTCTTCATCCATGTGGGAGTAGGGAGTTCAAAAGTCTTCTAGCCTTCGGCCGTGACGCATCTGCCTGTGATGGGTTGGGGCTCATATGCTTCTTCAAAAGTGTCCTCCATCGGGACAGTCACTGTTTCTTCATCTGCTGGTAGTTCCGATGGGGAGTCTGGCCTAGGGGGTGTTTCATATGCTGCTATTTGTGTTTGGAGAGTTACTACCTGGGCCCTTAATGCATTGAATTCCTCGATGATTTCAGGTGATGGGTCTGCAGGAGCTGGTAGTCCTTGCTCTACAGGTGCTCTTAACTGCAATATCTTGTGTTCTTCTTTGAGCTTCTGGTATTCCTCATTCATACTATCATACTCCTCTAATAATCTGACATGATCTTCCAATAACATCTTCATGGATTCGGAGGGGACAACTTTGAAGTGATTGGGACTCAAGGGCTCGTCTGGTTGATCTAGAGCAGCTTCCAAGTTCTCTCTGTTCTATTCCTGCAGACATTGGTTCTCTTCTTTAGCTGCGGCTAAGTGGCAACCGAGTAGTCCCATGTTTCTCATAAGCATGGCATTGCGAATAGTCTATGCCCTTAACAAGTTGTCTATGTCAGTGATGGCCTCTTTTGTCTTTTCTTCACTTTCTAGTTCAAGTTTATGATAGGCCTTGGGGAGCTCTTGGTATCGGGTGTTAAGCGATGCATTCTCAATGGACAGTGAATTGAGCTGCGACTGTAAATCATTCGTTGTCGTCTGCAGCATCTGGTAACTGGTTCCAAGAGATGCAAACTCATCTCTTACTTGTGTCATGCATGTGATCATCTGACAAAATGTAGTGTCGATGGTGGGTGATAAAATTAATGGTGTAGTGAATGTAGATGCTGTGTGTGTGGGTGTCGATGCAAGGGGAAAGGGAAATGGGGATGGGAACGTGGATGCAGTGGTGATGGTGGAAAAAAGTGATGTGCCCATATATGGTGGTGCAGTGGATGAAGTGAGTGATGGTGCAGTGGGTGGTGATATATCCATGTCACTTGATGTGGTGTCGAGTGCCATGACTGTGAATAGTGGAGTGATGGTGGGTGCGTGCGTGGGTGTAAATACAGGATTTAGAAAAGTGGCAGAGTAATTTACAAATGGGGTCTCTTGTACTGCTTGGTGGAAAGGGGAAAGAGGAATTACGGTGGGTCGGGGAGGTGAGAGTGGGGAGAAAGTCAATGGGGGTGGAAAGGGAAATAGTGGTCTTGGGGGTGTAGGGAAGGATGGATGGAGAAATGGATTGGATAGAAAGGTGGAGGTTCGAGGAGGTAAGCTAGGTTGCGTAGGTGTGGGAAGGGTGAGAGGAATGGAAACAACAAAGGCTTCTGCTACAACACTATCCAAAGACGTGGAAGGCTTGGGAGAGGTAGGGTGTGCAGGAGAGATTGGATGGTGTTGGCATACAAAGCAACAGAGGAGTCATGCACAATACGGCAACAAGGCCAACTCATTTTTTTCCATGGATTATTTACAACTCAAGTGATTTTAATCACTACACAAACATTGTAAATCCCGTTTTTGGTAGAATAGACTCCATTTTGTGCAAGCCGAGGAGTCCTCGAGCTTGAGGAGTATTAGAACTAGCGACATATCAATTTTCATAATTTTTAGATTCTGTTTGAGCCCTCAAATAGATTCTAGAACCTAATTTTTAACTAGGCCGGACACTAGGTCTGGACAAGACCAAAGCCAGTTAGAAAACTATAAAAAGAGCTAGAGAGCTCATTTTTGGGGTTGGATTGTTTGTGACTTGAGCTTATGTAAGAGACTTTTTGACTAATGCAAAGAACTCCATTGTTCCTCTCCTTGTTCATGCCTTGTGTGCGCGTGTGTGTGTATGTGTGTGCATGCTTGTGTGCTTCTCACTCACACACTTGTGCCTTCACTTGCTCATAGTCTTCATACTAGTCCTCACGTCTCCACGGATTGACAATTATGAGGTGAATCTCCTCACGTTGGTACTCACCATTGTGTTAGAGTGACACCAAATTTGGCGCCGTTGCCGGGGAGAGAGCTTCGAGGACGAGCGTGTGATGGTAAGACGTCGAGTTGAGACATTGGAGTTATAGGTAATATCCTTCCTTCTCTTTATTTTTCTTCATTTTTTCCTTACTTTCGCATCACAATCATCACCATCATCATCCCCACCATCTCTCACCTCCATCTCCATCCCCACAAAAATTTCAGTTTTTTGGTCATATTACACTCCCCACCTCATTTCCCTCATTTCATTGTGAGAGAGAGCAAGAGAGAGCTTGCATGCTATCTGTTTTTGGTGTGTTTTTGAGCTTTTGTTGCAGGAACTTGCTGTACCACCTCCTCCAGCAGTATGCGCAGGTACGACAGACTCTGCACAGGTCCCGGGACGACGACCTCTGTCTGTCAAACTTAAAATTTTGTGAATGCATGTTTGGCACGGTAACCTACACCATTAGGGCACTCTAAATCACTAGAAGTTTCTCAAAAATTTGCGTTTTTTCAGTCTATCGTGACAGACACCATCTATCGCGACAGACACTGTCTATCGCGACAGACACCATCTATCGCGACAGACAGAGACCCACGACAGACAGCGTCTATCGCGACAGACACCGTCTATCGCGACAGACCAAATCACGACAGACGACAGACACCGTCTATCGCGACAGACACTGTCTATCGCGACAGACACCATCTATCGCGACAGACAGAGACCCACGACAGACACCATCTATCGCGACAGACAGAGACCCACGACAGACAGCGTCTATCGCGACAGACACCGTCTATCGCGACAGACCAAAATTTCGCGACAGACACCGTCTATCGCGACAGACACTGTCTATCACGACAGACAGCCCCCACGATAGTTTGTGTCTATCGCGATAGACACCGTCTATCGCGACAGACAGACATTTTCGGCAAAAATTAAGGGGTAAATTTTTGGAAATTTAGGCTAAATTTTGGGCATATTTGCACTCTCAAATACTCCTACACTTACAAAGGCCTTAGAAAAATGCATTAAAACCCCTGAAAGGTTCTGTTTGTCTAGTTAACCCCCTAAACCCTGAACGGTCATAACTTTTTCATACGAAATCCATTTTTTGAGCTCTAGGGCTTGTCGGAAAGCTCTTGGCATATACTACACGCCCTCAACTGTTTTTTATAAGAATAACGCGTTGATTTTCAGATAGGATATTTGGAAGTTGACACACAGAGGGGTAGAAACACCAAGGGAGCTCTAGAGGAAATTTCCAGCAATACAAAAGGGGGAACAAGGGTCATTAAAAAAGTGTCTGAAATAAATTGTCTGTCAATTGAAAGGTCAACTTGGAGCTAATCTTGGGATTGATGCAGGTCTATTGAGAAGCAATTGAGAGCGTCCAAGCAAGGGTTTTGCGCAAGCTTGAGAATCAACTTCTCGAGCACTAAAGAGCAAGGTTCAGCAAGAAAGGTCGGAATACTCTCATCTCCTCTTCGTCAATTCCTAGCTTAGGCTAAGAACGATAAGAAGTACGAGTAAGTTAGGGCGACGATAGGCAACTATCAAGTTGAAGCATACCTAAAATTTCAAGCTCAAGCTAAGGGCATAATCCTTGTACTGTCAAGAATTTTAAAGGAAAAGAACTTAACGTGGAACGATCAACTGTAAGTGCGAAACAACATTCAAATATTCCTGACGACGTGATATCAGACAAGACCTTAAACACGATAAAATAACTAAAAAGAACCAAGCGACTAATCTAAAGTAACCAGCAACGAGGTTGTACTCTGGGCAAAATTGGGCTATTCAGCTAGGCATATGAACCTTAGATCCGGACGACATCTAGTAAGGGAGAGACAAAGCCTTAGATCTTCAGAGGCTAGTGTTAACCACAGTGCTAGGTCTTGGGCCCAGCAGTTGAGCCACCACTCATACTATCCTAGCTCTGAGACCAGTGAGTCAGAGATGTCTCAAGGTATGGACAAACCTGCGGGAAGTTCTGGAGTGCCTTACTTGTACAGGGTAGAAGGCCCTTACAAAACACAGTTGGAATACCTTAGGAACAACCGATTAGGTGCTAGCATCTATGAGGATGGCCTAGGAAGATCCGTGGTCCAGATTAAAAACCCTGACCAATCCATAGGACTAGAGCATCCAGCTGTCAAGTTTGAAAACGGTGCATACCTGGACAAAGAAGGAACCATATACGTAGTCACCAGTCACCCAGATAGGACAGATGAATTTGGAAATGTAATCTCAGAAGCGGACTTAGGTGACTTGGAACAAGGAAACATGGGAGTAGAACCTAGAACACCCCGAGGCAAATCTGTTCTTACGAGAATAATCACACCAGAGTGGATTCCCCAAGATAATAAGAGCATAGATCTCCTTCTGAACCGAGAAACTGAAGAAGCCTTTTGGAGATATAAATCTGGTCGGCCATTTGATGTAGGAACAATCATGATCTATGAGCTTAAGGATCCTGATAGCCCAGGCAGAGTGACCTACTTAGATCACGCCTCAGAAAGGATCTTCGTGGTGACAGAAAATGATAGGCATGCTTACACTTGGAAAGGTGAAATCATTTTCCCCCAACCAAGATCACATGTGTCCTACGGTCACCCTGGAGCGGGAACATCCCAAGCTCATGGAACTCAAAGAGACAGAAGTAGAGATAGGCCAGAAGTAAGTTTTGCCAACTCAGGGGGCAGAGAAAGAACGAGGACGGAAACGAATAGAGTAGAACCGGAGATACATAGAGCTCACAGGAATCAAAGAAATGCGGATGAGTTCCCTCTACCACGACCTAGAGAGCACACAAGGACTTTGAGACCAACTCAGCTAGTTAAGTCCATGAAAAATTACTTTGACGGCACAGGAGACCCATACGATCATGTGGCAGAGTTTAGGCAAGTCTTGAGAGCAGAACAAGTGGAGGATCTATTCACACAATATAATGCCTTTGGTCTAACCCTTAGGAACACAGCCCTTACGTGGTTCCAACCATTGAATGAGAGACAATTTAGGAGCATAGACCAACTCCTGGAGGCTTTCGTTATTGAATTCTCTAAGAGTGGCATAAGACATAATACCTCCTCATTGATTCACAGCTTCAAGCAAACCCCTCAAGAGACTGTGAGACTTGCAGGACAAAGATTTAGGCAATATCTTGAAAGATGCCCTATTACGGAGCTCCCCACACCAGCTAAGCAAGTGGCTTTATTCTTAGATGGATTGCTGAGTACAAAGTTAAGATCCTATGTGTACTTGAAGGACCCTAGGACCATAGAAGAGTGTGTACGCATGAGCATTGACATCGAGGATAACCTAGGGGAGGAATTAGAGCTTTCCAAGATATACAAAGATTCAGATAGTGTCTCTAGCCTCCCTTCCACGCAGTCCACATCAATTGAGGAACTGGCAGAGAAAGTAGCTCAGAAATTAGGCGTCTCTAGCAAACAAATTCCGAGATTTGCCCCTGTGAAAAGGTGCTATACTTGTGGTGGCGACCACATGGCGAACGTATGTCCCATTATGGCTCAACCCCAAGTTAATCCTAGTAGCCAGTACTGCACTATAGAACGAAGATACACAAATCACAACGCACAAGATTGCCCCTACAATAAGCAAACAGTCAGGCAAACTTACCCTCAACCCTATCCACCGCAGGGAAGATACCAGAACCAGTACCCTCCACAACCATATGGCAGGCCACAGCAACCTTATCAGCAACCATACCAAAACCAACAAAGGCCTCAGCCTGTGTTAGCCCAACAACCTCCAGCTCCATCCAACGTGATCCCGGTAAAGTATACAGCTGCAGAAGAAAACCTGAATAGAGCTATAGTCCCTGTAACACCATTGCTTTCAGAAAGTGACCCCAGTGACCATAGCTTCGATTCAACACATGTTGATAGTCCCCAGGCATACTACATGCAGTCTCCTGAACATGGTGAGTCTTACTATAGTGAAGAGCCAAATGAACCTAGTTGGGAATCAGATTACACAAATGTCATGTATGCAAACCCCAACCCCAGACCCCAACCTAGGCAGGTAAGACCCCCATTCCCTAGAGGACCATGCTACCGATGTCAAGGTGATCATCTCATTCGTGATTGCCCCTTGCCTCCACCTACACAACCCCAGTCAGTAACGATCCAAGATTATTGCCAAGAGTGTGGGAAAGAGCATCTCTTACGAGATTGCCCTAAAAATCCTAATAATATGCCAAAAATCACTCCTATAAATGTTATTGGGTTGGTTGTAGACTCCACAGCGAGTGTGACTTCCACTGCGCCAGTGCAAGTGGTCACAAGAGCTCAAGCTTTGCAGCAAAACCAAACTGTAGGCCAGGAAAAGAGCCCAGAAGTTAGTGAAACTGAGAGCATGACAAAGAAAAGAACTAGAGCTTGGAGAGATAGTCGTGAAAGAATGAAAAGGCAATGGGCAAAGAAGATGAGTGAACTAGAGGAAAGTCTACGAGAAACCAAGGCCAAAATCATAGAGATCACATCTCAACCGCACTCTCACACATTCCCACCGCTACCATCCCCATCACCCTCCATCCCTCCACCCTCTAATACACCCCACGTAACCCACCCACCACCCCGAGCAGGATCAGTATTAGCTGATCCCACTCCTGAAGACATAGACATGATGCTTAAAGCATATCAGGCCAGAATCCAAGAAGGGCCAAATGTAACGGATCATGACAAGTGCTACCCTAGAGCTGACCTAGAGATAGAAAGAACCAAGCTTTGCGCGAAAATGGTCGCATTGGCTCAGACTATGTTTGAAGCCAGTCGCCTTTTCAATTATTCGGGCTCAGCCAAGACACAATTACACATGGATGGACTTCTAGAGAAGTTAGAGGGCATAATTGCAAGATCTGCCAAGGAAGAAAAAAAGCTAGAAAGAGATTAAGCAAGCAAGAATATGACCCATTCCCCACCGGAAGCTTATATGCCCAATCCCACTGAACCAGACCACCCCCCTTCACTAGAAAGAATTGAGAATCTAATGGCACCCTCACAAGAGGAACCCGCCCCTCAACACCATGACAAGGCCAGTATAAGAGCAGGTCTTCCTACCCAGACAACCTATGTGCCAAAAGCTTATGTGCCTAACTCTACGGAGCCAGACACATCATCTTCTATGAATCGATTCACACCAGAATTCCTACGAGAGATTCAAGAAGACAAATGGGCTAAAGAAAGCGAAGTGCCTCCTCCCATTGAACTGGTGGATGATGCACACGACCAATTCCCACAAGACATCCCATCTATTTACGGGGAACATGAGAGCACCCAATCTCAAGAAAGATTAGACTTCGAGTCTAATTCTTTACAGGAATTACCCCATTTCACGGGCCCATGGGAAGCCAAGTCTACTTGTATGAGAACCCCCATGGTCATGGTAAGAAACGAAGATTCAGTCATACCTAGGAACACAGAGGTAGTGAAGAACACTAATGTGCAGTGCAATCTCAAGCTAGAAGAGCTACTTAAGGTTAGACCTGAATTATGGAAACATGTAGCCAAACAAGTACCTGAGATAGCAAAACCTCGTTCCCAGGTAGGATCACATAGGACAGTGCCAGAAATACCCTTGGATAAGATAGGAGACATGTGCGAAGGTGAAGAAGGAAACACCTATCTTCCCATTACCTACCAGGGGCACACCACCAAGGCAATTTTGGACTCAGGTGCAGGAGTTGCAATTGCCACCACTTCCCTATGGAAGCGTTGGGGCAAGCCAGCACTCAGGCCAACGAGAATGAAATTGCAGATGGCCGATGGTCATATTGAGAGACCCTTAGGATTGCTAGAAGGAATAACTCTCACCACTTGTGGTGTCGAGTTTGAGCATACATTTGCTATATGTGATTTTAGCAAGAACCATGCCTATGAAATGATCTTGGGACAACCTTTTATGCGACAATTGCAAGTGGTACAGGATTGGGGAACCAATTCCTTGTACCTGCAGCACCTAGGTGTTACGACCAAAGTGAATCTCAAAGATTATTCTCATAGAGATGTCCCTCCTATCCAATGGAATCCCATCCATAGAGCCAAGGATGATACCGAATCTGTGCATTCCATAGGATCAGGATCCTCATGGATGCACGAAGACACCCACTTATGGATGTGCAAAGTAGCAGTGGAAGAAGAGAAGAGAGAGAAAGCCAGAGAGGTAGGTGCAAAAGAAACACATAGATCAATTCAAGACCCAGCCTATGCACCTGTAGTTTTTCTTGATGAGGAATTCGAACCCCACGGCTGGGCAGAAATCCTAGCAACAATGGACGTAGCCATCAATGAAGAACAATGGACACCTCATTGCGATGAGGATGGCTATGATATTTCGGTCTTCTCCATAGAGCCAATCATGGGAGAGGCAGTTCTAGAAGAATGCGAACCTAGCCCTGATGCCTTTGAGGATGCAAGTGACTCCGACCTAGAGTCAATCATCATGGACCCACCATTTGCATCAGATGAAGAATACTTCCATGAAGTAGAATTTCAACCCCAGAGGCATGGAGAGCTTACAAATGATGTAAGATTAGCCACACATGTGACCCCAAGGGAAGAAGGAAAGAAACGGAAGAAGAGAGAAGTCTCACCAGAAGAGGAAGAATCTTTGTTTGAGGTCCCAGAAAATTTTAAGAAATATGAGATAGATGACAGGAGAGTCATGATAAGAATGCCTAAACGAGAGGCACAAGTAGGAGAGGCCTATGATAACAAAGAAACCACCAAGAAAATAGTAGTAGCCCTAGAAGAAGGAGAGGAGAGATGCACATACATAGGCCATGACCTAACAGAGGAAGAAGAGCATGCGTTAATTGCCTTGCTAAGAGAATACAGAGATGTGTTCGCTTGGAGTTACAAGGATTTGAAAGGTGTTGACCCTGACATATGCTCACACACCATCCCCATGACCTCAGATGCCAAACCCTCTAAGCAAAAGCCCTACACATATAACGATAATTACGCTGCTAAGATCAAAGAAGAGATAGATAGACTGGTTGAAGCTGGATTTATCTATGAAATTGAGCACACTGAATGGGTATCCCCCATCGTAGTGGTGCCCAAGAAGAATGGCAAGCTGCGTGTGTGCATTAACTTGAAAAAGGTTAATGCAGCCACGATTCGAGATAACTATCCGCTTCCCATCACAGAACATCTCTTAGAAAGAGTGGCAGGCAAGGAAGTGTACAGCTTCCTTGATGGATTTTCGGGCTACAATCAAGTAGCCATAGCTCCAGAGGATCAGCATAAGACGGCTTTTGCCACAGAGTGGGGCATATTTGCTTTTAGGGTAATGCCATTCGGGCTGACCAATGCTCCCGCAACCTTCCAAAGGCTGATGTGCCATGTATTTAAGGAGTTCCTGAGAAAGAGCTTAGAAGTCTATGTTGATGATCTTTGTGCTCATTCCAACATCAGACAAACCCATATTCCTAAACTCAGACAAATCTTTGACAAATGTAGAGAATATCAAGTCTGCCTGAACCCAGAAAAGTGTGTTTTTATGGTCAGACAAGGCAAGATTCTAGGACACATAGTGTCAAAGAATGGCATATCTACTGACGAAGAGAAAGTGAGAGCTATAGCAGAGCTACCTAGGCCAAAAAATTTCAAGGAAGTACAAGCTTTCATGGGGCATTGTGGTTATTACCGACGATTTATACACATGTATGCCGTCATTGCAAAGCCCATGTATGGACTTTTGACTAACTTTGAGTGGACGGATGAATGTGAGAATTCCTTCCAGGAGCTTAAACAACGATTATGTTCAGCACCAATCTTGACCACACCAGATTGGAATAAGCCATTCCATGTTCATGTGGATGCATCCAATTATGCTATTGGGTGTGTACTCACGCAGCCTACGGGTGAAGGTAATATGGATCTTCCCATTGCCTACGCCAGTAGACAATTGAACGCAGCTGAACGAAATTATACCACTACAGAGAGAGAAGGTTTAGGCATGGTATATGCAGTCAAGAAATTTAGACACTATTTGCTTGCAAATAAGTTTAAATTTTTTATTGATCACCAAGCATTGTTATATCTCGTGAACAAGCCATGCAATACAGGAAGATTAGTAAGATGGTTTCTCTTACTAATGGAATATGACTTTGAGGTTGTGGTAAGGAAAGGTAGGACTCATTTGAGAGCAGATCATCTCTCTAGGCTCACCTCCGGAGAAGCCCCACAGCGAGTATCAGATGATCTTCCTGATGCTTACTTGTTCAATTTAGAAGTGGTGCCACAGTGGGCTAAGTCATTGGTACCAGTATTGACATACGGGCCTAACCATCCAGTAGTAAACACACGGAATAGAGAGGTTGTGAAAGCCCAAAAGTACCACATCATGGCAGGAAGCATGTACAAGCACACAGATCAAGGGATCTTGGCTTGTTGTGTAGAAGAGGACGAGTATGCGAAGTGGTTGCAATTAGCACATGTAGGTGCATTAGAGCAACACTACTCAAAGCAACGAACCTTACAGACACTAAGGAGACTCGGAGTACATTGGCCAACTATGGAAGCTGATGTCCAAAGGTTGTGCAAGGAATGCCCAATCTGTTGCACTAAACCACCTGTGGAACATGCCACACTTTATCAAGTGTCCATAGTGCCAGATTGGAGTGAACCGCTAGTATCCTTCCTAAGGACGAGAACATTCCCTCCAGACATGACTCTGGCTAGGCAAAAGATTTTAGAACAAGAAGCCCAGGATTATTCACTCATTGGTGATAATCTATACAAGCGTGGTAAAGACGGTTACCTGAGACTATGTGTCCATGAGAGTGAGTATCTCAAGATCTTGGACACTGCTCACCAAGGTGTAGCAGGAGGACACTTTGGACCAGATCGGGTGATCAAGGCAATACTATTTGCGGGCTTCTGGTGGCCTACCCTTCACATGGACGCACATACCTATGTGAAACGGTGTGATGTCTGTCAGCGAACCCAGTATCCTATACGTAAAGATGAGATGCCACTGAAACCTATGATGGGTGGACGTGCTTTCTCCAAGTGGGGAATAGACTTCGTAGGTCCTATTAATCCCCCAGCTAAGGGTTCCCATGCAGAATATATCATTGTTGCAACAGACTATCTAACTAAGTGGGTGGAGGTAAAAGCCACAACGAAGAACGATGCTCAAACAACTGCTAAGTTTTTATTTGAGAATGTGTTCACTAGATACGGACTACCCATAGAGCTTGTAAGCGATAGAGGCACTCATTTCTTGAACGAAGTTATTGAAAAGCTACTCCAAGAATTCTTGGTAATACATAAGAAGTCTGCCCCCTATCACCCTCAAGCTAATGGACAAGCTGAAAGCACCAACAAGATCTTGTGCAATGTACTGACGAAATTAGTAAACAATAAACGCTCTGATTGGGACAAACAGCTACACCATGCTGTTTGGGCATACCGAGTCGCCTACAAAACGGTACTCCAAGCCACGCCCTTTCAAATGGTGTTTGGTCAAAATGCTGTGCTACCGCTAGACTTTTTGATACCTACATTGAAAGTGGCACAAGAGCATGAATGGACGGGTCATGAACTCTCCTCTAGACTTTTTGACCTTGAACGATTAGGGGAAACAAGACTGAGAGCAGCTGCAGGGATATATGCGGCTAAGAAGAGACAAAAAGCATACTTTGATGCCCATGTGAAGGATAAGGGCTTGAAAGCAGGAGATCTAGTTTTGGTTTACACATTGAAACAACATGCAAGGAAGCTAGAAAAGAGAGGCTACGGACCTATGATCATCAATAGGATCTCGAGGAGTGGTGCTGTGCAACTAGCCACATTAGAAGGCGATGTTCTCCCAAACTATATTAGCGGATGCAGAGTTAAGTTGTATCAGGAACCTCTCACAAAGGAAATGCTGAGTAGACTCAACATTGCTAAGAAACGCAAAGAGGAAGAAAAGCGAATTCGAGAAGAAGCTCAAGCAGAAGCCCTAGAGCGCATACGGAAAATGAAATTAAGAAGACAAGGTAGAGAGAAACCAGTGCCAGATGCATATGCAGATCCAGGATATCCCGTGGCTATGTGTGAAGTTTCAGGTGTTAGCTCACCTAGGATAACTGACCGACGTCCTTTCATAACCTTAGATATAGGACAAGGAAAGAGTGCAAGGACTGTAAGAGCTTTGATTGACTCAGGTGCAGCCACTAGTGCTGTTAAATTGTCTTACTGCCAAGAGTTGCAATTAACTGTCAATCCTGTGGAAGCATATCTCATAGGATTGGGAGGCGTGGAAACCCCTTGCATAGGCGAGGTGGAACTTCCCCTCTATATTCATGATGAGGCAATGACAGTTAAAGTACTAGTGTGTCAAGATGAGGATCTCACTGAACCTCTTGTCTTGGGTCAAGACTGGATTTATGACCAAGCAGTCAACTTAAACCTAAGAAGTGGACTTCTTCAGGTATGGGTGAATCAAACTAGAATTACAATTGAGTTAAATAAGGGAGCACTCAAGGAACTAGAAAAGACACGGACTCCTGGTCCCTCCAGGGGTACACATGAAGTTGACCATGCTGTTCTTGTCCAAGGCTATGTGATGCAGAAGAATGAAGATCTCAAAAAAGGAGTCAGAACCACAAGGGAACTCCCTTCTTTTCCAAAGGCCAGAAGGAGGCAGCAACTAAGGGCAGATCAATCACT
Organism: Ceratopteris richardii; assembly: GCA_020310875.1. Classification (NCBI taxonomy): domain Eukaryota; kingdom Viridiplantae; phylum Streptophyta; class Polypodiopsida; order Polypodiales; family Pteridaceae; genus Ceratopteris; species Ceratopteris richardii. The sequence goes on along the minus strand of CM035431.1, from coordinate 132,920,580 downwards.
GAAGACTCTCCGGGAAAGAGACCAAAAGAACGCGCGAAGCAGAACAACTCAGCCGACGAAACAAATGTGGGTGCGGAAAGACGAACTGCCGGCCGTAACTAAGCTGCAACAACGATCCCAACTTCCTATTAGTAATCAACAACTTGATGCTAATAAGAGGACTCCTAGAACCTCTGTTGAGAAAATGAAGCCCATTTGGGTACCCAAGAAGTCGGTGAAGGCTGACCCACAATCAAGACAAATTTGGGTGCCTAAGGCTTGCTTGCGGGCTCAACTAGCCCCACACAATTCACATCATACACGACAGGGTTCACTCGGTCAAGCAGTCACTACCCACTCTTGTCTGATACACACGAACACACTGCCACCTAGAAGCACACACAAACTTACTCATAAATGGGTCCCGAAGACACAACAAATCCCAGTAGAATTACTCATGCAGCCCTCCGGGATCTCCACAAAACCAAGACCAAAAGCCATTCATGGTATTTGGCAACCTAAGACTTGTAATAAACCCCCCGACCCTAATCTGTGAATTCATCTCCACTTACTAACTGCATCAGTCAGACAGCTCACCTTTCCATCTAGCTCCTAGGACTAACCAGGCATTAACTACACACACTGTCATCGTGCACCTACTAACCACTGACTCATCATCTACCTCATGTTAATGTTGTAACGGGGACAACAACGGGTTTATTCTGTCCATTACAATATTAACATATGTTTCTATATTCTCACAGAATCAGAAGGCAAGAAGTGACATGGCAGAAGCGACAGGTCCGAGCTCACAAGTAGGAATACTTACTGCAGGAATCGATGTGGATAGTTTACCTGTGGAGGTGCCACCAACTGAACGACCTGTGGAACTGCAACACCTGCAGCAAATCCTGGTGCCGGATCCACCCACAGGGATCACAGAAAGAGTCCATGCCAATTCTCATTGGTTCAATGGCATGCCAGGTCCATTAGGAGAGGCCAAGTATATATGGGAGTCTAAGTGCGAGTATGACAGATCATGGGTTCGATTCCAATTTTTCTCCAAGGAGTTCGAGACTTTACAGAACACCGAGGATCTCCAGACCATATGGCAACGAGCAGGGCTGGCAGAATACTTTGAAGCCCCACTACCTAAACCAGATCTCCTCCGATGTTACTATTTGGTCTCCACATTACAAGCTAATGAAGAAAAGGACAAACTCGGATCATTTGTTCTCCCCTCCTTGCTGGGCAACAACGAGTTGAAGAGGTTTGAACTTACTGTGGAGTTGGTAAGCGACGCTTTGAATATGCACGGCACGCATGTACCCTCTGAAAAGGATGCTCTTGTTCCCACTAACATGAAGGATAGGAAACTATTGAAGCTTAAAGACATGGGAGCACTCACACCAAACGTTTCCATCCCTCTCCGTATGTGCATGCAACATTTTGCTTTCCCCGGCCAAGACCGCTTCACACAACCACACAAGAGAATCTGGTTTGCTCTCTACTTAGCGGAAGCAGGTGCGTTACCAATTAAGCTACCGGTATGGATTATAGATCAATTGTATGAAGCAAATAAAAGGTCTTCTAGGAAATTAGTAGTGAACGGTTGCTGTGCAATCACACACATTATTTATCGGTGCCTAGCATATGATGTTCCCATTGAACGTGCCTTAACTTGGGCACAATTACAAATGTTTAAGAAGCTCAAGACGTCCACACATCAATCCAAGCGCATGAGGGGTGCGATCCCTTGTGTCCAAACAAGGGAAGTTCTGACTACTCCGGAGGTATCGCCACGAAGGGAGACCACAGTACCTCCCTTTACCATTAGGATACCCAGGTCGGGATCTGAAACTACGACACAAGCTACCCCTTCAGCTCCTCCTGCTCCACCTGAATTTGAATTCGCTGCAACTAGAGATGCTGAAGGAATGGACCCCCAGGACTTCGAAGCATTCCTACAAAGTACACAATTCTCTGATGTGGAGTTTTATTCAGAGGCAGAGGAACAAGGCCCATCCTCACGAAGAAGAAGAAAGTCTACAGACGGTCGACATGTACATTGGAGTGACGCTCAGCAAGGTCAACAACAAGGACACCTAGAAGAAGAAGGAGCGTATGAAGAGGGGACCACTGAAGCCCCAGCCTATACAGCAGAACTCCGAAGGCTGTATCAGATTATGGAAAGAGTGCGATCGCAACAACTACTCACCGAACAGAGTAGCAGAGTACTCATGACTCAGTTGTTGGAAGAAGCAGGAGTTGACTCAGAGTATAGGGAAGGTCTCTTATTGATGGCAGAAACATATGGGGTAGTGGAAGCAGTGCGCACTGCCATTAGGAGGTCTCCAGTTCAATATGATCCACAAAGGTTCCAGACACGACCACGCTCAGGTAAGAATATCCAGATTCCCATTACAACTGCAGAAGAGCCAACTATTACATCTGAACCCATCAGGACAACCGCCCAAGCAACCGAAACGGCTAGCCAAGAGCACTCAATCACCCATGAGGAATCCACCGAGCCACTACCACCCACACCCCCACCATCGCCTCCTAGAGCAGAAACAGTGGAAGTCACCTCGACCACTCAACCCACCGAACCAACCTTCATCTTCCGTACTCCCATCTCTATTTCAACCCTATTCTCTACTTCTGATAACCCAATCTTTGAAGCAACCCCCATCACTACACAATCCACCGAACCGCTCATAGAGCGTGCCCTAGGACAACCATCCCCCATGCCCTCAGCCATAGGTCATCCTGACCCTAGATCCACATTCATGGGTTTTCCTGCTACCTTGCAACCCTTCATGCCCTCCTCAAATCTACCACCTCAACCCCCGACCTCCATCTCTCCATTTCTACAATCCCTCCATGACCTCCTTGCTAGAACTTTTCAACCAGGGTCTCAACCATTTCCTTCCTTTTCAGCTCCCCACCCCACTTCGCATCTATTCACCACTTCCACACACACACCACCTACCATCCCAATGTATATGGCAGATCCCACACTCGCACCCACTCCTGAAGGTATGGACATTTCACCACCCACGGCACCTCCCCCCACGATTCCACCTCCTCCCATTCCCCCTCCACCAATTTCACTCACACACACGACTTCAATAGACACATCATTCACTCTTCCCCATCCCCAATTCCCTTCCCATGCATCTCCCACTGTAAACACCACCCACTCATCTATAGGAAGTGCATTGGACACCATGCTTGCTTGTATATCAAACTTAAGGACAGATTACATTCAGCTCCAGCAACAGAATGAACGCCTGCACGAGCACTCAGAAACACTACAGCACCGCCTCGCGGCACTAGAAGAGGAAAATGCTCGCCTCCACACACAGTTCCAAACTCTCCAAGAAGCTCATGGCATATTGGAGGTACAGTTACAGAACACAGATCAGGAAGCGATACAGGTGGTAGAAGGTCACCTACGGACACAACTGGAACGCAACTCAAAGCTTCAGCGAAATATGGCTCTACTCAAACGCCATCTTGCGGCCGCTCAGGAAGAGAATCGACGTCTGCAAGTACAAAATCAAGAGAACCTGGAGGCAGCTATTGAGAGCACACCGGGGGCACCCATCAGCCCATCCAAGTTTCAAGCAGTGACCCCCGATAATATCAAGATCATATTGGAAGACTATGCCATGCTGCTTGAAGCACATGATAAGCTATCGGAGGAACTGGGACAATTGAAGCAGAAACACCAAAAAGGACAAACAGCAGCCTCTCCAACCACCCCCTCCGCGGCTTCACTTCTCACAGACGCAGAGGCCATAAAAGATCTCTAGAAACAGGTCGCTGAATTGCAAACACGTCTACTACAATATGAGAGACCACCTTCCCCTCTAGAGGCTCCCACGGACGAAGAAGTTGTGCAAATTCCTGTGGAACAAACGTTTGACGAAGAATACGATCCACAACCATTCCCAGGAGGCCAACAAACAGAAGAAGCTCAGGACACATTCGAGGCACCACGGCCCCCATGGCTACGTCAAGTGGAGGAAATCGGGAGTTCGCACGAAGAGCGCACAGTAGTGCAAAATCAGGCCATGAGGGTCATAGAGGAAACTGTGCTACAATCGGCTTACTTCAAGAACCTGTCATCAAGACGCCTGATCCTCTCATCTGAACTCCAATACAGGCCGTATTATATTATCTTGGCTGATTATAATGCAGAAATACAAAGAGTCACGGGTCAGATTCCTACCTTTGCGACCCAATTTCAACCCGAAGACCTTCCTCCAGAGGTGCAAAAAGGCAAAATTCGTCAACCCACCTGGCGGCAGAAACTTCTAGAGACATATCCAGAAATGCTACGCACGTGGAACAACGCACCTTTACACCTCCTATACAATCCATGCTACGGTCCAGTCCCACGCCGCAGGTCTTGGAAGGCATTCAATATCAAGGTACAGAACAACGCGCAATGCAAGGAATGGCTGAACTACCCGTACATTGCGCCACCACAGGGACCACCGTCGGTAGCATATATGATGGGAACCATTCGCCACTGGATGCCACGCTTGAAGCCCATGCAAGATGTAGCAGCGCAAATGATGCTTAAAATCTTAGATATGATGCAGGTAGTCCTGAAAACTTTTAGAAATGCAGCCGCACCACAGGTACGTCTCCCGGGGTTCAGCAATGGAAATTATGACTTGGTGTATGACATGAGCACCACCCCCAGTATTCGTGTGGCTTACGCCTGGCATGCGCGCATCAAATACCTCCCTGCCTGTTACAAACAGACCTTTGAAGAAATGTTCAGATCAGGTTTCTGGGAGTATCACTCGGAGATTTTCGCACCGAAGCCAACACATCTGCTCCAACTTTTTGCTTGTGAACAAGCAATGTACTCTGAGTACTACACCACCCCGCAACCAGAGGCCCCTGGTGCAATAAATTGGGATGCATTGGAAGCTGATCTAGCAAGAGGCTTAAGGATAGGAGAACATGAACTGGCCACCAATGTCATCCAATACTATATCGACCACCCGAGAGAACAAAGGTCTGTCAGGGGCGACAGACGCTAGGAAGGGGGGCGTGTTGGCATACAAAGCAACAGAGGAGTCATGCACAATACGGCAACAAGGCCAACTCATTTTTTTCCATGGATTATTTACAACTCAAGTGATTTTAATCACTACACAAACATTGTAAATCCCGTTTTTGGTAGAATAGACTCCATTTTGTGCAAGCCGAGGAGTCCTCGAGCTTGAGGAGTATTAGAACTAGCGACATATCAATTTTCATAATTTTTAGATTCTGTTTGAGCCCTCAAATAGATTCTAGAACCTAATTTTTAACTAGGCCGGACACTAGGTCTGGACAAGACCAAAGCCAGTTAGAAAACTATAAAAAGAGCTAGAGAGCTCATTTTTGGGGTTGGATTGTTTGTGACTTGAGCTTATGTAAGAGACTTTTTGACTAATGCAAAGAACTCCATTGTTCCTCTCCTTGTTCATGCCTTGTGTGCGCGTGTGTGTGTATGTGTGTGCATGCTTGTGTGCTTCTCACTCACACACTTGTGCCTTCACTTGCTCATAGTCTTCATACTAGTCCTCACGTCTCCACGGATTGACAATTATGAGGTGAATCTCCTCACGTTGGTACTCACCATTGTGCTAGAGTGACAGATGGGTGGGAGGTGAAGGAGGAGTGATGGGTGCTTCGGTAACAATGGTGGTATGTACAATAGTAGTGTCGGGAAAGGAGTCGATGACAATCGTTTCTTCTACCAAGGAGCCTTCAGGGATGAGACACGCTTCCCTGGCCTGTTGTGATGATTGGGCATCTGGTGGTACACGAATGTATTGATCGGGTTTTGTTAGTAAACGAACTCTGCGCAGGTCAAACTGCGGTAATGGCTTTCGCTGCAAATATCTTAATGCTTCATTTGTGCCCACTGATTTAACAAGTTCTTTGAAGCCTTTGATATACGCTTCTTCAAAGCCTTCTATGACGAGTTCCTATTCTATAAGCGCTTGGATTTCTTCCTCAGATAGCTTTTTACGCGCCCAAACTTTTTCCATGGTTCAGTATAGCTTCTTAATCGCTAGTGTATAGGCAGCTGCTTCAAACGTCTCATCTTCATAAGTGCTAGTGTCACCCCGGGTATTGATAAAAATGAGGAGCTGAGCTTAAACACACTCTCAAAGAATATATGAGATGAGATATGAGAGACAAATAAGTGAGCAATCCTTAAAACAACAAGAATACAAAGTTTAGTAGTAGAAGCTAACTCAAGCTCAAACTACTTGAAAAGAACAAAGCTGATAACACTATCAAATGAGCTCAATGATACACATGAAGCCAATGTATAATGATCAAGAGTGTGTGGTATACACCACTCCACTTCAGTCCCTAGGATGCACTCCACAACTATAAAAAATGAGTCGACTATCTCTCAACTCCTGCCCTCTCTCTGTCTACCGAAAATGCTCAGAAGCCTCTGTTTAAATAGGCATAACTCTAATGCATGGGAGTTTGGTGAAACTGTTTTACATGGAGATTCTCCATGATATGGAGAACAAATTTTTTGAAGAAAACATTTTGAGATGACACATGTAGCTCAAGATACAAGCTTCCAAAGTTGGCCTACTAGCTGTTTTCAGCAATCTGCCAATTCTCTACCTACCAACTTGCAGCCAGCATAACTTGAGTTTGGAGACGAATTTGTGGGAGGATTTTGGTGAGCTGATATCTGATATTATGGAGAACATTTTAGTTTTTGAATCAATCAAAAAGGATGCATGGTTAGCGAGATATGATCCGTGCAAAACTACCTTCAGAAAAGGTGTGCTGCTATCCTGAAATTTTTCCTAAATTATAGGAACACTTTTCCAACTTGGCATTGACTTCAAATATGCTTTATTCATGACTATGGCTGATGTGGAAAACATAATAAATCACTCTAAGAATATAATTAAAATTAATAAAGAGTTCAACCTATAATAATACTTTGAAGAGATGATGTGGACTTGCATATTCCAACACCTTCCCTCAAGTCCAACATCTTCAAAATAATAAGAACCTGAAATAAAATGCTTGTTGAAGGCATATGAAGATGAGCCTTCCTTTATTTGTTGAAGATGCATGATGAGCCTTCCCTTACTCATGACTTCCTTCCCTTAAGGGAAGCTCCATCATGCCAAGTGATTATCTATGCTTGATGAACAACTCCTTGCCGAGAGCTTTAGTGAAGAGGTCAGCCACATTTTCCTTTGTGTTGCAATGGTGTAAGATGATATCACCACTTTGTATCTTCTCTCTGATGAAGTGCTCCCTCACTTCAATGTGCTTGGTTCATTGATGCATGACTGGATTCTTTGCCAATGATTCAGCTGAGACATTATCACAATGAATGGTTGTAGGTTGGTTTTCACCGAAACCAATCTCATCCAAGTATCTTCTCAGCCAAATAGCTTCACAAGCTGAGGTTGTGAGAGCTTTGTATTCAGCTTCTGTAGAGAATAAGCTGATCATACTTTGCTTTTTGGAACTCCATGAAATAGCTCCATTGCCTAGGAAGAAGGCATTTCCACTTATGCTCTTTCGATCAACCAAGTTTGCTGCATAATCTGAATCACTAAATCCATGAAGATTCAATGTATCTCCTCCATAGAGAATTCCAAGTGAAGAAGTACCTTTCAAATATCTTAGTATCCTCTTGGCTGAATTCTAAGGAGATACTTTGGGAGCTTGTAGATATTTGGAGAGAGAGTTCATTGCAAAACAAATATCAGGTCTTGTGATGGTCAAATAGAGGAGAGATCCTATGAGTTGTCTATATAGTGTTTCATCATATGGAACACCATTCTCGTCCTTCATGAGTTTAAGAGTTGACTCCATAGGTGTAGAGACCGGCTTAGAGTGAGACATCTCAAACCTATCAAGAATGGAAAAAAGATACTTTTGTTGAGAGATAAATATATCTCCCTTCTCTAGTCCAGAGACTTCAATGCCAAGAATGTAGTGTAAGTCACCAAGATCCTTCATTTCAAACTCTTTAGAGAGTTTTCTTTGAACATCTTCAATCATTGCTTCATTGCTTCGTGTCAACATGACATCATCCACATATAGAAGAACAATAACAATATCTTTTCCCTTGACTTTATAATACAAACTATGATCAGCATTGCTTCTTTGAAAGCCTTGAGAGCAAAGATGTTCATCAATCCTTGCATACCAAGCTCGGGGAGCTTGCTTCAAACCATACAAACTTTTGAGAAGTTTGCATACCATGTGCTCTTTACCGTTGACAATGTATCCTTCCGGTTTTTGCATGTAGACTTCTTCCTCAAGTATGCCATTGCGGAAGGCATTGTTGACATCCATTTGCTTCACCTTCCACTTGAATATGGAGGCAAGGGAAAGTAATAACCTAACTGAACTCATCTTTGCTATTGGAGCATATGTTTCATCATAATCCAATCCATATTGTTGAGAGTATCCTTTAGCTACTAACCTTGCTTTGTGTCTATCTATCTTCCCTTCCTTGTTGAATTTCCGCTTGTAGATCCATTTGCATCCGATTGCTTTCTTGTTGAGAGGTAATGGACATAACTCCCATGTCCCATTTTGATGAAGATCAGCCATCTCTTTGTCCATAGCTTCTTGCCATTCTTTTTTAGTACTAGCAGCCTTGTATGTTGACAGTTCATCATGTTGTAAATAAAATAGAGCTAAGCAAAGCAACATTACTTTGCTCAAAACTTGAGGAATTACCTGGTTGATATGTAAGTCTTTGAGGTTGTGTTCTGATCCTTGAAGACCTTCTAAGAGTTGCACGGTGATCTTCATCTTCTTCCTCTAATTCTTCAATGGTTTCCTCATGTGTAGAAGATGGAACTTCAACTTTAACTGTTGTTGAAGAGCTTTTATCCAAATCTGAAATTGATGCTGAACTGAAGCTTGCATTCTCATAAAAAATCACATCCCGTGATAGGAATGTCTCCTTCTTACATGGATCATAAAGTTTGTAAGCTTTGCTTATATCACTATATCCAACAAAGATGCATTTCCTTGACTTGTCATCCAACTTCTTCCTCTTTTCATCTGGAATGTGAGAAAATGCGAGGCAACCAAAAACTCTTAAATGATGTACCTTAGGCTTGATGTTGTGAAGAGCTTCATAGGGGGTAATGCCCTTCAAGACTTTGGAAGGAGACCTATTCATCAAATAGCATGAAGTGTTGATTGCTTCAGCCCAAAAGATGTTGCTCACACCTTTGTCTTTGAGCATGCATCTTACTGCTTCAAATAATGTCCTATTCTTCCTCTCTACCACTCCATTTTGTTGTGGAGTGTAGCTGCAAGTAAGTTGCCTTTGAATGCCATTCTCAAGTAGATAATGGTTGAAATCCTTCGACAAGAATTCTCCTCCATTGTCAGATCGTAGAGTCTTTAGGCTTCGTCCTGTCATCTTTTCCACCATAGCATGAAAGTGTTTGAAAATCTGAAATACATCAGCCTTGGACTTCATAAAATAAACCCAAGTATATCTAGAGAAATCATCCGTGAAGGTAACAAAATAAATATTCCCTCCAAGTGAGGGAGTGTGGGCTGAATCACATACATCAGCATGCACCACATCAGGTATATCACGTGCCCTTGAGCTTCTCTTTGAGAACTTACTCCTAGCATGCTTTCCAAGGCAGCACGCTTCACACACTTTTCCAATCCTTTGTAAGGCTGGAATTCCAATGACCATGCCTTTCTCCTTCAGCATACACATACTATTGAAGTTCAAGTGACCATACCTCTTGTGCCATAACTCGGTAGGCATAATGGGGGCTGCTTTGTCATTTCCCATTGCTGAAAATGCTGAGACTTCTCCTTCTAACTTGAAAAGCTTTCCTTGCTTTCTTCCTCTAGCAACCACTTTGTAGGAATTCTTTGGATCTTTAATGAGGCATTGCTGGCCTTCAAACTCTATTTTGAGTCCCTTCTCAGTCATAGCTCCAATTGAAAGTAGATTCTTGGTAAGCGATGGTACCAAGAGAACATTGCCGAGTGTCTTTTTCTCTCCCGTTCCCAATCGAATGGGTATGTCACCTTTCCCTGCAATGGAATTTGGAGTACTATCTACTGTAAAGATAGTACCATTATGAGAATCATCATTATTTGAAAAGTATTGAACATGAGAAGTCATATGAGAACTTGCTCCGCTATCGATCCACCATGGTTCCTCTTTGGGATCATGTGTATGGGCTGCTATCTCTTCTAATGATACAAGTGAAGAATCTTCTTCAAAATGAGTGGACTCATTTCCACCTTCTCCATCCGTGTAGTGGGCTGATCTTCCTCTCCCATTATCTTGATTACTCCTGCAATCTTTACCAAAATGACCATACCTAGAGCAATTGTAACATTGGATAGAGTAATATCTACCTCTATCTTCTCCTCTTCCTCTACCTCTTGAGGAAGGATGTCCTCTTTCTTGGAAAGATTGATAACCTTCATGATCTTGTCAATCGTGGTTGTGAGTGGGCTGATGCCACCCTCTATCTCTTTGTGTGTTGAATCTTCCTCTTCCCCTTGATGAGAAGAGTGCTTTGTTATTTGATGTTGATGCCTTTCCTCCATCATGTATTGACTTCATTGCAGCCTGCCTTTGATCTTCATCTCTGAAAATTTGTTCCATCTCCTCAAGAGATGGTTTCTCCCTCAAGATGATGAGGCCTTGAACTAAGCCTTCATATCCATCTCGCAATCCATGGATGATGACTGTAGAGAGCTCCTTGTTAGACATCTTATCTCCAACAACCACTAGTTGTTGATGTAGATCCTTGACTCTCTTGATGAAGCTTGAAGCATCCTCTCCTTGCTTCCTCGTATAATTGGTAAGTTGAGCCCTCAATGCCACTTGCCTCGAGGTGCTCCTAGACTCGTAGATATTCTTCAATGTCTCCCATGCCTTCTTGGGAGTCTTCACATCAAGGAGATAGCTGAGAATGTCATCTTTGACACTCAATCTTATCATATCAACTGCAAACATGGCCTTCTTATCCCATTTGGACAATTCTTCTTCACTTCCAGTCGGTCTGTCCATCGAAACTAAATCCCAACAATCTTGAAAGAAAAGTAAGGACTCCATCTTTACCTTCCATGTAGCATAGTTTTTGCCATTGAGCTTCTCAACTCCTTCTAAGTGTAGGTTGTGGAGACTTGGTGCCATCTTCAACTGCAACAAGTTGAATCGAGACTCTTCCCTTTACTCAAATATGCTCACACTAGGCACTTCTAACCTAGGTGCTCTGATACCATGAGAAAAATGAGGAGCTGAGCTTAAACACACTCTCAAAGAATATATGAGATGAGATATGAGAGACAAATAAGTGAGCAATCCTTAAATCAACAAGAATACAAAGTTCAGTAGTAGAAGCTAACTCAAGCTCAAACTACTTGAAAAGAACAAAGCTGATAACACTATCAAATGAGCTCAATGATACACATGAAGCCAATGTATAATGGTCAAGATAGTGTGGTATACACCACTCCACTTCAGTCCCTAGGATGCACTCCACAACTACAAAAAATGAGTCGACTGTCTCTCAACTCCATCCCTCTCTCTGTCTGCAGAAAATGCTAAGAAGCCTCTGTTTAAATAGGCATAACTCTCTAATGCATGGGAGTTTGGTGAAACTGTTTTAGATAGAGATTCTCCATGATATGGGAATAAATTTGCTGAAGAAACCATTTTGAGATGACGCACGTAGCTCAAGATACAAGCTTCCAAACTTGGCCTGTTGGCCGTTTTCAGCAATCTGCCAATTCTCTACCTACCAACTTGCGGCCAGCATAACTTGAGTTTGGAGATGAATTTGTGGGAGATTTTTGGTGAGCTGATACCTGATATTATGGAGAACATTTCAGATTTTTAATCAACCAAAAAGGATGCTTGGTTAGCGAGATATGATCCGTGCAAAACTGCCTTTAGAAAAGGTGTGCTGCTGTCCTGAAAATTTTCCTAAATTATAGGAACACTTTTCCAACTTGGCATTGACTTCAAATATGCTTTATTCATGACTATGGCTGATGTGGAAAACATAATAAATCACTCTAAGAATATAATGAAATTTAATAAAGAGTTTAACCTATAATAATACTTTGAAGAGATGATGTGGACTTGCATATTCCAATAGGTACCAGTGTGTTGTTCTTGTTCATCTGTCTGCACATTCTCTTGAGATTCTTGGCTTCCTTGACTAGCTTCATCATCTCCGTCGTCATCATCTATTTCTGTTCTTTCTTCTTCTGAGCTGGATACTACTTGTCCTTGTGGTTGATCAGGTGGAGTAGTAGGGTACCTATGGCGTTCATATTCCTGAGAGAAAATCTGGCCTTCAAAAAACTGAAATTCATTTGAGAAAGCATCCGACATTTCAAAATCAAACGTTGCATCTATGGGTTCCGCTTCCAGGTTGGGTATAGGAAAAGAAAATGCTTTTGCACCAATAGTGGTGGGAACTTCTGTTGCAGTGGTGGTAGGTTCCTGAACGGATGTTGCCTGAGAGGTGACTGCACTGGTAGTGCCTTCGGTGATAACTGGTCATGACAGGCATATGCAAATGGGTTGTATCACTGCTGGGGGTTCCATAGGAGATTGCTCTAGAGAGGGTTGAGGCGATGGGGACTCTGGAACTTGTAGGCATGGGATAGATCCTCTCATGCGCTTGCCTGCTCGTCCCTTGCTAGACTTCCTAGCTTTCTTGGCTGTCCCTTTAAATGCGTTTAACTCTTCATTTGTCATCGCACGCTCTATTGGCAAGTCATATGCCAAACACATATACATGATCCTTGTGAGAGTGCAGCATCCATGGATTACCTTCTTCCTTTCCCATCTGTGTTGTGCTAAGTATAGCTGATCAATGACCTAGCTCGCCAAATCTACAGTTTGGGATCCAATGCATGATAAGTAGAGTCCAAACCAAATGCATTTATGGGGCATGGTGAATCGATCCTGAGCTGGGAATGCAAAATGTTGCATACATATTCTTAATGGCTTAGATAGCTCAGGTGTGATGGCCAAAATATCTTCCCATTTGGTAACATCCCCATGCTTCACAGGCTCTGGAATTAGCCTTTCTCACTCTGTCAGCATGTGGGTTCCGTGTATCTTGATTGCATCTCTAATTAAATCTTTTGACAGATAAAACTTCTTAAAAGGTGGGTCATTTACTAAGGATGGCAAAATGAATGTGTCTGGAAAATCCTTATTCTCAGAAGCGATCAATGTGGTTACCAAGTGGTAGCATTTGTAGAAATCGGGTTTAGGTAATGGATCACTGAAGTATTCAGTGAAGCCTACTCTCGACCAAACATGCTTCAGGTCTTCTGTGTTCTGTAGTGCTTCAAAATCTCTTGAGAAAAACTGGTACTTGCCCCATGTACGGTTATCAAAAGTCAAATTGACCTCAAAGATAAAATCTGCATCTGCCAAAGGTCCTGCTAAACCTTGAAACCAATGTGAATTGCGATGGACCTTTTTTGTGTATCCCCTCGGTGGATCATCAATGGCATCGGTCCTGGGAATCCTTGAAATTCCGGTGGTTGAGCCGTGGGATGTGGCTCAGCTAGTAAATCGGCAAAATTTACCACAGGTACACTCGGGCCAGCTTCAGATGGTCCTTCACTCTGCATGATGAGTGATGCGAGTGTGTAGAAGATCTGCTACAAAAGATTAGCACATTAGTATGGAAATTAATCATGATCCCATTAAAGTGAGACCACAATCCCTTTCCATAACCGCTGTGTAACTCATGTAGCCGAGTGTTGTGATGTGGTTTATGGAATGATGCTTTGCAAACTAATGCAGGTCTCTAGACACCTACATGCTTTAGATGGTGCATACATTTCTTGATGAGATGTTATTACAAGTGATGTTTGATTATAGTGTGTGGATTTGTACAAGGTTCAGTTGTGAATGAGTTATTACAAGGGTAGTGTTTAGTCGGGGTGGGAGTAATGTTAGATAAGGGGTTCGGGGAAGTTGTCTGGATACATTTTGGTATCCACTTCCTAAGAGTTTCTGAGCAGGTAAAATGTTTCTACTGAGGGACAAAAGGTGATATCGGATGTGGTGGTAATGAGGGGTGAAAAGATTTCTGAGGGTTATATATTACATGGCTTGAGGGTTGAGCTATGATACACTGTTTGGGTACCCAAATCTGTGTGGGTGTGGGTCGATTTATAAGGTACTTCTTGGTGATCCAAATTTGTCTGTTGTTCGGACTCGTAGAAGAAGGTTGAGAAGGCTTTGGATACTGCTTTTGATTCTGTCGTAACTTCTTCTTGTTATTGTCTGCATTGTTGAAATCTGTCGGTGGTTTCTATCCTTTTGGCACCCATATTTGTCTCGTGCCTCTTGCTTTGTGATACTGATACTGCCTTCCTCCTTGTGTCGTCTGATATGGTCGTCAATCTGGTTTCCTCCGTTGTGGATGACTCCTTTGTGGTTGAGGTTGAGAGGTCTGATGGACACTCTGCTTTGGAAAAGAAGGGAGGTCCAACACTTGCGAAACCTGCCCATTAGCAAGTGCTCCGTTTTGTACTATTAATCTAGGCCAGTCCACAGTAAGTGTGGAAGGATGGACACCGCAGGGTGTTTTGCCCATGTGGCTATTGATGCAGTCCACCTGACCGCTGATGTACCCCACCTGACCTGCAATGGTCCCCATTTGTCCACTGCTGGAAGACCATGGGAAAATCTATTGATCTTCTTTTATCTAGGAACTATCCATCACCAAGCTCTCGTGGGTTGACTTTGGAGAGAGCCTGGTTAGCCGAGGGATTTGGCCAAATATCTTTCGGTCCTCCATCGCATGCTTTTCATATGGTCTAGGGTTACATGCCTCAAGCGGAGTGTTGTTAGGTAAGTCAAGCGGTATCACTCGCTGCTGATCTAAGGTTCCAATCTGTAAGGAGCCTTGTCTAAGATTTAGGTCCACTGCGTGATCGTATAGCCAATCTTGGCCAAGGATTAGGGGTTCTATCAGGTCGTCATCATGGCACACTAGTAGCTTTGCTATCATGGTCACTTCGTGTATGAGGATAGGAAGATCCACCTCACCCATGCACGGGGTTTCCATGCCTCCTAGCCCTATGAGGTATGCCTCAATTGGCCGCATTTTTATTATTGAGTCCTTATAGTGGGACCATCTAATCACACTAGTCATAGCTTCGAGCTCTTGGCAAGGATTTCCGTGCTTTAGCCTAACTGTAATGAATGGTCTCCTATCCACTATGCTAGGATGAGTACTTGACTTTGCTTGACACATGGCCATGGGATATCTGGGTGTTGTTTCCAGATGGTTATAATGTTCTCTTCCTAGTCCTTGTCTTCTTAACTTCATGCGCTTAATGCGTTCTATAGCTTCTGCCTTAGCTTCAACTCGTATTCTATTTTCTTCCTCCTTACGCTTCTTTGCCACTGTGAGTCGTCTAAGCATATCCTCCGTAAGAGGTTCCTGATATAACTTGACTCTACAACCACTAATGTAATTAGGCATTATGTCTCCTTCTAGGGTGGCTAATTGTACTGCTCCACTTGTCGAGAGTCTATTAATGATCATAGGTCCATAACCTCGCTTTTCTAACTTTCGTGCGTGTTGTTTCAACGTATACACTAGGACTAAATCTCCTTCTTTTAAGCCTTTATCTTTCACATGTGCATCAAAATATGCTTTCTGTTGCTTCTTTGCTGCGTATATTCCTGCTGCTGCTTTCAGCCTGGTTTGTCCTAATCATTCCAAGTCCATTATTCTGCTGATAATTCATGGCCGGTCCATTGATGTTCTTGTGCAACCTTAAGGGTTGGTATCAAGAAGTCCAAAGGAAGTACAACATTCTGACCAAAAACCATCTGAAAGGGAGTTGCATTGAGTACGGTCTTATAGGCCACTCGATATGCCCAAACAACGTGGTGTAACTGTTTGTCCCAATCTGAACGTTTGTTGTTTACGAGTTTCGTCAGCACGTTACAAAGGATCTTGTTAGTGCTTTCAGCCTGACCATTGGCCTGAGGATGATATGGTGCGGATTTCTTGTGAATCACCATAAAATCTTGTAACAAATATTCAATGACTTGGTTTAGAAAGTGAGTTCCTCGATCGCTCACTAATTCTATAGGCAGTCCATATCTTGTAAAGACATTTTCAAATAAGAATTTTGCAGTCATGTGTGCATCATTCTTTTTTGTGGCCTTGGCCTCTACCCATTTAGTAAGATAATTTGTCGCAACAATAATGTATTCTGCATGTGTGCCTTTTGTAGGGGGGTTAATGGGTCCTACAAAATCTATACCCCACTTAGAAAATGCACGTCCTCCCATCATGGATTTCAATGGCATTTCATCTCTGCGAGTAGGAAATTGAGTTCTTTAGCACACATCACAGCTCTTAACATAGGTATGTGCATCCATGTGAAGAGTGGGCCACCATAATCTTGCAAAGAGGATGGCTTTGATTATCCTATCAGGGCCAAAATGACCTCCTACAACACCTTGGTGTGCAGTCTCTAGTACGCTCAAATAATCACTTTCATGAACACATTGTCTTAGGTATCCATCTCTTCCTCGTTTGCATAGATTGTCGCCAATAAGTGAATAGTTTTGAGCTTCTTGCTCTAGACTTGGTTGTCGTGCTAAAGTCATTCCTTGAGGGAATGTTTTCATCCTCAAGTACGTCACTAAAGGTTCACTCCATTCTGGTGTGAGAGACACATGATATAACATAGCATGTTTTATTAGTGGTCTTTCACAACAAACAGGGCATTCTTTACACAACTTGGAGACATCTGCTTCCATCAAAGGCCAATAGACTCCTAGTCTATGTAGAGTCTACAATGTATGATATTTCGAATGATGTTGCTTTAATGCACCTACATGTGCCAATTGCAACCAATTTACATGTTCTGATTCATCTACACAACAAGCAAGAATCTTTTGATTATCCTGTTGATATATACTTCCTGCTATTATTTGATATCTTTGAGACTTGGTAATCTCTCCTTCTTTGATCCTTATCCTAGGACTCTTGGGTCCATATGTGAGAATAGGGATGATAGGCTTAGCCCATTCTGGTACTATCTCAAGGTTAAACAAATATGCATCCGGTAATTCATCCGCTATTCCTTGAGGAGCTTCTCTTGAGGTTATTCTTGAGAGGTGGTCAACTCTGAGATGCGTCTTTCCTTTCCTGACTACTACTTCAAAGTCATACTCCATGAGTAATAGAAACCAACGTATCAATCCTCCTGTGTTACAAGGCTTGTTGACTAAGTACAATAAAGCTTGATGATCCGTAAAGAATTTGAACTTGTTTGCCAACAAATAATGCCTGAATTTCTTTACTGCATAGATCATTCCTAATCCTTCTCGTTGCATAGTGGTGTAATTTCTTTCTACTACGTTCAATTGTCTACTCGCATAAGCTATGGGAAGATCTATATTACCTTCATTCGTGGGTTGTGCTAACACACATCCTACGGCATAGTTGGATGCATCCACATGTACATGGAATGGCTTGCTCCAATATGGGGTTGTCAATATAGGTGCTGAGCACAAAGGTTGTTTAACTTCATTGAACGAATTCTCACACTCATCTGTCCATTCAAACTTGGTCAAAAGAGAGTACAATGGCTTGGCTATGATTGCATACATGTGTATGAATCGTCTATAATAACCACAATGACCCATAAATGCCTGTACTTATTTTACCTTGTTTGGCCTAGGTAGATCTGCAATTACTTTCACCTTTTCTTCATCCGTAGAAATTCCATTCTTTGACACAATGTGTCCTAGAATTTTGCCTTGTCTAACCATGAAAACACATTTTTTTGGGTTTAGACAAACTTGATATTCTCGACATTTGTCAAATACTTGCCTTAGTTCTGGGATATGTGTCTGCTTGATATTTGAATGTGCACATATGTCATCGACATAAACTTCCAAATTCTTGCGTAAGAATTCCTTGAAAACATGACACATGAGTCGCTGGAAAGTGGCAGGTGCATTTGTTAAGCCAAATGGCATCACACGAAATGCAAATATGCCCCATTCTGTGGTAACAGCTGTCTTATGTTGATCTTTTGGAGCGATGGCTACTTGATTATAGCCTGAGAATCCATCAAGAAAGCTGTAAACTTCCTTGCCCACAACTCTGTCCAATAACTGTTCCGTGATAGGAAGAGGATAACTATCTCTAATCGTGGCGGCATTAACTTTTTTAAGGTTAATACACACACACAATTTTCCATTCTTCTTGGGCACAACCACAATGGGGGATACCCATTCCGTATGCTCAATTTCATAAATGAATCCTACTTCTATCAAGCGATCTATTTCTTCTTTAATCTTTGCAGCATAGTTATCATTGTACGTGTATGGTTTCTGTTTCGTAGGTTTTGCATCTAGAGTCATAGGGATTCTATGGGAACATATATCCGGGTCTACTCCTTTCAAATCTTTGTAACTCCAAGCGAACACATCTCGATATTCTCGCAATAAGGCATTAGGGGAAAAAATGAACACTACATGGGCCTTGTAAGGATTCCTAATTTTAAGGGATTAAGCCTAATCTTGTTCTTGCTTGAGGGAACAAAGTGCATTTAATAGAGCACTTTTTAGTAGGCAAGACTAGGCTTTTTTTTAGGCCTAGAGGGTCATCTCTCTCTTCTGTAAAAGAAAGAGAAAGAGATTCCACTTTACGCATCATCAAATCCATCCATCTTTGTGAATAAAAAAATGACTTTTTTTTAAAAAGTCACACAGTTAGTTATTGCTTACTAAAAAGGGCCCATTTCTTAATATACATGTCAGAAGTTACTTTTTTTTATGGATTTTTTAATAAAATCACTCAAAATAGTTCTTTGTTCAAACTGCTCCAAAAGTAAAGTGCCACATCATCAAACTCGTAACTTTCCCCACCTCAAAAAATGAGTTTTTTAAATTTTTATCATTTTCACTCACATAGAATGGAAAACCTTACCCTGACCCATACACATATCAGAAAAGTAATTTTCTCTATGTACAGATACTTCTTAGTCCATTATACATGTTATTTTGATTCTCTTCTATATTTCTCTCTCTTACCTCTTGAATTCTAGCAGCCATGGGGTACTCAAACAATTTCCTCCAAGGAGAAGATGTAACAATAATAGAATCACTCACAAAGAAATTTTTCTCCCATGAGATGACAATATTCATGTCCAAGTAGGTGGTTCATTCTTTGTTTGTGATCAAAGATGTACTATTGATTTTACTTTCCAGTATTCATGTACTATTTTTTAGGAGGAAAAGCACACAATACCATCATTGGAAGCTCTTTCATGTGGAGTGGGAGGACACAGACACCATATTCTTCTAATGAGGTATATATTTTTCTTGATTCTCATATTTGCAAAAGAATTAAACCAATATTTCCTTTGCATAGGTAATTCATCTAAGAAATAAGTGCTTCATCAACACCAAAGAAGCACTCTAAATTGTTAATAGTTTCTCTTACTTCTCCTTCTTTTCAAAAGAATGACACCAATATTATACATTATGGATAGGAAAATGTGTGTGGAAGCATTTCTCCATGATTATAGAAGTTATTCATTAGGAACATGAATTATAAAGAGGACATGATTGATATTGCCACATAGTACTTACACATAAAAGAAAATATGCCTAGGTATGTTTAGCATGCAACCATGACTAAGTAGTCAATGAAGAAATCATATCCTTAGTTTATGAAGAACTCATATACATATGCTTCTGTTTGTACAAAACAATAAATAAATGAATTTTTAATCTATAGAGGCTTCAAAAATCAATGTTCTTCTTCTAGAATAAAATCTACCTCTACTAATTTTCTTTTCATATCCCTTTTGAATTTGATTTTATATATGTTTATCTTTTTTCTACATGTTGTGGTGATAGGCTCAAATTCATATTAAAGATACTAATCATCAATGACTTGGAATAGTGAAAGGTAAGGTACATTCTACATTCAGATGTTGTTTGTTTCTTTAAATTTTGCTCATTTTATTCATTGAAATATTACACGTATTGTCATATGGATAATTTTGATGTATCGATTTTTATCAGTCAAGATTCTAGTACAGTTCTGATGGAAAAGTCCCACTATAGATCTAATAGTAATTTCTTAAAAAGTACATGTCATATTAGTGGTTCTATGCATGTTGACTAGTTGGAATAATACTCACTTGCTTTTCTTCAAACAACTTTTGCAAGAGTTTGACTATTAGAAATGTTTTCATGAAATTAGAACACAACAATGCAAGTGAGAATTGGAAGTTATCAGCAAGTCCTTTGCATCATGATCAATGTCATGCACAAAAAGTGTTTTAGGGTTCAACTTGGAACTCAAGTTACATAAGAGGCATCATTGATTATTTTATACTAACAAGTTTTTGTGGTATATCCTATCCATGCTCAAGGTATATAATGACCACCGTGGATGAAGCTCCATCACAGAGGATGAAGTGGTCTACATGCAACAGAGGTCACCATACAATCATAGAGTGGCTAATATGACAAAGTGAAGTCGATTAAGAATATCAAAATAGTTCATACCCTCATCCATAGAATCATTCTTGTGAGCATGATGAAGATCAACTACCATAGATGTGACCATTCATAAAAAGATTCTAAGGACATGCACAAAGGGGAATAATAGATCCACTAATCATTGGTGATGAACCATTTGAACTCAATCTACCTCCAAATGGAACATGGCTGATGAAACATGCATGAAGTAACCATTCCAAGTCATCCAAAAAGGAGAGCTTCAAGGAATCATCATGAAACATATGCATATTCCAACATCATATCAAGTAGAGGCTATAAAGTCACTACTATAAGGTCAAAGAACACTACCCACATATGAGAAAAGAAACATATGCCATAAATTGTGTCACAATGTCAATCAAGGCATAGATGTAAAATGAATAAGGACTACCAATCACATCATAGATCATATGTAGCACAACCTAAAGTTTCTCCTAATGCAAAAACAACAAAAAAGTGAGCAAACATTATCGATCCTTAGTGATTCAAAGTTAATGCACTAGACTTTGGATATAATCCATAGCACTTCAAGCCATCCAAGAGGAAGGAGATGCATTCCTTACTTATATTTTGAGAGATATTGACTTGTGTGTAGCTCATGTGAAGATGATGACCATACAACCAAAGAAACTAGATGGGACCATACATGTTTATGTAATCATTCTTGTTGAAGAGATACATTTTGTAAAACCACATTTCCATTATGATAATCTACTTTTCATCATCTTTCTTACACATGCTCAAGTCCACATTGATCTATATCATATGTTCATAATTGTATCCACTTGCGTAAAGATGGTATGTGTGCAAAACAAATCCCTTAGAATCAAAACTAGTATTTGCATTGTTCAACTAGGTTGTGCATGTAATAAGGTCCATGAACCTAAAATTTGAAAGAAAGGAGTTGTATTGTCACTAACCACATCATATTCAAATGTCCTAGGAAGAAGATACAAGTTGGGTTTAAGACTTCCACGATCACCATTCCACATCAAAAGATCATCATCTGAGTCAGAAAAGGAGTACTATACATCATGAGAATCATGCCCTTGATTCTTTAGCTAGATATACTACAAACCCTTTCTAGTACCATCATGGATATCCATCATCATCGTGTTCCAGTACAACATATGAAGAACTCTAAAAAGACCAATAACTATGAAGATTCAATTTCCAAAAAATCTCACAGTTACATAGCTACTTCCCGTGGAACTTATCGCTTTGAGAGGGAGGTGATGTCATAAACACAAAGGAAACCATTGTAAAACCATAAATTCTATGAAAATGTTTATATCTCATGAATGGTTTAGATTTTGGAGAAATGGATGCCACCATCACGTCCAGAACATGCAAAAACCCTAAGATTGACTGTTTATTTGTCTAATTCTGATATCTAGAGCCTTGGTAACCTCAAAAAGCATGTTCCGGACGTGATGATAGCATCCATTTCTCCAAAATCCAAACCATTCATGAAATATAAACCATTTTTTGGTTCTTTGAGGTCATGCAAGGTCATCAAATGGTGTAAATAAGTATTAATTCTTGCAAAATTTAGGGAAATTATGCAACCCAAGAACTAGATAGGAGCATATACGACTATGTGATCATTCTTCTTGAAGAGATGTTTTGTAATGTGAAATTATCTCATTGGTAATATACTTTTTCATAACCTTTCTTAGACATGCTCAACTCCACATTGATCTATATCATTTGTTCACAATCATATGCACTCAAGTCAACATGCTATGTGTGCAGAGCAAATCATTTATGGTTATAAACTCATTTTTCCATTGGTAAATTGAGTTGAGCACATAATGAGTTTCATGGACCTTCAATTTGTAATAATAAAGTTTCATATCCACTAGAAATAAACTTGCATGGCCTCAAAAGCACAAAAAAAGTTCATCCATAGAAACACACAATAGGCCTCTACAAAACTTCTGCGAAGACATATCCATGTTTCTATGGCTCCTCTTTTTTTATACTTTTGAGGCCATGCAAGGTTATTTTTAGTGGATATGAAACTTTATTTTTTAGAGTTTTAGAGCTATGGAACTTATTTCTAACAAGTCACTTACTCTATAGTGATCCATGCATATACAACTTCTACAATGGGAGCCAGTATAAACAAACATAGTCACATGAGATAAAATAGTTTGCAAAATATAATTTAGATAATATCCTCATGTGTAGCATTCTTGTTGTGCCTCTATACCCCACATAAGGCAGAAATCCCCCTTTGAACTCCTCCCATTAAGGTTCTATGGGGAAATTCCATGGCACCAGAGGGCCTTTATTTTCATCTTGAATGGCATTCAAATTGGAAAAACTTTTATGCCCCACTTACCTCATGGCATCGATCACAAAGACCATTTATTACCATAAATTTTCACATATAAAACTCATCTAGCTTAGAAGTTAAGGTTCCATGGATGTTTGTACTCTCAAAGTGGTTTCTCCTCATAATGGGGGCCTTATAACTTAGAGCACCATGGATCATTTGTGGTACTTGAGGAGTAAGTATTGAGTATATCTAACATGAATGGCCTTTTTTAGTTATATCCTTTGTAATTTCAAACTTCATAAATGATCATCTATTGAGAAAATTAACCAATAAAATGTCAATTATTGTGAACTTGAACATACTCTATATAAAAGTGAAAATTGAATAATCACCAAGAGAAATTATAAATGCACAGTTGTAGACTACAAAAATGTGAGAGTAGACATGTTCTCATTACAAATATCAAATCTTACAACATTTACAAATTATTGGTATCAATGATTGTACAACTTGAAGTGCTTGCAAATGCAAGAACGCATCACAAAATTTGCGATGCTCATCCATGATGTAAAGTATTTCTAGACCAATTCTAGATCAAGAGGATTTTTAGATATCTTAGTAGGAGAGAAGGGATCAGAGAAGAAGGTATATACAATATCTAACATGAATCGATTGTCCTACTTTTTACAAGGTTCTTGAAAGTGCAAAAACCATGAGATACAATGACTAGGGCCCAAGAAGTGACATTATCAGGTTGCAAAAGAACTATGACAATGAGAGTTCTGTTCCATCTTTGCTCCAATCTATAGGGACTTTCATTTTGTATTCCATTCTTCTACCCACGTGTAATCAATTTGCAAGAAATTGAAGTCATTAAAGTAAAATAAACAATAATGAAAAGATTACTTTAACAAAAGCACGAAACGTTTCTCACCGTATGTCCTTGAATTTTGAATTTGGATTGAGTTAGTCCTTCAAACCCCATAATCATCAAGTGTTCTCTCAGATTAGCCAAGGTCCAATGATTATTCACTAAAATAGTTTCTGTTTCATTATTGGGAAATCTAAGCTTTATTTCAAATGAATGTAAAGATTCCTCTGAACTTTGAAATCGTATCGATTTGCCAAGTTTGCACATCCAACGATCATAGTAGAATCTGATGTATAATGAAGTACGTTGTTTCAAATATTGAAATCCTATACATGTTCCACCTATTTTACAAAGATATTTATCACCTTTTGCAATTCATTCTATCAAACCCCAATCTTCACTAAGAAGACTTTTGACTTGCTCATATGTGAGTGCAAACCTACAGACCTAGACACTTTTGTGAATTTCAAAGAGTTATGTATATCCATTACCATCTTGTGCTTCAAAGATGATACAGACCATATATCAGGTTTTGGCCACTCCAAGCTAAGAAGAGAATGTACTTCAATTCTCTCTAACCTTCCAAAACCATTCATTGTAGAGGGTACAACATATCTATGTGTGTAAACGAAAACTCTATCATGGTAAAGTTGAGCAGGAGATATTTTTGGAAAGACTAGTGCACCAACATCTGCATGCAATGCCTGGAAAGTTCCTGTAAGACTATGAAGTGGTTGCTCTTCCACCAAAGTAGAAGGAAATATATATGAAACAAACAAAAACATATCTAAATAGTTCAGAAATATATCCGACACAAGAAAACATAAAATATTGTAGAGTAATACTTATAATTCACAGGATATCTCATTCCACTAGAGTTTTCAAGTTTCATAGTTGCCATTGTAAAAACATGTTGTACAATAGCAACCATCCCATTGTCTCTGTGCTTCTTGAAGCCAATTAACTTTCCCTTCCAATGAAGATCTAAGTTTCCACGATCTCTAACTCGATGAGGCCCAACTCTAGAGGGTTGCATATACACCCATGCACCTTTGGAGTACTCATGTGATAGCCACTGTTCATCTGTGGCTTTGATATTGTGACATCTTAATGTGAGGATTTCATCTTTCGGTCGCCTAGAAGCTTTAGGTGTTGCCATTGAAGCTAAAGGTCTTCAAGCTACAACATTAATTCGAGATAGGAGATGCAGGTAGGTTGGAGTGTAGAAACAAGAGCTGCAATGGTGTGCTACAGAGTGAAAGTAGTGGGAAAAGATGACTTTTTGGGACCTGGGTATGAAAATGTGAGGTTTAAGAGAGAAATAACTTTTTTTTAAGTATTTTTGAAAAAACCCACTTTTTTGAGCTCAAAACATGCACGAATTTTGAATTTGGGGTCAAAAAGAGTACTTTTGACCCTAAAAAGTAATGCGAGGTCCATTTTCAGGTGTTATGATGAGTTTTTTAACTTTTTAGAAATTTTGAATTTTTGGGCCCAATTGAGTTACGAGATTCCTTCTTTCTCTAGAGGCAGCTCATTAAATAAAGGAGAAATATGTCCCCTCTTCCCCCTTCAACCTAGTATTTTATAGGGCATAGACTGTGGCCACCACCCTCTTCTGATTGGTCCATCACTAATCACTCCTTAATCTAAAAGGCCCATTCAGGGTTCATTTTTTCCCCTAATGGCAACTAACTTTTCTTCTTCTTCACTCGTCAAATCATGCCCTATGTAGGTACATTTTTCTTCTTCTCCTTCTATGGCGACTATGATTTTCTTGGTTTTCTCTCGATTGTCATATACTTCTCCAACATCATCTTTTCTGTTAGGCATTCGTACCATTATTCTTCTATCTTCTATTTCATACTTCTTGAAGTTCTCGGGAACCTCAAACAAAGATTCTTCTTCTTCTGACATGGTTTCTTTGTTCTTTCTTTTCTTTCCTTCACTTTTGGCCGTCACTTGGGTGGCTAACCTCACATCATTCATAAGTTCTTCGTGTCTCTGAGGGTGAGTTCCTACTTCATAGAAATATTCTTCATCTGATGCAAAGCGTGGGTCCATAATAATTGACTCTAGGTCAAAGTCACTTGCATCCTCGAATGCATCAGTGCTAGGTTCACATTCTTCTATAATTGAATCACACATGATTGGCTCTATTGTGAGGACTGAAATGGCATAGCCATCCTCATCACAGTGGGGTGTCCATTGTTCTTCATTGATGGCTACATCCATTGTTGCTAAAATTTCTGCCCAAACATGAGGCTCGAAT
Organism: Ceratopteris richardii; assembly: GCA_020310875.1. Classification (NCBI taxonomy): domain Eukaryota; kingdom Viridiplantae; phylum Streptophyta; class Polypodiopsida; order Polypodiales; family Pteridaceae; genus Ceratopteris; species Ceratopteris richardii. The sequence continues at coordinate 132,894,569 of CM035431.1, read as the reverse complement.
TCTTCGTCTGGAAATACTATAGGTGCGTAAGCTGGGTCTTGAAGAGTTTGTGGATGCTGTTCTGAACCTAAGGTTCTGGCTTCTAACCGTTCTTCCTCTTGTTTGGCTACTTTACACATCCATAGATGAGTGTCCTCATGCAACCATGAGGGGTCTAATTCCAATGAGTGTACTGATTCTATTTCTATCTCTGTCTTATGGATGGTATTCCATTGTATTGGGGGTACATCTCGATGGGAATAGTCTTTAAGATTGACTTTCGTAGTCGCTCCTAAATGTTGCAAGTACAAAGAATTTGTTCCCCAATCTTGTACGATTTGCAGCTGATGCATGAATGGTCGTCCTAAAATCATTTCGTACGCATGATTTTTCACAAAATCACAAATGGCAAAAGTATGCTCAAACTCCACACCACAAGTGGTGAGAGATATGCCTTCAAGTAAGCCTAATGGTTTCTCTATATGTCCGTCAACCATTTGTAGCTTCATCCTGGTGGGTCTTAATGCTGGTTTACCCCAACGTTTCCATAAAGTGGTAGTAGCGATGGCTACTCCGGCTCCTGAATCTAAGATGGCTTTGGTGGTGTAGCCCTGATGGGTTATAGGAAGATAAGTATTACCTTCCTCGCCTTCGCTTACATCTCCGACTCTTTCTACTGGTATTTCTGGTACCTTATGTGAACCTATCTGTGAGGGAGAGTAGCAAGCTCAGGGAATTGATTTGATACATGCTTCCACAATTCTAGTTTAACCTTCAACAACTCCTCTAGAGTGAGGTGACACTGCACTTTGGTGTTCTTTACCACTTCCGTGTTTCTAGGGATTACTGATTCTTCATTCCTCACTATTATCATGGGTGCTCTCATGCTAATAGACTTGGCTTCCCAAGGTCCTCTGAATTGAGGCAATTCTTGCAAAGAATTGGATTCGAAACCTATGTGTTCAGTCAATTGCTCTTCCTCTACATTATCGTAAATAAAGGGAATGTCTTGGGGAAATTGCTCTTGCAAATCATCTATTTCTTGAATAGGAGGATGGGTTTCTTGTTCTTTTCTCCACTTCTCTTCTTGGATTTCTCTTAAAAAAATTCATGTGAACATTTATGTATGGAAGACAGGTTGTCTCCATCTTCTGTATCTGGTACTTGAGATAGGCATGGTGTATTTCTTTCTTGGTTCTCAAAGTCATGCGCGTTCCTATGCAGATTCTTTTTCTCCTTACTTTCGATCAAGTATTCTAACCTCTCGAGTAGTCCTTGAAAATGTAGTTCAGGTTTGGCCATGTTATTCCAATTAAGATATCGTGAGGCTTCGAACATAGTTTGTGCTAATTCTACCATCTTCATGCAGAGTTTTGTTCTCTCGATTTCTAAATCGGCTAGTGGGTAGTTCTTACTCATTTCCGCTATCTGGGGTCCTTCTTTTAATCTAGCGTGATATGCACGAAACATCATGTCTAAGTTCTCTGGTATGGGTTCCGCTAAAATTGATCTTGAGTTTTGGGCTAGGTTCTCTTGATTAGATTCTTGCGAAGTCAATTCTAGAATTTTAGCTCTCGATTCCTTTAAACTCCCTTCCAACTCAGTTATCTTTTTACTCCATTTTCTCTTAATTCTTTCTCTAGAGTCTTTCCAAGATTTCTTCTTTTTATTACTAGACTCTCCAACTTCACTAGTTCCGGTTGTTTTCCCATGATTGAGCTATTGATTCTGTAAGAGCACCTGGGCTCTTGTTATAGCTTGGATTGGCATGTAAGTAGGGTTGGATCCATCTGCATTATGTGCAATACCTATCACGTTGATCGGTGTCACTTTTGAAGCATTCATAGGGTTTTTAGGAGAATCTTTTATGATATGCTCTTTACCACAATCGACACAAAAGCCTTATATGTTATAATATTGTGATTGTCCTGTTATCGGAGGATGTGGACAATCCTTTATGAAATGATCTCCTTGGCACCTAAAGCATGGTCCTCTAGGGCCCTCTGGTCTCTGTCTCGATTGGGGCCACGGGTTAGGGGTTGGTATACATCACATTAGCGTAGTCGGGCTCCCAAGTGGGTTCCAATGGTGGACTATCATATTGATATGTTTCCACATGTTCTGGTGACTCTGAATAATATGCGGGTGGACTATCTACATGAGTAGAGTCAAAACTATTTGAGTTCAGTTCACTTATAGTAATTAAGGGTGAAGAGGGAACTAAAGCCCTATTGAGGTTTTCTTCTGCAGCAGCATATTTAACTGAGATGACATTCGCTGGTGGGGGTGGCTACTGAGCTAAAACAGGTTGAGGTCTCTGTTGAGTCTGATAAGGATAGTTTTGTGGAGGCCTATAGTAATGAGGCTGAGCATTATACTGGCCTTGATACCTACCTGGCTGGGGGTATGCTTGTGGATAGTTCTGTCGTACTGCTTGTTTATTGTATGGGCAGTCCTGAGCCGTATGATTCGTGTATCGTCTCTCAATTGTACAGTATTGGCCACTAGGGTTGGCTTGCGGTTGTGTTGCATTGGGACACACATTTGCCATATGTGTGAAGAGAGATGGTGGATGCAATCCAAAGATGAGTAGGTGCTGCTACAACCAGCTTCACACCAGACAACTGAGACTTCAGAGTTGATTAGTAGACCCTTTAAGATTCCTAAATCCACAAAAATATCAGCCAAGTACTTTGGAACATGTATCCCAAAAGTTTAAGTCAAGACAGACAAGTTGCGAAATGACTAGCTCCCAAAACTTGCTATTTTTGGACATACACCTGCTAGAAAAAATGAACAGTGCTCTCAACCTGGAAGGAATTAGAAACATTCCTTTTGGGCATAGCAAATAGACTTAGCAAGCTTCCCAATCCAAGTTAAAACACTTCAAATGATGGACTGAGCACTGAGAACAAGTTTCATCAATTTCTAGAACATGCCCACCATTCTCGGGGCTCTACAGAGATAGACCAGTGAGTAGTAAAATGCAGATATATCCAAAACTATAAATCCAATGACCTTGACAATTGATATGCAGAAAGTAGACAGTAAGAGCTATCCAATGCACGTTAAATCACTGAAAAAGGTTCAGTATAACTCGAGATAGGACTTTCTGAAGTTACTGCTATGAGTGAGTATAGCAGAGAACAAAACAGAGAAGTAGATGATGATAAATGTATAGATTCACATATGATTACAACCACATTGGCAATGAATCTTTGCACAATGGGAGTAGAATGATAGAGCTATGGATTAAGCTCTTCAATCTCTACAAAATGACATGAAGTGGTCACGTACAAGGCTTGCTAATCGCCTCTTCCTTCTTGCTCCTTTTATAGTGATTCTTGGAGGGAGTTTTGAATTTGAATTCGAATGGCTCCACCTCAAAGTGATCCCCAGAGTTAGGAGAGATTCCCTCAGCTCAAAAATTCGTGATTTTGGTAGTTGGAGCCACAAAATTTCTTTTACATCATGGATGAGGTAAGCCATCCTTTTCCTTTTTCTTTTTCAAATTACAAGAGATAAAAATGAGCTCTTTTACAAGAGGTGTTCACATGACTACTCATGTGACTTACAAATGAGGATGATATCAAATATATCAAGCATGTAGGCTTGGGTAAAATGCACCAACAGCTCCCCCTCAAGCCGAACATGCTTGGCCTTCAAATAAGTCTTCAATTGTCCTTGATTTCCTACAAGCCAATCATCAACTTGAATCTACTTAACTTCGTACCATCAAGAGCTTTCGTCAACATGTCTACACATTGCATATCTGTAGAGACATAGAATAGTTGAATATCCTTGCTCATTAGCTTCTCCCTTACGTAATGGTAGTGGACTTCAATATGCTTGGTTCTAGCATGGTACACCGGATTAGCTGCTAGATGTAGTGAGCTTGTGTTGTCACCAAAAATATGAGGTGTTGAAGAATGAAGTCCAAGATCTGTGTACAAAGACTTTGACCACATGATTTCTTGAGTTGCATTAGCCAAACCTCTATATTCTGCTTCAGTAGAAGATAATTCCACGGTTGGTTGCTTCTTCGATGACCAAGAAATGATTTTTGAACTTGCAAATGATATATATCGTGATGTGCTTCTTCTATTATCTCTAGATCCGGCCCAATCTGCATCTGAGTAGACCTTTAGCTCAATATCTGAAGTATATGAATAGAACAAACCTTCATTCATGGTCCCCTTTAGGTACTTGAGGACTCTCTTGGCCGCTTCCATATGTGGTCTTCTCGGCTTATGCATAAACTGACTCAATATGCTAACACTATAGCATATATCCACCCTTGTGAGTGTTGCATAGTTCAAACTTCCAACCAAGCTTTGATAGCTTGTGATGTCTTCAATTGGCTCTCCTTCATAAGCACTAAGCTTATGATTTTGCTCCATAGGTGTACCTGCACACTTGGTATTTTCCATCTTGAACTTGACGAGCATGTCATGCACATACTTCCTTTGTGTGATGTATATACCTGAATCTGTGTAGATCAACTCCAATCCAAGAAAATAAGTGAGTGGTCCGAGGTCACTTATTTTGAACTCCTCCTTCATTTGAGTCTTTACCTGTTTGATTCCTTCAAGATCATTGCCTGTGATAATAATATCATCAACATACACACATAAATAGATCACTTCAGATCCATTCCTCTTTATGAACAAAGAGGTATCCGCCTTGCTAGCTTTGAATCCTTGGTCCTGCAAATAAGTCACCAATCTGAAATTCCAAGCTCTTGGAGCTTGCTTCAATCCATACAAAGCTTTCTTTAGTTTGCATACATAGTTAGGATGATGTGCATCCTCATATCCAGGAGGTTGTGCCATATATACTTCCTCAGAAATCAATCCATTCAAGAAAGCATTCTTTACATCAAGTTGATAAAGATTCCAATTTCTAGATGCAGCAAGACTAATGAGAACCCTAATTGTAGGCATTTTTGCAACAGGAGAGAAAGCCTCCTCATAATCAATACCATGGGTTTGAGCAAACCCTTTAGCAACTAACCTTGCTTTGTGTCTATTTATACTTCCATCTGGATTCCTCTTGATTTTGTATATCCATCGAGATCCGATTATCTTCATAGATGGCTTGTTAGGTACAAGCTCCCAAGTGTCATTCTCCTTCAAGGCTTCCATTTCTTCATCCATTGCATCTCTCCAAGCTTTCTTGCTTTGTGCTTCTTCAAATGTGGTAGGTTCTTCATTGGTTGAATCCTTTGCAATGTAGATTGAGTGCTTGGTGACCAAAGAAGTATCATAACCAAACCTCTCTGGTTTCTTCTTCTCTCTTGAAGACCTTCTAAGTGGTTGATGTGAGCTCTCGGGTCCATATGTAGCATCCTGCATCTTTGCTTTTCCTTTGTTCTTCCATAGCTTTAGTCTTTCCAAGTCTTCTAGGTCAATCTCTGAATCACTTTCTTCAATCTGCTTTGGCTCCTTTGGTTGAAGTGATGGAAAATCTTCATCCAAGTCATATGGCAGCTTCACTTTCCTGTCATCATCAAACCATGACTTGTTTTCATCAAAAATTACATCTCTACTCACAGAAAATCCTTTATTGGTTGGATTGTACAATCTATATCCTTTTTGGTTTTGATCATAACCAATGAATACACACTTCTCTGCCTTGGGATCCAATTTCCCTCTTACTTGAGAAGGAATGTGAGCATAGGCTAAGCATCCAAAGATTTTGCAATGCTCTAGACTAGGTCTTCTTCCATTCCACACTTCATATGGAGTGGTTCCATCTAATGACTTAGATGGAAGTCTATTTATGAGATATGTGGCTGTCGACACAGCCTCTGCCCATAGGTAGTTCGGCAATCCCTTTTCGTTAAGCATGGACCTTGCAGCTTCGACAATAGCTCTGTTCCTCCTCTCTGCTACACCATTGAGTTCGGGTGTATACCTTGTAGTGACTTCCCTTTTAATGCCTCTTTCATGCAAGAAGGCATCAAATTCAGAAGAGAAGTATTCTCCTCCACCATCTGATCTGAGTCGTTTCAAAGTCCTACCTGTTTGGTTTTCAACAAGAGCAATATACTTCTTAAAGCAATTAAACACTTTATCCTTGTGCTTCATGAAAAACAGAATGGTCCACCTGCTACAATCATCTATGAAAGACACATAATATCTTGAGCCTAATATAGATGGCTCCTTACTTGGACCCCACACATCCGTGTGCACGAGATCCAAAGGATTTTGATAAATATATCCTTTCTTATTGAAAGGTTGTCTATGAGCCTTGCCGAGTTGACAAGCTTCACACTTATAAATCATGTGTTGCCTTGTGATATTAGGCAAACCAAGTACACTTTGGTCCCTACAAATCTGTTTGAGTGTCCTCTCACCAATGTGAGCAAGCCTTTTGTGCCATATCTCCAACTCTGTTAGAGTTTGAGATCCATAGCTAAACAAAGCTATGTTCTTTGTATCTTCCACTTCAAAAGTGAAAAGCCTTCCTGTCTTTTGTCCTTTGGCAATCCTTCAAAAGCCTTGACTTGGGTCTTCAACATATGCTCCAAATCGATTGAATCTAATCTGCAATCCTTTTTCAACAATCTGTCCAACACTTATTAAATTTTTGGTAATTGTAGGGACATACAAGACTTTGCTTAAGAGGTTCATATTCCCATCTGATGTCTTCACATTACCTATCTTCTCCACTCAGTGCTTTGTGTCATCTCCTGTCTGCACTTCATGCTTGTTATGAGGATCTTCCAAATCAGAAAGTAAAGCCACATTTCCTGCTACATGGTTCGAGCATCCCGAATCAATGTAAAATATGTGATCATCATCCTTACCCTTCTTCGCTGATAGATTCATAATCAATAATGAATCTTCTTAACTTTGGTCCTCTGCATAGTTATTGTAATCTCTTCTTCCTCTATGGCCACTTTGATAGTTGTTGTTGTTGTTGTAATTGTTGTTGTAGTAGTTGTTGTTGTTGTTGTAGCCTCCATTGTATCTACCTCTATTTGATCCATAGCCACCTCTATTGAATTCTCTTCCTCTTGAGTTCCTCGGGTTCTTGAAACATTCTTCAGTAGTATGGTTAGATAAGCCACATATGTTGCAAGGTTGAGATGATTGGAATCTCCCCGTGCCTTGCTTTCCACCTCTGCCTCTTCCTCTAGCTCTTCCTCTACCTGCAAAGTTTGCTTGGAAAGATCTTCCTTCATCTTCATTCTTCCTATTCTTTGACTTGTCCTTGACCTTAGCTTTATCAGAATATAAGGCAGAAGTTTGATTACCTCTTGAGGACTCACCACCTTTGCTAATCTTTGCTTCATGAGTGAAGAGTTGGCCCATGAGTGTGTTGAGGTCGGGTACATGCATATCCATGTATAAATCCATGGCTGTTGTGAATGACTCCCACTTGTCGTCTGCTTTGATTCCATTCATGATTTGTCTTATGATTTGCTCCTCTTTAATTACCTCTCCAATGCTTCCAAGTTGGTCAGAAATCTCCATCTTTGTGACATAATCAGTCACATTTTGCTTCGGGCTTTTCTTCATTGTTGTGAACTCCATCCACAATTGGTTCTTCCTCGCTTGAGTGTTGGAAGAGAAGAAAGAAGCAAGTGCATTCCAGGTCTCTCTTGATGTCTTGCATCCCTTAACATGAGGTAAAAGAAAATCAGAGATTGAGTTTAGAATATAGGACTTTGCGAGTGCATCCTTCGAACACCAATTCGAAAGTCCTTCCACTTCTTCATGTGATGGTTGCCCTTTGTTCCTCATGGTTGGCATTGCTTCATCTCCGGATATGAATCCATATAGATTCCTCCCATGAAGGTAAGCCTCCATCCTTAGAGACCATGCTGGATAGTTGTTTCAATCCAATTTGTCAATTGTTGATGGAAATCCATCTCCCATGTTGCTTGACTATGCTCTGATACCACTGTGAAGAGAGATGGTGGATGCAATCCAAAGATGAGTAGGTGCTGCTACAACCAGCTTCACACCAGACAACTGAGACTTCAGATTTGATTAGTAGACCCTTTAAGATTCCTAAATCCACCAAAATACCAGCCAAGTACTTTGGAACATGTATCCCAAAAGTTTAAGTCAAGACAGACAAGTTGCGAAATGACTAGCTCCCAAAACTTGCTATTTTTGGACATACACCTGCTAGAAAAAATGAACAGTGCTCTCAACCTGGAAGGAATTAGAAAAATTCCTTTTGGGCATAGCAAATAGACTTAGCAAGCTTCCCAATACAAGTTAAAACACTTCAAATGATGGACTGAGCACTGAGAACAAGTTTCATCAATTTCTGGAACATGCCCACCATTCTCGGGGCTCTGCAGAGATAGACCAGTGAGTAGTAAAATGCAGATATATCCAAAAATATAAATCCAATGACCTTGACAATTGATATGCAGAAAGTAGACAGTAAGAGCTATCCAACGCATGTTAAATCAGTGAAAAAGGTTCAGTAGAACTCGAGATAGGACCTTCTGAAGTTACTGCTATGAGTGAGTATAGCAGAGAACAAAACAGAGAAGTAGATGATGATAAATGTATAGATTCACATATGATTACAACCACATTGGCAATGAATCTTTGCACAATGAGAGTAGAATGATAGAGCTATGGATTAAGCTCTTCAATCTCTACAAAATGACATGAAGTGGTCACGTACAAGGCTTGCTAATCGCCTCTTCCTTCTTGCTCCTTTTATAGTGATTCTTGGAGGGAGTTTTGAATTTGAATTCAAATGGCTTCACCTAAAAGTGATCCCCAAAGTTAGGAGAGATTCCCTCAGCTCAAAAATTTGTGATTTTGGTAGTTGGAGCCACAAAATTGCTTTTACATCATGGATGAGGTAAGCCATCCTTTTCCTTTTTCTTTTTCAAATTACAAGAGATAAAAATGAGCTCTTTTACAAGAGGTGTTCACATGACTACTCATGTGACTTACAAATGAGGATGATATCAAATATATCAAGCATGTAGGCTTGGGTAAAATGCACCAACAATATGATCACCACCACAGGTGTAACAACGCTTGTTTGTTGTTAACTAGACATCTGTTTGCTTGAAACTCCTAGTTTCTGGGCCACTTTTTCTGCTAAGTCTTCTATTAAGCTAGATAGTTTTGAGGATGCTAGAGATGAACAATTAGAGTCCTTATAGACCTTTGAGAGTTCCAACTCATCTCCTAAGTTGTCTTCAATGTCTATACAAATTCTTATGCATTGCTCTAGCGTTCTAGGTTCCTTCAAGTAGACATAGGAGCGTAGTTTTGAGCTCAACAGGCCATCTAAAAACAATGACACTTGCTTGGCCTGTGAGGGTAGCTCTGGTATTGGAAATCTTTCCATGTATTGTCTAAACCTACGTCCTGCAAGTCTAACTGTCTCTTGAGGGGTCTGTTTGAAACTATGAATCAATGAAGACGTATCATGCCTGATTCCACATTTAGAGAATTTGATGAATGACTCTAAAAAGTGATGGATGTCTCTAAATTGCCTCCGTTGCAATGGTTGGAACCAAGTTAAAGCGGTGTTCTTTAACATTATCCAAAAGCGTTGTATTGCGTGAACATGTCTTCTACTTGTCCTCCTCGTAACACTTGCTTAAATTCCGCAACATGGTCATAGGGATCTCTTGTCCCATCGAAGTAGTTTTTCATGGACTTTACTAACTCAGTGGGTCTCAGTATTCTTGCGTGTTCACGTGGTCTAGGTAGAGGAAAATCATCCCTACCACCTAGTATTCTAGGTTCCCTTTGTCTTTCTACTCTATCGGCTTCCATGGTTGTTCTATCTCTCCCTAAGGGATGAGTGAAACTTACTTCCGGTCTCTCTTTATTCTTCTCTCTTTGAGCACCATGGGCTGAGGATGTTCCAGCACCTTGATGGCTCATGTTTACATTTGCTTGTGATGGAGGGAATACTAAATCACCTCTCCATGTATAGGTATTTCTTGCATGATCTGGTTCTACAAATACTCTTTCTGAAGTTCCATCCAGGTATACCACCTTTCCAGGTGTATCTGGGTCCTTGAACTCGTAAATCATGATGGAGCCTACCTCACTAGAATGTTCCATTCTGTACCTCCAAAATGCTTCATCGGTTTCCTTATTCACAAACAACTCTATGCTTCTATTATCTTGAGGGATCCAGTCTGGAATTAGTACTCTAGTTAGTACAGATTTCCCTTTAGGTGTCCTAGGTTCTTCTCCTACTATTTCTTTTCCTTGGGCTTTCGCTTTCGTTTCTAACTGAATTACACCAAACTCATTCGTATTATTTGGTTGAGTACTTATGATGTACATCGTTCCTTCTTTGTCTATGTATGAGTCTCTTTCAAATTTCACCACTGGACGTTCCAATCCAATGGGTTGATCAGGATTGTGCATTTGCACCACTTGTCTCCGCAAACCATCCTCGTAGATGCGAGCACCTAAGCGGTTGGTTCGAAGAAATTATAATTGAGTCCTATAGGGTCCTTCGGGTCTTTCCAAATAAGCTATGTTTAATCCTGCTTCTGGTCTCTCTGTGCTAAAAGCCATTTCTGGTTCACTCGTATCTCAGCTCAACTCGTAAGGATAACTATTCAATTGTTGTGCCCAAGATCGTGCAGTAGTTCCTACACTTGCTTCTGATGATCTAAGGCTTTGTTGGTATGACTTACCTATATGCTTGCCCGATCTAAGGTTCATGAATTTACTTTGCAGCACTCTATGATTGTCAATGTTCCCTATTTTTAATTACTTGGTTCTTTTTAAATTCCTTTAAGTTCTTGTTTTCTCTTACTGTAAGCGTCAGGAATCGACTTTCCGTGGTACTTTTGAGTTCTTGTTCCACCAGACTTTTAATTCTTTCCTTTAGGTTTCCGTATTGCACACCTTTACTTTAATCTTGGACTTGAAGAATTAGGTCTCTTGAACTTGATCATTCCTATCTTTGTTTAATCCACAATGCTACTGTTTAGCCTAAGCTAATAATTGACTGAGGGGGGTTGAGTATTCTTCCAACCTCAAGTCAGCTGCTTTGATTGCTCTGATGCCCAAGAAGCAACGCTTCCCAAGCCCTGTGTTCTTCACTGCCTTGCTTTGATGGTCCTTGATTGCCCTTGCTATACCTGTAAAAATTCAATGTTAGACCACCTCTTAAATGGATGCTCAAGCACTTGAATATATACACCTTTTAGTTCCTTTCTTCCTTGCTCAAAACTTTTAATGCCCCTTGGCTTTTCTAGTCCCACACTAGGTCAACCTCAAGTTATCCTCTCTAAAAATCAACATCTTCTTTTTGAAAAAAAAACAGTTGAGGTCACGTAGTACTCGTAAGAGCTTTCTAACGAGCTATAAAGCTCAAAAAACGGACTTCGGATGAGAAAGATATGAGCATTTAGGCCCTCGGGGGTAAAAAATTGACAATTAGGTTTTCCTTCAAATATGGGCTAAGGGGTCTCTAATAAGCTTAGTCACCCAAACATTTCCTCAAAATGGCCTCAAATTTGCCCAAAAAATCAACCCAAAAAATTGCATTTGGGGTGGATAATCGCGATGGTCTGGGACTATCGCGATGGTCTGGGACCGTCGCGATGGCTCAGGTGAACCGTCGCGATGGCTCAGGTGAACCGTCGCGATGGCATGAGTGAACCGTCACGATGGTCTAATCAGCGAGCAATCATGATGGTGTCGGTCAACGGTCAACGGTCAACGCAACCGTTGCAATGGTGTGAGCTTGTCGCGATGGTCACGATGCACAATGGCTTGAGCCAATCGCGATGGTCCAATTTTCGAGGTGTTGCGATGGTCTACCTGGTATCGTCGTGATGACGTGGCTAGTGAGCAATTGCGATGGTCTGGCTTGACACGTGGCAGCATCGGTGTGATGGCATGAGCCAATCGCGATGGTGTGGAGTCGACGGGATCATCGCGATGGTCAGGGACCGTCCTGATGGCTCAAGTGAACCATCGCAATGGTGTGAGACCGTCGCGATGGTCCGGCTGAGCCGTCGCGATGGCGTGAGCCAATCACGATGGTGTGACACAATCACGATGGCGTAAGCCAATCCTGATGCTCCACCAAAATGTGAATTTTTGAAATGCAAGTGTGGATTCCTACATGCGCAAGGGTGCTCTATAGCGTGGTGAACTCGCTTACCTCAAATTCCGAGTTTAGTAGACCATCGCGATGGTGTGACACACACGGCAGATTTCTGACAGAAAGTGATTTTTTACCTTTTGGAAGCTTTCCTGCTGCACTAGAGCACTGTACTTGCAAGAAAACTCAAAAACATAGATGCACATGCAATCACAAAAGCTCTCTCTCTCTCTCTTGCATGCACAAATGAGGGGAAATGAGGAGAATGGGTGGATATGGTGAATTTTCTGATTTTTTTGGAGTGGAAGAAGATGATGCGGTGGTGAAGGAGTGTAGGGGAGGTGGAAAACACAAAAAACTAATTAGAAACAACAACAAAAACTGAAATTTTTATCTTCCAACACCACCTCTTGCTATACTCTTACCATCACACATTCGTCCTAGACTTGATCCCCAGCAACGGCGCCAAATTTGGTGTTGCTCTAGCACAATGGTGAGAACCACGTTAAGAAGCTCCACCTCCTTAATGTCAATACGCGGAAGAGATAGGAGTGATATGAAGATCGTGAATGTGAGATGTAGTGAGAGTGAAGGTGAGAAGCATAGAGATGCACACACACATACACACACATGTAGGAGACAAGCAAGACACAATGGAAGGTAGGAAAATAGACTCTATTTCTTAAGATCAAAAAATAGCTCTAGGCTCTTCTCTACTCACACAAGCTAACACTAGCTAACCTCAAAAATGAGCTCTCTAGCTCTTTTTATAGATTCTATACTAGTTTTGATCCGTTTCACATTTAGCGACCGGCATAATTAAAAAATAGGTTCTAGGTGCTATTTAAAGGGGTAAACGGTGTCTAAAAATAACCAAAATTGGTATTCTCGTTCTACCTAAGCTCCTCAAGCTCAAGGACTCCTCGGCTTGCACAAAATGGAGCTATAAATTACCAAAAAGGGTTTTCCTATGTTACATATGGTACAAAAGTGATGAAAATCACTATTGGAGGTTTTTTAAAAGTATTCTGAAACATATTTCTTTAAAAATGATTCGACTGACTCCCTGCAACTTCATTGTGCTCTGTCTTTACATGCTTCCTCGACATCTATGCCTCTGGCTACTGCCAACAATATGTGTGTCATTATGTGTGTATTTATATGTGATTATGCATGTGAGTGTATGTGTGTGTACCTAAATTCCTAAAACCCTAAAAACCTAACCCTATGTGTGTATGTGAGTGTATGTGTGAATGTATATGTGTGTCTCTTATGTGTGTGTATGCATGTGAGTGTATGTGTGTGTGTGTGTCTATGTGTATGTATATATGTGTGTGTATAAATGTGTATGTGTGTGTATGTGTGTGTCTACATGTGTGTATGTATATATGTGTGTATGCGTGTGTATGAATATGTGTGTGCATGTGTATATGTGGGTGTGTATGTGTATATGTATGTGAGTGTATGTGTGTGTGTACTAAAACCCTAACCCTATGTGTGTATGTGATTAAATGTGTGTATGTATATGTGTGTGTCTATGTGTGTGTATGTATGCATGTGAGTGTATTTGTGTGCATATGTGTATGTGTGTGTGTGTGTCTATGTGTATGTATATATGTACTGTGTGTATGTGTGTGTGTATGCATATGTATGTGTGTGTCTATGTGTATATGTATATATGTGTGTGTATGAATATGTGTTTATGTATGAGTATATATGTGTGTGTATGTGTATATGTATATGTGTGTCTACCTAAAACTCTAAAACCCTAACCTTATGTGTGTATGTGAGTGTATGTGTGTACATATATGTGTGTCTCTATGTGCGTTTATGTACATATGTGTGTATGTGTGTATGAATATGTGTATGTGTACACCTATATGTATGTGTGTACCTAAAACCTTAAAACCTCAAATCCCTAACCCTATGTGTGAATGTGTTTGTATGTGTGTATGTATATGTGTGTGTATGTATGGATGTGAGTATGTGTATATAAATATGTGTACGTGTGTGTATGCATGTGTATGTGTGTGTATGTGTGTGTCTATGTGTATGTAAGTATATATGTGTGTACATGTGTGTATGAATATGTGTGTGTATGTGTATATGTGTGTGTATGTGTACATGTATGTTAGTGTATGTGTATATGTGAGTGTATGTGTCTCTATCTCTCTCTCTCTCTCAAACGCGAACCGAAATTTCATTACATGTTGATTTTCATCTCTCTCTCTCGCTCTCTCTCTCTCCCTCTCTCTCTCTCTCTTTTCAAGCATTAACCAACATTTCATTTCAGTTCTCTCTCTCTCTCTCTCTTTCAATATCTCTCTCTCTCTAATAAAAAAAAACTATACATGCATGGATGTAGATCACTCACATTGATGTAACTCTAGAACACTCACCACACACACACAATCACATCACTTCTCATCAAACAAAGAATTGTTGCCAAAAAGCTCCTGCAAAACAATGAAATTGAAATTAGGAAACCCTAAAAACAATAAGGAATAAAGAGAGAGAGAGAGAGAGAGAGAGAGAAAGAAAGAAAGTCATACTAACATCTTTTGGAGGCCAAACTTGGCCTATGAGACAAAAACCATGTACGTGTAGTAACCCTGTGTAGAAAATGAAATGAAATAAAAGTATATCGCTACACAAAGCTATATAGGGTTGGCAAAGGTTGGGGAGACATGGCTCTGACTCTGCAGGTAGTGGCCACCTAATACTTGGGGGATCCATAATGTGAGTGACTAAAAACCCCTAGCTACTAGTGATGGGTGGAGGTGGGTGTAGTATGTGGTACATCGGTGGTGGTCTGAGTGCCTCTTGAAGGAAGGCAACCCAGGGGGTGGTGGTACATGTATGCTCCATCATGTGGTCATAGGTTGTCCTCATGCAAGAGAGAGAGAGAGAGAGAGAGAGAAAGAGAGAGAGAGAGAGACAGAGAGAGAGAGAGTGAGGGAGTGCATCACTTACCAAGATGCAAGAGAGAGAGACATGTGTGTGTGTGCAGAGAGAGAGAGGTGTGTGTATGGAGTGAGAGGAGGGTGGATGTGTGTGAGTGGAGAGGCAAGAAGTAGGGGGGGCAGAGTGTATTGTGAGATGGAAGTGGTTCATGTGCATATTTGAGTGAAAAGACAGACGAGTCAGATTTTGGGTTCAAAATAGTGGACTAGTCGGCTTTCGGGTTTCGGTTTATTAAACCCGACATCGATATAGGCATTGGTATATGCATCGGTATAACTGTCAGTATAAGTGTTGGTATAAGCATCGATATTTGCCAATGCATTACCGGTGCATATACTGATGCTTTTACTAATGATTATGCCCTTGGCTATACCAAAACCAGGTTTTTAACATTTCCCCGAGAATCTTCCAACCTTATACCAATGCCATGGATGACTATCGGTATGGCTAGCATCAGTATGACCTTGATATGCTATAGTGATGTTTCAGATGGGATACAAGGTCTTTGCCAAGGTCATGGCCAACCGAATTATAGGCCATCTTCATTCATGGATCTATGAAGATCAGAAGGTATTCATTGAAGGACGGTCCATCCTCAAAGCAACGATTGATATTTGGGAAGGTATTGATTATGAAAAGGAGTTTGGCTAGAACATGCTCTTCCTTAAACTAGATTTTGATAAGGCATATGATAGGCTAGAACTAGACTTTATCCTAGTACACTCGTGAAGGATATTGACTATGGCCCCAAGTTTAGAAAAATGGTTTCCATGCTCCTAGGAAATGCCTTAGTTTGGATAAAACATCAATGGCCAACTCTCCTAGTCTATCTACCAAAAGTGATGTACCAGGCAAGGATGTCCATGTGACCCTTTGATTTTTGCCATCTGCTAATAGTCTTAGATATGTGGTTGATAGTTAGGTGCAATTCTTGCTTATTCATGGTCTTTCCCTCCCCTTTGGCCACAACCAGGTGGCTCTAAGTCTTTTTGCTGATGAAACTAATGTGTTCTTATAGAACAAGTCAAGATGCCTCTCCAACTTTTGGGAGTGCCTTGATACTTTTTGTGAACCCTTTCCTTGAAGAATAAACTACTTTAGAAACGTCTTCCATTTGCTTCTTGGTCTATCACCACACATTCTTCTTGACCATGGGTGTCAGGAGCTCCCCTTTGGTCAAGTCTTTTGTCTATTGGCCATCCTAATGGATTTTAAAGTTTTGTTGGGACAACGTTGGAATTGGGTTCTGACCAAGGTCGATAAGAAAATTTTCTACTAGATGGTTATGCATGTTAATGTGGCGGGGAGGCCAATGGTAATTACATGTTCCTTATCTCCTCAATTTTCTAGCTTGCTAGAGATCTAGCAATAAGGAAAACATGCAGAAATTTCATGTGGATGGGAGATCCCAATAGGAGAGTATGTAGAAAATCCAATGGAGTATTTTATGCTAGCCCAAAGGAATTTTTTGGCTTAGGTATGTGGAAAACTTGGCCAAAGTTTCCGGCCAAAAAGATGCTTAAAGCATGGAGTAATGACAAAACCTCATGGGCCAAACTATTATTTGGAAACAATGATCACCTTTCTCTCATAGGTCTCCCTAGATGGAGAGAACTTGACTTAATCGCTCTTCTATTCTTCTCTATTCCCAATTGCTCTTAAAGGATTGGATCTGGTGTGCTCCTTATGAAATGGGTAAAATAAAATGAAACCATTATGCACCATCAAGATTGATTGAAAGTGGGATATGTTATATTCCAGAGATGTACATGCTTGGAGGAACGAGAAGTTCCTTGCTCAGGGGATAGCCAAGGCCAAAAGCCAGAGAGTTCATACGAGGTGCCTACTCATGATGGCCAAATGAGTAGAGGGACCTTAGAGAGAACTCTAGATGGTGACTAGGCAAGGGCTAAGGTCATCATGAGTAGAGGGACCTTAGAGTTCTCTCTAAGGTCCCTCTACTCATGATGGCCAAATGAGTAGAGGGACCTTAGAGAGAACTCTAGATGGTGACTAGGTTGGGAGGTGAGTCTCAGGCATGTCATTCTCGACTTCTCA
Source organism: Ceratopteris richardii (assembly GCA_020310875.1). Taxonomy (NCBI): domain Eukaryota; kingdom Viridiplantae; phylum Streptophyta; class Polypodiopsida; order Polypodiales; family Pteridaceae; genus Ceratopteris; species Ceratopteris richardii. The sequence goes on along the minus strand of CM035431.1, from coordinate 132,877,496 downwards.
CAATTGGTATCAGAGCCGAGGGAGAGAGAGACCTTGGAGGAGAAAGAGCTTGATGGAGATGAAGAAGAATGGAAAACAACCATGCTATTTTTGAACATCCTCATTATCTCCAAGAGCGCGCTTCCATGGGGGGATTGAAGGTCGAGTAGCCTCACGGAGGGGTCAAAAAACATCGCGCCATATTCAGAAAGAGTTTTTAGTCTAAAATGACTCCGAAATTCAACGACGTCGAATCAGCCACGCAGCGGATTCGAACTCTGAACCTTAGGCACCTCATGTAGCTGAGCTAACCACGTGACCATTCAAGGGAGTGCTCACGCATCGCGGAAATTTTATATAATCCAGTACAGTTCAGACGGACATTCGAGCAGTCTCTACAGATAAGTGTTCAATCTTTCATAATCTTTCTTACACACACATGCTTTAAGTGGCCTACCCCAAAGATTGCAATCGATAGCTATGGTTGTGAGAGAAAGAGAAGAAAGATAGAAAGAGAGAAGGAGAAGAAGGATGAGAAAGAGAGAAAACAAGAGAGATAGAGAAAGAGAAAAGATGGAGAAAGATATAGAGATAGAAATGAACAAAAAGAAAAGATAGAGAGAAAGAGAAGCGAAGAGATAAATTTCAAGAGAGATAGAGAAAAGTAAAGAGATAGAGAGAAAGAGAAGCGAAGAGATAAATTTCAAGAGAGATAGAGAAAAGTAAAGAGATAGAGAGAGAAGAAGAGAATGAAGAAGGGAGAAAGAGAGGAAGTAGAAAGAGAGAGAAGAGAAAGAGCAAGAGATAGCGAGAAAAGATTAAAGAAAGAAAGAAAGAGAAGAGAGAAAGAGAAGAAATAGAGATAGAAAGAAAGAGAAAGAGAAGATTCTGAAGGAGAAAAGAGAGAGATAGAAAGAGAGAAGCCAAGAGAGAGAGAGAAAAAAAATAAAGAGATAGAGAGAAAGAGATAGAAAAAGAGAAGTAGACAGAAAGAGGTAAACAAAAATGAAGGAGCAAGAATATGGATGAAAAAAAAAAGAAAAAGAGAGAAGATGGAAGTGAAGAATAGAGAGAGAATGAGAAAATTAGAAAGAGAGAGAAGAGTAAAGAAAGAGAAAAAAAAAGCAAGATTAGCATACCTACCTTCACAAAAATGGACATAACTCTCTCATATGATATCCAAATTGGATATATCAACTTGGGATAGGGAGTAGACTTCAAGGGCTTTCCAATGAGTGGCTGGAAGCTCTCATTCGATAATTATAAACCACCTGTAGAGAGCATTTAATTCTCTGCATATCATTTCAAAGAGGCATGCTGCCCACTTACCTAGCTTCATTGTTTTGGCCATAACTTCCTCATAGAATGTCCAAATCAAATAATTCAACTTGGTATAGATTCTACACTTCAAGAAATTTCTTTTGACTGTTCATAATCCATATTTGGACCATTGAAAGCCATCTTTGTACAAGCTTTTAGATGGCTATTGACTATCGAGAAACCCTTTTTGAGTGAATTGAGTGTTCGATTATGATAATTATGAGTTTTTAATACTATTTTGAACCATTTTGGATAGGAATGAATTGCTTTTCATACATTTGCATCATATTTTTTCTCTCAAATAAATTCATTTGCATACTCCTCGCATCAAAATTTATAATTTTGCATTGTATTCTCTTCCAGTTTTATGAAATTAATATTGGAATGTGCATGAAACCTAGTCTTTTACATGAATTCATTTATGCACATGAAGTTAAACTAACTTATGTTGATTCATAAAAGAATGCACACGTTGTTGTTTGTGTGTTTTAGAATCTTTTGCAGGTATTGAAGAAAAAAAAAAAAGACATGGTTATGAGGGCGTGTAGTGCCCAACAACACATTTTGGCAAAGTTTCCTTTTTGCAGGTTTCTGGAGTAAAGAGAGTGGTTTGCCAACCACTAGGTTGTTGCCTATCATTGTAAAGACTACTATTATTTTTTTTCAGGCTTCATTTTTCCTGTCGAAATGCTGCCAAAAATTTTGTAGCCACATGGCGTTATATGTCATGTGAGAACTAGAGTGATGTTGTGTCGTGTGAGAGAGGAAGTCTTCTGTCAGCATAGCTAAAAGCATATAATTTTATTGAAGTAGAGAATAAAATGCATGAGTGAATGCATGTATACATAGACGATATGATTGCTAGAAAGTTGAAGTGCATGATGCATTTTCCGTTTATAGAAGATCACTTTCATGTATCACCACGACTGGTTAGGGTGAGCATGAGGTATGTGACCGAGGCACCAGGCATAGGCTAATTATGCCTTTAGAAAGTAAAAGATAAGGTATATACATCAAGAGCAACTAAGATGTGTTTTTGACTAGTAGCGCTTAAGCGCATAAACTACTTTTCATGCAAGTATATGTACTTGATATAGACACATATCTCGAGTCAGCACAAGAGTGCTATGATTATGATAATCAATACAAGTATTAAGTGTTTGTATATGATTGTTTGCGGTGAGGTTAATGAATGTGCAGAAAGCACAATAATTAGAATAACATCCATAGATATTCACTTTTACCAAAAAATGGATACTATGTAAAGAGTTGATTTTTCAACGAGAGGATTTGGATGATTATTTGGTTTGCATTGATCTAGATGATCGTTATATGCATGGATACATCTCCATGTCATAATCCATCCAAGATAATGAATGAGTTTATTTAATCATAAGGATTAACATGTCTCGTCATTTTTAACTTTGAAAAGAATTGATCGAGCAAATAGTTAGTGAGGTAGCAGCCTCATAGAGATTTGGATGCTACTCTTTGTGGGAATGCCCAAATTTATTGAAATTTTGAGGGCACGTAGCTCTTAAGCTTATATTTAATCTGACCAAGTTTCAAGTAATTTGGAGACTTCTAGATAGGTCAAGTGACCTCTACACTAAAAGTGCTGCTACTAGAGGTAGAGGCTTGAAACAAGTGACATGGGCTTGTTACAAAGGGCATTTCTCTTTATTGGTAGATCCAAATGGAATGATTTTTGTTGGAAATAAAAGCTTGATATATGCACTTTGTGCATACTAAGCTTCATTATTTTTAGAGATAATTATAAGTTCAAATAATCTCTGCACATGAAAGTGCAGCCTCTGGAATTTGTGAAATGAACAGAGACCATGTCACCTAGAGGTGATTGGTTCTCTTAGCTTGTTTACTCAAATTGAATGATTTTTTATTCTAACATTAGCTAACCATCTCCCGATGGTGTGTATAAAATTTCAATATGAAATGGTTCTCCATTTAAGAGGTACAAAGAAAAGAGTGAAATTTAGCCTTTGTAAAGTTTTAAAATTTTGCAAGTATAGAGGCTTAGTATTTTGGTCATTGTGGAAGATCCAAATGTCCAAATACTATGAAACTTATATCAATAAAATTAGATGGTAGTAGCTATATGCTATTAGAATTGGAAGATATTGGACATCATTTGATAAGTCAAAGGATCTATTCTTCTCAGACCAATCTCTGGCGAGGATTTTCCAAAGAGTGATACATGTGTCTGATGAGCACATGATATTTTCCTATTAGAAACTCCAATTTCAAAAATTTTTGTTGGAGAATCTACTCCAGTATAGACCCTATGCTATAATCAAAATTCAAGGATTTTGGAAGTCTTCTTCATAGTTAGAAAATATTATAAAAATGCAGTAATTTTGTGAGATCAAACTAGATAAGTGGATCTAGATTTGGGCACAAAGAAAATGTAATTTGGAATTTGTGTGATGAGTCTAAGGGCTTCAAGAAGATGACCCTGTACATTTTCAGAGTTGGTCATCAAGTGTTCGACCCTTCTAGTAAAATCGTCATAAAACTCTGAGAAAATATCCAAATCAAGGTCTTTTTGTGCTAATTAAAGCTTGAGAAAAGCTACAAAAGTCTGGAAAGTTTCATAGATTTTGGATGAGTAGAAGTTAGTTAAAAGTAAGATTTAATCTGCTGTTGTTGGAAATTGTTTATGCAGGAGGCATTGTTGAAAGGAAAAGACTTTTCATAGGTTTTTTATGATATTTTTTGAGATGGTGTGATCACCATGGGCTAGATATGCTCTAGATATGTGTTTATTGAGCATTGGTTTTTGGTGACCATTCTCAGTAGGACAGAGGAGACTCTATCAAAATTTTCAAGAAAATATATAGTGCCATGAGAGCATGGAATAGGAGAACTTAGCTAGTTGTTCTCATTTCAATTAATTGGATTCATACAAGTGGTATAAATTCCAATTTATTGTGAGTCAATATTTGATTCAAGATGATTTGATATTTGATGCAAGCCGCATCCTTCACAACTCTAGTTGAGTTGATTTACTAAATAGTTTCTCAATTCTCAACTCAAGATGAGTTGATGCTATAGATAGTTATGAGTGATAGAGTCATAGGAATGACTCTGTTCTTTCCATCGAGGGAAGGAAACACTTCATGATTTCATTATATTATTTATGGTTGTGAGTACACTTCATGATTTCATTACATTGTTTATGGTTGTGAGTATTGACCAAGTTATTCTTATTATTTTTGAGAGAAGTGTTCGACTTTAATCTCATACACACATCTATGTGGAGTATAAAGTTGGTGGTATGGGACATCAAACTTTGTATTCTACCTAGGTGTAGGATAGATGGTATGAGAGAGAAGTCTCTGAGATTGTAATTTTTTTATGATTTGGAGTTCATTTATATGATCTTCTAGTATCATCTTATTATTAGACAACAGAGGGGCAGTTGAGACAGTCACTCTGTATGTGATCGCAAACAAGGCAAGTCTGAAGGCAAGTAGCCTAGAAACGAAAAGGCAAGGTTTGCACATAAGAACTATGAATAGGCAATTGCATTCAGAAGAAATTCACAGAGTACGTACTACTTTATTTGATATGCTTGAGAATAGGCCATGGTTCATACATAGTGTGTATGAGGTGAGCTAGATGCTTAGCCTAGTGGGCTATGAGTGTGCACACATCTACTTACAATTTTTCACAGTATTTAGTGGACTCATATTATGGTCCTCATTATATCTGGGAGTGTCAGATTATTACAGTAGTTTACTTGAGACACCTCATTCCTAGTTAGGAATGATTTGATCATAGCGATGATCAGATGGTGATCATGAATAAAGCAAGTTTCATCCACTTGGAACATCTTGCATGCTAGTATTGAGAAGGTGGTGGTAGTTCCACTAGTTGCTATACTTTCTTAGCATGCCTTCACTTGGCATAACGAACTTAGTTCCAGAGAGTGGATTGGGATTTACTTTATATGAGACATATTTTGGTTCGTAGTTGGGATTATTATATATGATAGATTGAGATTTAGATCCATAGTTTGGATGTGATTGATTGAGATCTTAGTCCATAGTTTGGATGTGATAGATTGATATCTTGGTCCATAGTATAGATCATTGATAGATGGATATATTGATATCCATAGTTCATAGATTGACATATTGATATCTTGGTCCATAGTCGAGATCATTGATAGATTATCATCTTGGATTCACAGTTTGGATCATGATGAGATTTTCTTTAGTTTTATTTCATTTCAGTGAGTAAATCAAGCAGATTTACTTGATCTTCGAGATAAAACACTACTTGGAAAAGATTTCTATTTCTTTTTAGTATTCTTCCACAAAGAGTTGGACATAGTCAAATTATTTTAGATGAGCATAGTATTTTATTACTCCAGTGGAGTAAGTGATTTTACAGGATTGTACCATATGACAAGCTGTCAGTGGGTATTTTAGGGAGATAAAGGCAAGTTGCCTATGTCTCTACAGGTGACAAGCCATCACAAGTTAGTGGTCAAGGTCTAGGCATAGGGAGTCCGAGGATATTCCGAGTACTTATGATGCGCACATATGGACTCATTGGGCCTCAGAGGGATTCCTATAGTATGCCCAAGGCAAGGACTACTATTTGTTGGTGGAAATGCTAGATATAAAGCACAGAGACTAGTTGTCTACTTTTTGAGCATCTAGTATTTCAAACACCTAGCACACTCTACTCTTATTATTTGGAATCACAGATTTCGATTCCTAGGTTTATAGCTCCTTCTATATCATTGAGGACAATGATCTTTAGAAGGGGGAGAGAGTGTTATATTCCAGATATGTACATGCTTGGAGGAACGAGAAGTTCCTTGCTCGAGGGATAGCCAAGGCCAAAAGCCAGAGAGTTCATACGAGGTGCCTACTCATGATGGCTAGATGAGTAGAGGGACCTTAGAGAGAACTCTAGATGGTGACTAGGCAAGGGATATGAATAGGTTGGGAGGTGAGTCCCAGGCATGTCACTCTCGACTTCTCACAGGATATGATAATCTGACAGCATGAACTCGTTTGGTTCCCAATTATTGGTATCAAGAGAGTTGAGTCTAAGAACCTTTAAAGATCCAAACATCTCTTGAACAAAGAATTTTGCATGTTGCAAGATAAAAGACATTGGATGAGATTTTAGAATATTGATCCATTTTGCAAAGTTGACTTCAAAGAGTGGTGCCTGTTAAGACATAAAATCAATGTTTGGCATGAAGAGGAGGTTTGCCCCTTGCTTGATGAGTAACCCCTGTTATTGGAAGGGGTGAGCTGACATAATATCAACAAAATGGAGAAGAGTTCTAGAATCAAATGGAACTTGGATTATCACATCTCACTTTATAAGAAATGGTGTGTTTCCTTGTCATGGATAAGATGGAAAGTCAAGTTCAAGGACCTATGGCACCGTCTTATATCAAGAACAAAAAACCAATGCTTATGTGGAAAATACTCCATAGAGGAATTTGGAACAATGTCAAAGAAAATAAAATTTGTGATGCACCCCCATGGTGTAAGCATTTCATGAGCAATAGAGATGATTTGGGTCACCTCTTCTTTTCTTGCCTGAAGAGTTTATAGACTTAGCTTTGCCCTAACAAACTTCTTGTGCTTCAATATCAAGTGAATTGGAAGCAGACCCTCCTTGGCAAAGTGATTCAATGCTCATGTGCTTTGTGGAATGACATGAGGGGAAAGTATTTTAGAAGCTTAGGAAAGAAAGATATGTGGAAAACTTTTATAGGAATCCTAAAGAGTGATCGATCAAGAAATCTCTAGTTTGACTTGATAGAGGGATCTGAGATTGTAAGATTCCGCTTCCCCCCACCCTTTTAGACACCATACATTGTTCATTCTAGAAAAGAAAAAGCTGAAAAAACAAGTGGGTCCTCCACAAAGAGACTAAATTGTTATAAATCTTCTTTGTAATCATCTCTAATGTGTTGGATTTTGAGGCTTGTGGAAGCACGTGAACATCACAAGGAAGAAGAAGAAGATTGGAGCACAACACACAATACTGAATGTATTACCACTAGAATGTAAAAAGATAAGTAACCCGTTAGGGCAATAGGTGTATATACAAGCTGAGGGAAAAAACCTCCTTTGAAGGGGGAAAAAAGTGCCCCGATGGCCCTAGAGTGTTCACACATATCACTACCTAAATATATCAACAAATCTCCCCTGGGAGTGATGCGGTGAACAAGGAGCTGGCACTCATGTATAAGGAAGTGCCAAGCTATGTGGAAACAATCCACAAAAGGAAGTAAGCCTAAAGCTTTGTAGAAAGCTTCAAACTTCTCCCTAGGTAGAGCCTTCGTGAAAAGGATTGCGATGTTCTCTTGCATGGGCACATATGCCAAGCTAATCTCTCTAGCAGAGAATCTCTCCTTGACATAATGATAATGCACCTCAATGTGCTTAGTGCAAGCATGGAACACAGGGTTCCTTGCCTTGGTTGCATTTAATCGATCGAATAATAAAAAAATATTGAATATGTTCATTTTATTCGCGGTTATCCGAAGAAACACCAAAAAAAAAGGGAGACAGATAATTTTTTGATCAAAATGCTTTGGATAAACAAGCCTTTCAATCAAAATTTCTTTCTAGTGAAAGTGCTTTTGATCGAAAAGAAATTTCTAGCAAAAAATATAGATTTTTAGATTCGATCAAAATTCTCATTCCATGCATGCTTCATTGCTATTCTAGAGAGGTTTAAGCCTACCATTTCTTTCATAGAGAGCTTCCTTCACCATATCATTGAGGTATTGATTTAATTTTTATTTATTGTTTATTTTATTTTTTTGTTCACTGTATCATGCATATTGTATGATTCGCATACACATCTCTTACATATGCCTGATTTTTATTTATATAATTAGTTTTGTGTCTTTTAATCATCAATTGTATACATGTTTGACTTGCGAAAGAATTTCTTACTTGTATACATTGATGAAAAAAATTAACAAAAAAACCACTACTATGATTGTCTAACTCGCTACATCGATTCTTACTCCCACAATAGTATAGGACACAACAATAGATCTATTGAGATTGTTTGAATCGCCACCTTGGTTCCTACTCTCTCAATAGTATAGGGAGTGTGTAGGGACTATTGTGATTGTCTGATTGTTTGACTCCTACTCTCCCAATAGTCACTTAGATTCCGATGAGAATACTTAGTGTAGGTCACAAGGTGTATAGAAACTATTGTGATTGTCTGATTCTTTGACTCTTACTATAACAATAGTCACTTAGATTCCAATGATAATATTTAGTGTAGGTCACAAGGTGTATAGAAACTATTGTGATTGTCTGATTCTTTGACTCTTACTATCACAATAGTTATATACAATCATGTGACAAAACTCTTACATTCTTAATAGTTACATAGATTCACTTCAAGATTATAATTACACTTTCTATTTAATTATAAATCTACTTATTTAACTATCCATATGTCTATCATTCATGTACACATAATATTGCTTTATTTATCCATACACTTACTGATAGTCTATTTTTTATTTTTGCATACATGGTAGGTAAAATAAACAAGCAGGCGTGAAAATTTTCAGAAGAATTTGTGTGCTCCTACATGTATCAAATGAGAGAAGATGAAATCACTGTAGCCATGGACACATCTAATTACAAAGATTTCATTGTGTAATTATCTAGAACAACATTTATTAATATTGAAGATAAATTTAGCAGTGTGTCAGGTGGAGCATATGTATTAGATGAGTAAAGGTCAAAAGAGCTTACATGTATCTTTGGATAGATCATCAAAGTAGCACAGACATTGGTAGTGGATATCACCAGTATGCCCAGATTCATTGATAAAATTAAATTTATTGATTTACATTATCAAAAAATGAAGAGAGGAAAGCGATTAAAATCAGACACGACTGAACACCTTGTGAGAGCACAGGTAGATCCAAATATAAGAGATACATATGTGAATATGGGAGATCAAACATCGAACAATCTTTGTTTGCTCCCATATTCCTCTATTCTTTTTGAAGATGTAGCTCTCCTAGGGGAAGGACAATATGGAATTATCCATAAAGTGAAAGTGGCAGGATACTCAGAAGTGAAAGTATGGCCCCCGAATTAAAATTTTTGGTTTTAGTCTAAAGTCACTACAGGACAAAATAGGGAGTCGTTGGCTACCCACTTCTGAAGACAATCTTGGGACATCGAAGTGAGCACCAAGATACTCTTGCACTTATGAGCGTATGTGAATCGACACACTCAAATCAAGGCAAGGACTATTCTTGGACAATTCTAAGTGTAAGCAAGAGTGAGCATAGTCTAAGGGAAGCAAGAGAGAGAAGTGCAAGAGACACACAGTGTGCGACACAGAGAAGTGAAGTGCAAGGTGTGCATGAAGAGTGACCAAGGAAGTGTGCAGAGGAGTGTTAAGCTAGTCCCCCAAGGATCCCAAGGTCTCATTGCAGTGTGCGCATGCCGACAGAAGGTGTCCAGCCCTCCCCCTTATTGGAAGCTTGGTGCAAGGTGTGCACAAGTGCAGGCTTGGAGAAGGTGGAGGTTTGGTGCAGAGGAGTCCGGCAACAACAAGACTTCACAAGACTTTGGGTATTTGGTATTTTGTAATTGAGCACTCTGTGGGATTTTGCATAGGAGCATTTTAGTGTATTGTGCATCCCCATTGTAATTGTCTTATTATAATCAATCGGTAGAGGCTTCCAGTGTGTATTTTCTCTTCTTGCCTTTCCCTTTTCTCCTACAAATACTCAAATCCCTTCTTGTCCAAGAATCCCCCAACACAATAATCATGTCTTTCATTACAAAAAAACTTGTGTATTCAGTGTTTTCTTGACTCAATAACTTTTTGCAGTAAACCGATCAAAAGATGATGATGCCTCTGAGAGTCTTCCATATTTGCTCTCATATACATCCATAGAAAGTTGTAAATTTTTCACTAGGTAGCTTTGAAGAACATTTTTCTGTTGGTAAATATGTCACTCTACCCAAATTGCATAATCTAATATAAGCATGTTGATCTTCAAAATGCAACAAGATGGTGCCTTGATGGAGATCGTTGTGGGATATATTACAAGTGTGTACTGATATTTTTTGTAATAAGTCGTTGATCAGCTTCCAAATGTTTGTCTTCACGGTTGTTATGCCTCCTTCTATGTCCTTCACACCTCTACTTCGTGGTATGTTTAGGTACTCATTCTTTCTAGCTACATGTCCAATGTACCACCATTCCAAAATTTGAAGATAAGGCACGGGCCTTTGCTACATTAGGGGAAAAAATGAACCCGACATGGGCCTTTTAGATTAAGGAGTCATTAGTGATGGACCAATGAGAAGAGGGTGGTGGACACAGTTTAGTTCTTAATCACATAGACTAGGCATAGGCTTCCCTTGTTTTTGTGTGGTCAAAGAGGAAGAAACCACCTAGAACTTGTGGTTTTATCCATTTAAATGGTTTTGAAAGTATTGGAAATGAATAAGATCCCTTTATTTGGCTCAAAGATCTAAAGGTTCATGTTGAATAACCAAAGTCAAGGTGCAAGTGCACTTGGGCATTTGGATTCCTTTTATATCCAATGGATAAGATTGATTTCCTTTTCAAAAAGGAACCTTTGTTTATGGGCCCTTGGATTTTCTTTGCATCTGATGGCTGAGATCTGTAGCCTCTTCAAAAAGGCGCCTTGGATCCTAACCATTGGATCCTATCTTGATCCAAAGGTCCAGAATGATTCCCATGAAGAGAAGTGTGCCTTTTATCCTCCTCCCTTGGATTTCTAGCAGATCCGATGGCTCATATCACATATGAAAATGAGATCAGCCCCAAATGCGGGGATCCGTTGGAAGGAACCTTTGTTTATGGGCCCTTGGATTTTCTTTGCATCTGATGGCTGAGATCTGTAGCCTCTTCAAAAAGGCGCCTTGGATCCTAACCATTGGATCCTATCTTGATCCAAAGGTCCAGAATGATTCCCATGAAGAGAAGTGTGCCTTTTATCCTCCTCCCTTGGATTTCTAGCAGATCTGATGGCTCATATCACATATGAAAATGAGATCAGCCCCAAATGCGGGGATCCCAAATGTGCATATTCACTTGCGAGAGATTGTCCCTACTCCCATGGATTGTCAGACCACCTCTCTCTTACCTCGCATGATCCTTTTCAAGAAGGCATCTTAGATCCTATCCATTGGATTCTTGCTTCGTCCAAGGCTAAGAGTGATGCCCATGTAGAGAAATGCGCCTTTTATCCTTGTCCCTTGGATTCATAAAAGATCCAATGGATTATATCATATCCAAAAATAACATCAGCCCCAAATCCAAGGGTCCCTTGGATTAAGGTCAATCCAATGGCCCAAAAACATGTAGAGGGTGTGCATTTTTTATCCCTAAGATTGTCCCCACTGGTCTTCTCTCTCTAGCCCTTCATCCACTTTAATCTTGGCCATCAATTTCAAGCATCCAAAGGCCACAAAATATTTTCTTTGAGAATTCAAATAAAATAGTATATAAAATATTATTTTATTTCAGAATACCACTAGTGGGTTTTCTCTAATGACAATCTCCGTGTTTAAGCATTTTAATCCCTAAAAATTAGGAATCCTTACAAGGCCCATGCATAGTTCCTTTTTTCCCCTAATGATGGTGTCTAGCTAATCCAAGTGGACTAATAATTCCACTGTGCATAACAGATAATATGTGGCTTCATTCATGGCTTCATTCTCTCGCGTTTGTATACCTTTACATTTTCCTTTTAACTCTTCAAATGTGCACATAAGGGAGGGTTCACCTGAACCTTCCAAAACACTTTAAAAAACACTTTGAACTTTATGGAAATTAGAGAAATACCTCTACAACCTGCAACCCACTTTCTCCAATTTACCCTTTGTGGACAATTAATTGTGCACTATCTGTGCAATTTGACACCTGCACTTTAGCACTTTGACTTTGCACCTAATGACTTTGACCTTGACTTTGTTGACTTTGACCTTTTGACTTTGATTGTGGTTGACTTTGACCGTGGTTGACTTTGACCAATATGACTTTTATGGGCTCAACAGTTGCCCACCACCTAATGGGCTCTCCGTCCCGGAGAGCTATAGCCAAAAATTTGAGCATATAGGACACCATGATTCTGGAGCTACAAAATCTTGAAGAGGACACCTGAGCAGCAACCAATTCCACTAGAAGCAGGAGAGAACAAGCACCACAGAAGAAGCAAAAGTGGGATTCTGTAATGGAAAAGCAAAGGGAGGCAATGGGATGGTAGAGAGGAGGGGGATGGGAGGGTTGAGGGGGCTGAGATGGATGGGGCAGGGAGGGGTAAGGATGTGGCTGGGCAGAAGGGAAAGGGGAGGGTGAGGGAGTAGGATGATGGGGTGTGGAGAGGTTAAAAATGACCAAACAGTAGATCTACAGAGGGTGCATACGAGAAATTATGAAACATAAAGTAAGACAAAGTGAAAAGAGACCATATGGAAAATGTGGTGAATTAAAAACATGTGATAAATGTCCACAAAGCATGTGGGTTTTGACCAAAAGTCAGAGAAAAGGTGGGATTTTGGAAAAATTCATGCAAAAAATGAATCCAGAGGTGCCAAAATACATGAAAATGACTCCAAATCTGAAAAAAATGCCATCTGAGGCAGGATCCAGAGCCGAAAGGTTTGAACTAGGAAAAATAAATAAATAAATAACTTATATATATATATATATATATATATATATATATATATATATATATATATATATATATATATATATATATATATATATATATATATATATATATATATATATATATATATATATATATTATTTGCATAATTTATAAAAAAACGTAAAATATGGCTTCCTTTTTTTTTTAATTAATGAACGCCTCTGATCTGAAAGAAAAATAAAAGAAAATAAATAAAAAGGAAATTGAAATAAATCAATAAAAAATATATATATATATATGTATAAATAAAAGAAATAAATAAATTAAATAAAATAAAAATAAAACAAAGTAATAATAAAAATAATAAAAAAAAAAACGGGGGGGGTGGTGTGAGAACCGTGGGGGGGGGGGGGGGGGGGAGGGGGGGTGTCTCAGAACCGGGGGGGCGGGGGGGGGTGGGGGGGGGGGGGTGGGAGGGGGAGGGGTGTGGGGCAGAGAGAGAGAGAGAGATTTTTTTTTTGAATTTCCATCTTTTTTTATATTTCAAGAAATATCTCCTAAGCGGAGGGGTTATTTATTTATTTATTTATTTATTTTTTTTGGTAGAAAAATGCCCAAAAAATAGAAAAAATGCGAGAAAAATTCCAAAAATTACCCGAAAAAATCCAAAAAAATTCTGGAAAAATTCTCAAAAATTCTCTACAAGGTCGAGGGCAATTTTCTCAATCAAAACCACAGAGGGCTTCCTTTATCCTTCTAATTTGGCAAGAAAAAAACTATTGGAAGTGAAGAAAACGTCTAGAAAAATTGCTAAAAATTGCTGAAAATTTCCCAAAAAGTCCCAAAAATTTCCAATAATTGTATTTTTGCGGAGGTTATGAAATTCCTTCTAAATTTGCTAAAAACTCAAGGAACAAGCATGAAATGGATAAAGAAAACTACTAGAACTAAAACAAAATGAAATGAGAAGGCTATGTACAACCTGGACAGATTTTGCAGTTCCAGGTGATCCATAATTCGTGACCAGTGGCAAGGCCTCTCCTTTTAGGGTCTCTAACTTCAGAGCACCCCAATTCAGAATTGTTTTAACTCGATAAGTTCCTTCCCAATTTGGAAGCCATTTCCCTCTTACTTGTGTTTGAAGATGAGGTCTATGGAGAAGAAAACTAACATGCCTGGCTCTATGTTGTTGTTCCACAGATTTGGATCATGTGCCTCCTTCCTCTTCATCTGAGTCTCAAGCAATTGTTTTGTTGCTAGTAGACGTATCTCCTCCACTTTATGCAGTGCTTCAAGCCTTTGAGAGACACCACAATCTTTCCTTCCCTACATGAATGCCACTTTAGGTGATCCATGTAAAAATTCAAAGGGCTCAGTTGGAAATATGCCATAAACCAGTTGGAATGGAGAATAACCCGTGGCCTCTTTATAAGCTAACCTGTATGCCCATACGGTACCTTGATATGCAATGCCCTAGGAAGTGGGCTGTAACATATAGTCCTTCCTTAACATGGAAACTAATACCTTATTTGTTGATTCAGCCTGTCCATTAGCTCTTGGATAGTAGGCACAAGAAGTCCTATGTAGAATTCTATACCTGTTGAAGATTTCCTGTAGCACCTTATTCACAAAATGAGTACCCTGGTTTGTACAAATTTCAAGTGGACATCCAAACCTGCAAATGATGCTACTGTAAATGAAATCAGCAACGGTTTGGGCACTGCAGTCACGGGAGGCAATAGCTTCAGTCCATTTTGTCGCATAGTCTATGGCTATCAACAAATACTTCTCTCTTTTTGGAATCGATGGAGGGTAGATAGGCCCTACAAAATCTAACAAACACTTTTCAAATGGTTGCCAAGAAGTGGAAATAATCAATGGATTATGCCTCTGCTTGGTGGGTTTAGGTCCGCACCTCTCGCAAACATCACATGCTTTTCCCTAGTCATCCACATCTTTGAATAATGTAGGCCACCATAAACCAGCATCAAGGATCCTCTGACTCATGATATGCCCTGAAAGGTGTCCACCACCTATTTCTTCATGTGCCGATCGAAGGACTTCCCTCACTTCTTCTTCTTCCAAGCACTTCCTAAACCTGTTGTCCTTTCCTTGTCTATATAATTTATCTTCAATGAAAGTATAAGGTCTGCTCTTGATTAGCAGTCTCTTTCTTTGCACAGCATTAGCCTTCTCTGGATACACTCCAGTTTTAATGAAATTTGTGATATCATAATACCAACCTTGAGCTTGTACAGCGAACAGATTTGCATCTAGAAAGTCGTCATTGACTCCACTAGCTTGATCCATCATATTGATTTTGGATAGGTGATCCACCATAACATTTTCTTTACCTGGTTTATGGACTACATAAAAATCAAACTCTTGGAACAACAATAACCACCTCCACATTCTACCAGTGGCTTGTGGTTTGTTGACCAAGTATTTTAGTGGTTGATGGTCTGTTATAATAACAAATTTTACTCCTAGTAAATAATGACGAAATTTTTGGACAACAAAAGCCATGGCTAGGGCTTCCCTTTCTGTAGTGATGTAATTCCTTTTAGCCTTGGTCAAAATTCTACTAGCATATTGAATTGGTCTGTCCACCTTAAATTCTTCACTGGGTTGGGTCAAAACTGCCTCCACTGCATAGGCACTAGGATCTACATGTATATGAAAGATTTTTTACCACTCAGGTGTGATCAAAATGGGAGCAGACACTAACCTTGATCGTAATGTTTGATATGCTTTTTCCTCCTCTTCTGCCCATTTAAAAGGTATTTCTTTATCGCTAAGTCTAGCCAGTGGTCTGGCTATCTTTGCATACATTTTTTTAAACCTTCTGTGGTATCCAGTATGCCCCAAGAAACTCTGAATCTCTTTAGGAGATTTAGGTTTAGGCAACTTTAATATAGAAATGATTTTGTCAGGATCTGGGGCCATACCTTTAGCCGACACCACATGTCCTAAGAGAGTTCCTTCTGTCACAAGGAAATGACATTTGTTTGGGTTGAGCTTTAGCTTAGTCTCCCTGCATCTCTTAAAAACATTCTGCAGTTGTCGCAAGTGATGGTCCAAACAATCTAAAGGAGTCTCCTTGTGAGAACTTGAAAACGAAGAGAAGTCATCCATGAAGATTCTAAGTGATTCCAGCAATAAGGGGCCAAAAATGAGATTGACCATTCTGTTAAAGGTGGCTGGAGCATTTCTGAGCCCAAATGGAATTTTTACATACACATATGTTCCCCAAGGTGTGATAAAAGCAGTCTTTTCACGATCCTCTGGGTGTATTGATATTTGATTATAGCCACTGAAGCCATCCATAAAGTTATATAATGCATGTCCAACCACTTCTTCAATGACCTGCTCTGCAAATGGCATTGGGAATCCATATGGGATTGTCACCTTGTTGAGTGCTCTAAAGTCAACACAAATTCTGATTTATTCTTCTTTGGCACTATAACCATAGGTGAGAGCCACTGTAAGTGTTCAACAGGAATAATGATCCTTGCATCCTCCATCTTCTATTTCTACATAAACAGCTTCGACATATTTTGGGTTGAGTCTATAACTCTTCCCTCGTATTGGTTTGGCTCCCTCAACCAGAGGGATTCTATGCTCTCCATAATTGGCAGGCACTCCTTCTAAGTCTTTATAATGCCAGGCAAAAACATCTGTATAATGGGTCAAGAATGATCTTACCTTTTCAAGGAGCCCTGGGTGGTTCCACAACCAAATGGCCACCAAAACTGGCCGATTATTGTCTTGAGTGCCTAATTGCATTTCTTTGACATGATTTCTCTCTACCATATTATCTTTGTGCTCATCTCCGTCCTTGTCTTCTTCCACTAGCTTTTCGTGTGTTGCTTCATAAGCAGGGGTATTTTGGATTTCAATGTGTTCCTCCTTGTCCTGCATCCATCCTGCAGGTATTTCTTGAATTGGGAAAGAACACTCTTCACTAGAATCTTTTACCTTGCCTTTAGCTTTAGTAACTTCCTTGTCTGTGGTTGTCATATCCTCCTCCAAGTTTTATTTGAGGGGTGTCTTCCTGCCTCTTCTGTGGTCTGTGATGGGCTCTCCCAATCCATCAACTTGGACTTTTTGCTCATCTTCATCATAACCTTCAGCCGTGCAAGAATTATTAAGAAAAATTCCAAAACAAGAGGAAGAGTTGCCTGCTTGGAGCCAATTTAGAATATCCTCTTCTTCCTCGAAATCTATTTGGGGTTGATCCTCTGATTTTGGTTCCATGCAAATGCCAACTGTTTGCATCATGCTGGTGTTTCCTTGATTATCTGGGCCCTCTTCTAAATGAATCTGTGTCAGCTCTTGCCCTTTCTTTTGTACCCACATAGTGTCCTTGCCCCAGTCATGAATGGCACTTGCATGTCTCAGCCATGGTCTTCCAATTAAGAGGGGAAATCCTCCTTCAACCTGGGGCAATCTTAAAACCACAAAATCTAGAATGAATAGATTACCTTGTACTTCAAGTGGAACTTTTGGGATCACTCCCAAGGGCCTTACTTTGCTCTCATCTGCCAAAGTAACAGTGAAATTTGTAGGCTTTGAAGGGTGAAGTCCAATCTTTTCCATTGTATGTTCAGGCATCAAGTTAATGCCATTTTTATCCACAATAACTCCTTGAAATTCATGACCTTTGATAGATACTGTCAGCTGAGGACTTTTATAATATAAAAGGGCTGCTTCGCCAACAATTTTTCCTTTATGTAAAACATCAGTATTAGCTACCAAACTGGTAGTGGAAGCCTCATCAATTATCTGCAATAGTTTTGACCTGAATTTCCCATCCATCTTTATTAAATAAAAAATACTAACCTCCTTTTTCATGGACTTGAGTAGTTTTGAAGCCTCTGATTCCTTGAGAGCATGGGCTCAAATTGACTTATCAAACTCCTCATGAGCTCTGTTGAATGCATGCCCAATGGCATCACTGGTACATATGAGATCTCCTTTTTGCCTTGTATCTGCACATGCGGTGGCTTTGTCTTCTTCAGATGTCTCTTTGTCTTTGTTCAATCAATGAATTCTTGATTCTTGAACTATATCTACTTGAGCCTTTCCCTTGTTTCTTGTCTGCACTGTAAAAGACTCAATTTCTTCTAACTGCACCACCCTAGTAGATGGTGATGGCTCATTGACTTGATCTAACATTTCTTCTTTGTGCACCGAAATCATTTGAATATGGGGCCCGGATGAAGAGGCTTGATTCTTAGGACAACAATTTGTATAGTGGCCTCTGGCCTTTGGGCAGTTTCTGCAAGGAGGGGCATTTTCTGGTAGAGTGCACCTACTTTGATAGTGCCCACATTCTCCACATCTGAAACAAATGATTGGCCTTCTAGGCCCATTTGCAAAGTTATTCCTCTGTCTAGGGTTGTAATTGTTACCTTCATTGGGTGCCGCCATTACATTTGCTGGTGGTAGGGGTCCTCCTTGTGTCCAATATGTTGTTGGAGGTATTCCCCTTGATTGGTATTCGTGGGCCTCATGACCAGCTTTCTTGCATACTTGGCAAGTCACACTTAACAGAGGACATTCACTTACTATATGGCCTTGCTTGCTGCACATGGAACACCAAAGTCCACTCTTGATGCCAGCCCCTTTGAGTTCCTGCAGCTCCTCTTGCAGTTGGGCCAACTCCTCTGCTTGGGCCTCCTCCTCCTTTTGGAGTTTTAATGCTTCAATCTCCCTTCTCAACTGAGTAACAACATTCTCCTCCTCTTTGTGGGGCTTATTCGTTTTTAAGCCCTCCAGCTCCTTCCTTAGCTGGATCCTCCATTTCTATGGAATATTGCAGTTGAGAAGAAGTTGCTCCATACTGTCGCCTTATCTGCTCCAGTCGTGTAGCTGTGTTGATGAACTCCTCTATGGAGGCTGTAGGCAACACTAATTCCTTGATTTTGCATTGGGTGGCCACTGGAAGTGGCTTAGCTAACCATTTCTTAACAAAAAAAATCATGTGGTGGATCTGGTAGTTTAGCCATTAGTGCCTTGGCCCTAGTCACAAACTCTGTGAATTTTTCACTTGGACCCAATCTCAAATTTTCTAGTTCCTCTATGATGGTCTCTGCAGTATTTCCATGCTGGAGTTGATTTCTGACAGCATCTTTCATTAAATCCCAAGTTGTAAAATGGTTCTTAGCAAATTGGCTGAACCATTTATCTGCTAGTCCTTCTAATGTGGCAGGGAAGAGCATCAAGAAGGCATCTTCCCTGCCCATTAAGCCTCTAGTTTTGCATAGTGCCAAAAACCTTCTAATATGCTCGTCAGGATCTTCCTGAGCTAGGCCTTTGAAAGAAGGAAACTTTATGTTTAATCTATAGAGTAAGGTTTCCAAGTCTACCTGTCCCGCCATGCTCTTTACTGATGAAGTTGAAGATAGTGGACTAGAGGATCTTCTAACAACCTTCCTTCTTGTTTGCTTGCAGGTGACCCTCAATGCTTGGGACCAGGTTGCAGTCATGAGCTGTTCATAGTCCACTTAATATGAGACACTTGATAAGAATATTTACCTTTTGGTTAATGAGGTAGCAATGTAGTACTGTCGACACTTGATCTCTTCTATACTTTGCACTTGGTTTCTCCTAAGCTGAAATCTCCTTGGAAGTCCCACCGTGTGTGCCAAATTTTGTTGGGGGATTCTTGGACAAGAAGGGATTTGAGTATTTGTAGGAGAAAAGGGAAAGGCAAGAAGAGAAAATACACACTGGAAGCCTCTGCCAATTGATTATAATAAGACAATTACAATGGGGATGCACAATACACTGAAATGCTTCTGTGCAAAATCCCACAGACTGCTCAATTACAAAATACCAAATACCCAAAGTCTTTGAAGTCTTGTTGCTGCCGGACTCCTCTGCACCAAACCTCCACCTTCTCCAAGCCTGCACTTGTGCACACCTTGCACCAAGCTTCCAATAAGGGGAGGGTTGGACACCTTCTGTCGGCATGCACACACTGCAATGAGACCTTGGGATCCTTGGGGGACTAGCTTAGCACTCCTCTGCACACTTCCTTGGTCACTCTTCATGCACACCTTGCACTTCACTTCTCTGTGTCGCACACTGTGTGTCTCTTGCACTTCTCTCTCTTGCTTCCCTTAGACTATGCTCACTCTTGCTTGCACTAGAATTTTCCAAGAATAGTCCTTGCCTTGATTTGAGTGTGTCGATTCACGTACGCTCCTAACCGCAAGAGTATCTTGGTGCTCACTTCGATGTCCCAAGATTGTCTTCACAAGTGGGCAGCCAACGACTCCCTGTTTTGTCCTGTAGTGACTTTAGACTAAAACCAGAAATTTTAATTGGGGAGCCATACTTTCACTTCTGTGTACGCTCCCGCTTCACATACCTTTACAACCTGCAACCCACTTTCTCCAATTTACCCTTTGTGGACAATTAATTGTGCACTACCTGTGCACTTTGACACCTGCACTTTAGCACTTTGACTTTGCACCTGTTGACTTTGACCTTGACTTTATTGGCTTTGATTAGTTTGACTTTGACCTTTTGACTTTGACTGTGGTTGACTTTGAATGTAGTTGACTTTGACCAATATGACTTTTATGGGCTCAACATATTGTAAAACCATCGATTTTGCAATTGAATATAATCATAGTATACATAATTTTCTTCATTTTGAATATCATCATATATGACCGGTACCATGTCATCTATTTCTTCCATGTCTAAACCATCATTGTGATCTACATCTAAATCATGATCACTCCATGAATCATTTGTTAAACTTTCATGAGTTTGAAATTCTCCAAAAGTTTGTTGTGTTGTTGTAGAAGCTATCTTGGTTGGAGCATGTAACAAATGCATATTACAAAACATATATACCAAATCATTAGCACGTGATACACTTAAGCGATTTCTTTGTTTTGAACGAAGAAAATCATACGCACTCCAATTAGGTTCACAACTACCACTTGAAGCTGCTACTAAAAGCACTCTCAT
Source organism: Ceratopteris richardii (assembly GCA_020310875.1). NCBI lineage: Eukaryota > Viridiplantae > Streptophyta > Polypodiopsida > Polypodiales > Pteridaceae > Ceratopteris > Ceratopteris richardii. The sequence continues at coordinate 132,856,528 of CM035431.1, read as the reverse complement.
AGCTATGTGTTGCAACTCCACTGCTTCACCTCCATACTCTTTCCACCAAATAGGAGGTCGATGCTTTTGAATTGCTTCAATGTGCCATAGATCTCCAAAAGATCCTTCTGAAATTTACATATGCGACTCTTTGGTGGAATGCATCTCGACCATCTGTACCTGGAAGTAATAACTGACATGTGGTTTTGAAGTTTGCCATGACTTCTTTCTTTGACGCTTGACCATTGAGTTGAAATGTTGGATCCAAAATAAATGTTGTTCCATGCGAATGAGTATGCATTTGTGTCCATCTCTTCTCTGCTAACAATACAATTTGTGTTTTTTCTCGTCATGAAAATTGATTAAATTATTTTACTTTTTTAATAGCTTCTGACATAATCCAATAAACTTTTCCAATCACAAGTTTATTAGTATCAACCATTCCTAAAAGTTTCACAAAATTTTTAGTGATACCAACAATTTTTTCAAGATTACACCAAAAATTTTCTGATTGTATTAGAGACGTACACTTGGATGTTGCAACTCGATAAGAAGGATACTTCTATAGCCATGTCTCCCACCTTCGATCAACAATCATTTCTACAAGAGCTCGCTTAACTTCCAATAATCCACTGAGCACAATATAGGCAGTTGCAAATCATGTGGCACAAAAAATTTGAAGTGCTTTATTACGAGATCTTGATCGAAAGAGCGAATATGAAAATTGATGCTCTCTGATAAATTTGACCTCATGATTTGCATCTAATAAGATTTGTTTAATGAAAGATAATCTACCTATATCTTTGAACAATAAATTTAATGTATGAGTTGTGCATGGAACCCAAGTAATGCCTTCATACTTGTTTTGAATTGTAATTCCAGCACTTCAAAAATTAGAGGCATTATCCGTCACTATCGCAATCACATTCTTCAGACTACCCACGCGCGATATAGTATGTTCATATACCTTTACAAGAAAAGTTGAATTTTTCTCTTTAAGAGAAGTATCAAGAGTTTCTAAAAACATGTTTCCCTTTGGACATATAACCATGAAATTAATCAATGGTTTCTTTTGACAACTTGTCCATCCATCCAATGCTATTGTACATCCATACATGGGTACATAATCAAGTACTGTTCGCTTTAAAATAGCTTTAGTACCTTTTTCCACTTTATCTACATACTCTATTTGCATTTTATTATAATTTGGCATGGTGAATCCTTTTCGTGCACTTGACATCAAAGCATGTTTGAAAATGGCATTACGAATAACATTCAAAGGAATCCCACATGCTAACAATGCTTGAGTCCATTTATGATGAAGCTCGAGAAAATCTTGCTTTTCAAAAGCTACATGTATAGTATTTTGTGATTAATTATGAACAAAGCATGGTGACAGAGTATTAGATCCAACATTTTTACTACATTCATCAACTCCACTCTTTTTTGATGTAGTTGGAGAAAATGGAGTACATGTATCTTGGTTATTCTCAAAAACAATTTGAGAGAGTTGAGTAGAACTATCTTGATGATCCTCTATAGTCATTGATGCAGATGTGATGCCTTGAGATTTACATTATTTGCATAACTTGCAAAATGTACCCATATATCACCATCTGCATTAGAGCATCCTACCACATTATTACCTGTACTAGAAAAATGCTCTTTTATTTGAGTTGCATTTCCTACATAACAATGTCCACAATATTTGCATTGTAATTGGATTATGAATAAATTTAGAAGTAAGGTGTTCCATTGGTATGCTTGTGAGGCCTCCCTATCTAACATGGTGCTTGTGTTGAATCGCTATATTCTACCCTCCCTGGTTTTTTTCTCTCTTGTTGGATGCCTAATAAAAAGAACCTTAGTCAGGTCTTTGCCCTTTCTAGAAGATTTCTTTGGGGAGGAAACCTTCTCTCCAACAAAATCCCAAAGGTGGCATGGAAAGTATGCTGCCTCCCCAAAAAGGAAGGTGGTCTTGGTATCTTTTGCCCCATCAAGATGGCTTCCAATCTCTTAGCTAAGTAGATCCATAGGGCTATCGATTCTGGTTTCTCGCCAAATATATTCACCAGTTGGTAGTACTATCTCTTGCATGTTCTGGAATGCTTGGATGTCTATCAAGAAAGCTTGTTTCCCTAACCCTAAACTCTTTCATAAAACTAATTTTTTAATGCAGGAGAGCATTTGGACCGGTTGGATATCTCTATGGGACAATGGCTCTCTAGGAGTAAGAGAGCACAAGTGCTGTAAACTTGGATTTTCCACTTGGAGAGACCTCACTTCTAGAAATCAGGTGTTGACTCAAGAATAGATTGTTGACAATTCTATTTTATCTTATGGATGTTTGCACGTTTTGCTGTCACACAAAGAAATGATGAGCAGAAGGCTTTTTGATTGCAACCAGAGAGTAATTGTCAAGCTGAAAGATGTTACCAGTGACATGTTGAAGAGATATAAGCAGTAGAAAGGTTCTATCAATATTATCCTTGCCAAACTCAACCAGAGATGGAAAACCCAATGGACTGCTGCTCAGTAGACTCACAGATTTATGAGTCTTTGGCACATACCGTATAACATCAAACATTCCTTTTTGATGTGGCTGATCATTCACAATGGTATTTGGTGTGGTGCCAAAGCTAGGAAGGTTGTATGTTTTGTGGCAAAGAGGAGGATATCCCCCACATGTTTTTCAATTGTGTTCATGCTCAACAGTTCTGGAGGGTTCTCTCACTTGTATGTCAAAAGATGAACATCACCCTCAACTATAGTGAGACCATCCTTGGTTCCTTCAACAGGCTCGACTATACTCTTTGGAATATTTGGAGAGGTCACATTCTCTGGCATATCTGGAGATCCAGGAATCTTAAAGTTATCAATAATTACAAAGGATCTTTGATGCAAATTTTCCTAAGAGGCTTCAGAGACCTGGACATCAAAGCTATCTCTGACATCAGAGATGCCCCCAATGAAGTGCTCAGGTTGTCCATACACTTGGCCAATACTGCCCCTTGTAAGTGGAGGGAGTGCCTCTTGCAAATGTACTCTCATGTAAGATTTCAAATGGTCCTGTACTATATATAACTCGATTGTACTAGGTTGTGCTCCTGTTTGTTCTTTGTAGCCATGTCCAGTCCCTAGAGGTTCTATGCCTCTTGTTGTTTTGGTGTGGGCCCTGCCCCTTGTACATCCATGCATTTCTTTTTTAATCTAAACTTCTTATTCCTTCAAAGAAAAAAAAAATTGCATTGTATTGGAGACATTGTTTTACCCTCTTGATTAACAATCACATATGACCATTCTTTTCCCTTTCCCATAGTGCTTGCAAATTGCTTTACGAAGACTATATCTACAAAAAACCACACACACTCAACACTCACTGTGAAAACTACCCTATACTCAGCCTCACAACTAGAAGTGACCATAGAAGGTTGCTTCTTGATCAACCAAGATATACATGAGCTACCAAGCATGAAGCAAAAGCCACTAGTGGACACATGTGTGTCATAGCAACCAACCCAATCACAATAAAAAATAGCATGTAAATCTGGTGGTAGTGATCCCCCCTTGGGATAAAACAATCCATGTAGCTCGGTACCACTCAAGTAGTGAAAGATGCGCTTAACTGCCTACCAATGCTTGACACCTGGGCAATGCATAAATCTGCTCATCTATGAGACAAAAAACTCAATATGTGGCTGAGTAATGCATAAGCAAATCAAGCATGCAACAATGTAAGGGATTGAACTCACAACCTCTTGGTTAGGAATGTGATGGGCTAACCACTTGCCCCAAAAGCCATGGTTGAGGATTACTTCGTAATCCTCTCTCTTAGGGTGTGGTTCAACCATCTCCTTACCAGGATTATGTTACATTCTTCCCCCCTTGAACTCCCTCGGGAATGTACCCTGACCAGCTATGGGACTGGTAGGATGTACCCTGGATGTACCCTGGCAGGATGTACCCTGATCAGCTATGGGACTGGCAGGATGTACTCAATCAAGTTCCATCCAAGGATTCCCAAGGAATTCTTACATTGCAAGCTAGCTCATTGGAAAGTTCATTCCGAGAGCTTTCCAACGGTATATTACACGCCTCAATCCGACCTACGGATTGGGAGATACACCCCAATCATTGTAAGGTCCATCATTAAAATCGACGCGCGCCTTCCACAATTCCTACCCTTTCACATGGAGGATGCCCAAGCGCCTTTTTTAGAGGCCATTGGGTCATTCCACTTTGCCCAAGCCTACTTCCTAGGCTCTGATACCAATGTAAGGGATTGAACTCACAACCTCTTGGTTAGGAATGTGATGGGCTAACCACTTGCCCCAAAAGCCATGGTTGAGGATTACTTCGTAATCCTCTCTCTTAGGGTGTGGTTCAACCATCTCCTTACCAGGATTATGTTACAAACAACCTACTGATAGAGAACATCATCAAATGCATCGCTAGCACCATGAAGACTCAATCGTAAACCTCGCTCCATAGGAGTGAGTGGCAATAGGTTTATAGTCTTCAAGGCCAAAACAATGCAATAATGTGTCAATTTATTTCGTTTGACACAAAGCTATTTCGCTATCAACTTGCATAGATTGAATGCCCAAATAATGATGTAAATGCCCCAAATCAGATATCTCAAATGAGGCATGCAAATCAACCTTAAAAATATAAGGTGCTCTCAGTTGGACTATTCTCAAAACCATGTGCAATCAAATATGCATGTATCTTTTCATACCAAGCACGTGGCACCTGCTTCAAACCATATAATGCCTTCTTTAACCTGCACACCTAGTTTTCATGCCCTTTCTACACAAAGCCATGGGGTTGAAAAACATACACTTCTTCATGCAAGTCACCATTTAGAAATGCAGTTTTAATGTCGAACTGATGTACATTCCAACCATGATGATCTGCAAGTGCATAGATGCTACGAACAGTACTCATTCGACAAGTAGGAGCAAAGGTCTCATCAAAATAAATGCCTCTTTTCTGAGCATAACCCTTTGCAATAAGCCTAGCTTTATATCTGCCAACTATACCATCATGCTTACGCTTCAGCTTGTATACCCACTTAGTGTCAATGGTCTACTTGCCAGGAGGCAAGTCACATAAAGACCAGGTACCATTTTTCATAATAGCATCGTATTCTGATTGCATAGGAGCCATCCAATTTTCAGACATTTGTGCATCATCAAATGAAAGAGGCTAATTCTCATCATAGAGACTAGAGGTAGCCATAATGTAGCAATCTGATGCAAAAGAGACACTCATAGATTTTGCCTCCTCAATATCAGCTCTCTCATCAACAAGTGCATCATGTAAATCTGCATCAAAAATAGAATGATCTGCATCATCATATGAAACCTGTAAAGGCTAAGAAATTGCCTCATTAGGAACAACACTAGACTATCCACCTGTAAAAAGAGGCAACAAAGTAATATACATGTCTTTGGAGCTAATTGATGTCTCTTTAGTACATGAAACTAGTGGCTGAATAGAATCTTCCACAAAAACAACATCATGGCTAACCAAAATGCATTTAGTTTGTGGATGATACAAACAATAGCCTTTGAATTTAGAAATGTACCCAACAAAAATACATTTCACTACTTTATCATCCAATTTTCTACATTGTTATTCAGGCACTAATGCATATGCCAAACAACCAAAAACATGCAGATGAGCAACAAATGGCTTGCAACCATGCAAAGCCTCATATGGAGTGATAGAGTGCAACGCTTTAGTGGGACACCTGTTAAGTACATATGATGCACACATAACAACCTCAAGCCAGAAACTATATGGCAAAGCCTGACTCTTGACCATATACCTCGCATCTCCATGAGTGACCTGTTCTTCCGTTTAGCAACTCCATTCTATTGAGGTGTATATGGCATTGTACACTGATGTTTTATCCCACTTTCAGCCAAAAATGCATTAAAGTCAGAAGACATATATCCCCCCCTCTCGATCAGAACAAAGGGTGGCCATTTTACATGCTGAAAGATTTTCAATCAAAATGAGAAATTATTTGAAGCACATAAACACTTCAGACTTTTCTTTCAATGGATATACCCATGCATGCCTATAAAAATCATAGATGAAAGTCATGAAGTAAAGATAGTTCCCAAAAGAAGGTGTCTACATAGGACCACAGAGATCATTATGAACAAGCTGCAATTTTTTAGTAGCTCGAACTAAACCATCTTTTGGGAAGGAGGAATGTTGTGTTTTGCCCAAAATATAGCCTTCCCATACATGTTTATTGGGTGTCTCAAGTTTGGTCAAAGAGGATACCATTTCAGATTTCTGGAGGCATAGTAAACTAGCAAAATTCAGATGTCCAAAGGGTGCGTGCCAAAGCTTTGCATCTGAGATAGCCTGAGAATTGTGTACTGCACATGCTGAATCATTCACTGATTTTTCGTAGTCTATGATCTTATATAGTCCACGATATAAAATGCTAGAAGCAATAATCATGTTGCCATTTGACAGATCATGAACTGTACATCTATCATCAACAAATTTCACAACCAAGCCAATCTTGGCTAATGTAGAAACTGATAACAAATATTGCTTGATCCTTGGCAAAAATAAAGCATCTGAAAATGTAAAAGAACTACCATCATTAGTAGTCATAATGATCTTACTAATTCCCATAACAAGATAAGAAGAGTTGTTGGTGCATGTGATAGTATTCCCTATAGGGACAGGCTCAAGTGAAGTGAAGAAACTACTGTGCGAGGTAATATGTTTGGTTGCCCCAGTATCAAAGTACCAAACATCTAAGTCTATTGCAGACATACACTACTCATGAGAAGATGGGTCAAAACTACAAACAGTATTAAACACCCATTCTTTATTCTGCACAAGATTAGCAAACTCTGTTTTCGATTTAGAGGCCTCTACAACAACAATTTCAACCTCTTTTTTCTTCGCCTCTTTTGCAGCCGGTTTTGGACCGTTGTTTATGAGATGATTGTTTCTTTTACAGTACTTACAAAACAGTTTTTTCTTTTCCGATTTCTTCTCATTTTTATCTTCCTTCTTTGAATGTGCAGCATTTGTGGATTTTTGCTAAGTAGTAGATGAGCTCCATTTACCTTTGCCCTTCTGATTAGCCAGGAACGCTTGATTTGCAACATGCATAACGGACCTATTCTGTCTATATTGATCTTCTTGCAACAGAACAGAGACTAACTTCCCAAATGTCAAGCCATTTGGATTGCCTTTCCTCATCAAACGAAGAGTAGAAGCAAAACTCTGATATGAATCAGGAAGACCATTTAGAAAAGTCTACACAAGTGAACTATCAGGCAAGACTTCATCAGAAGAAATTAATTGTTCCTTGAAATCTTTGATCTTTGTTAGAAAACTATCCATAGAATCATCTTCATTCATATGCTCACTCTCCAACTATTTTTGGAGGTAAGCAACACGAGCTTCAATCCTAGCCTGATATAATCTGGTAAGTGTATCCCAAGCATCCTTAGTTGTTCTGCAAGAGTGAATGTGAGGAATAATGGCATGTTTGATAGACAAGGCTATCAGTGCATGTGCCTAAACATCTTTTGCATCCCAACAAATTTTCTCTACAATAGGTGCAACAAAAACCGTAGCACGAACAAGAATTTGCAGAATAGAACCATCTTTGATGCCATATGCATCAGCTTCAGTACATGTATTTGCAGGTGTAATAGGAAGTTTTTCAACACCTTGCACAATATTCCACAGTCCTTTTGCGACCAATACATGACGCATCATATGAGCCCACAATGGGTAATTCGTATCATCCAAATTATCCTCAACAACTAACATATGAAATACATCACTGCTTTCAGCCATGGCCACTGACTAAAACACCCTGATGCAGAAAAATGGCTATGAAAAAGTTGAAGAGAACTAGCCTAACAAGTTGTGCTAAACCTGTAGCAGACTTTGAGATGCTTATACTGGTGAACCGAAACTTATATATATTTTTGGCATAAAAAGAAAAAATAGCCTGCACAAGCACTATGATATTGCGTTCGGAGGCTAAAACGAGCTCAGATCGTGATTAGGGCACCACAGATGAAGCTATTCTGATCTCGTAATCACCTTGAGTATGCACACCAAATTTCATGTGATTCTCAGACTCTGATCGAAGGGGTGATGACAATGCCCTAGATGAAGCAATGACCTACTCTGATACCAATTGTTGGAGTTTGAGGTCTGGGGAAGCACGTGAACAACACACGGAAGAAGAGGAAGAAGCTTGGAGCACAACACACAATACTGAATGTATTACCACTAGAATATACAAAGATAAGTAACCCGTTAGGGCAATAAGCATATATACAAGCCGGGGGGAAAAAACCTCCTAAAGAGGGAAAAAAGTGCCCTGGCGGTCCTAGAGTGTTCACACACATCACTACCTAAATATATCAACATAATTTTCTTTTAACCTTATCCTTGTTTTTCTAATTTAAAGCACGTTTTGAAGGGAAAAAATGTTAGAAATCCATCGGAGTGTTGCCCCTCCTCTTTGGATTACAAAAATTGATAGTTTTCCGTGAAAAAGTTTTTACCTAAAATGTAAAATTCCATACAAAAAAATATCTTCTCGATTTTCTCCCTTCTTTTGGTAGCTTCCATGTCTCGATTTTTTCCTTTGAGCCTCTTCATCTGGCCGTCATGCCGGATCTTGCTAACAGCAAGTAACCTACACACAAATCGAGTGATGCATATGGACTCTTAATATGTAAGCAGAACCCATGCACACATGTATGATGGGTGTAGGCATAGTGGTATGGGACACCAGACCTTGTACCTACACAAGTTCAGGTAACGTTTTTCTGAGATCGGAGTTGCTACAATTTTAGCCTTAAAAATTGTTCTCAGATTGGTGTTGCTACAGATTTAGTTTTCAATGCAAAAAAATGCCGTTGAAGATCACCTGTTATGTAGTAGTGAACTTGATCGTAGTACATGAACGAGCATAAAAATGTAAATCTGATTTAAAAAAATGCATCAAGCAATGAGTGAAAGATTCATGAACCTAAACTCCCTTAGAAAATTAAAAACATACATCATATAGACATTGTCCATTTTGCACATCCAAAAGCATAAACATTTGCGCGTACGTACACAATAATCATCACTGAAAATCTTCCTTTGTTTAAGAAGCATAAGCTGTTATGCCGTTATGATTTATCATTTCGGGTCTGGATTTAGTATTGCAACAGATTTTGAGAAATGCAGATTTGAGAAATGCAGCATGTATCTGAAACCAACAGATATTGGAATTTCTCATCTGATAGGAACGGTTATTGAGTTGATAGCTTGATACAAGTACAGTAATATACTTGGCAATTCAGTGAGACAAAATACAGTCAATATGCAAGAACTGAAAATATATTTTCAAAGCTTAATCTTATTCATTGTCTACATCCAAATCATACATACGAAAATACACAGAGTACTCACTGTAAGGATACTCATATTTCTGCGTGAAGAAACATAGAAGTTTTCGTTTTTAAAATTTGGCACAATGGGGGACTTCAACTTTGGATTTGAAACGGTGATCCCTCATGCGCCTTGAGCTCGAGTGGAGAGCCTCGTGGGCTGACAACTCCACCAGTGAAGCTATGGTCTTGAAACAGACCCGTGAAAGTTCTTGGGAAGTACATCTGCTCAATATTCATCACTGGAAAATGTGCCAGGATAATTAGAAGACAATATTTTTTTTTTCTAAATGGAGGTTGAGCAATATTCATCACTGGAAAATCTGTCAGTATTACAAGACATTAACTCTTTGTTTTATTTTTTTAATGGAGATTGAGTGGTTACTCTTCCGACTTTAATTTTAAAATTACAATTGTATAGGTGAATGGACATAGTGCTTGCAAGCACCTCCTGGATTTAAGTTTGAAAGTACAATTTTATAAGTGATTAATTTTAAAATTACAATTGTATAGGTGAATGGGCATAGTGCTTGCAAGCACCTCCTGGATTTAAGTTTGAAAGTACAATTGTATAAGTGAATGAGCATAGTACCTATCGACACTCCCCATATTCCATAAATTAAGAGTTCGACAAAGTTAGAACGGAGTAACTGAATTAAACTCGTTAAAGTCATTAAATGTCCGATTTGGAGGCTGAACAGTGCACCTCGCCTCAAGAGGTCAGGGCCATACCAATCTGCCGACGGGTTTTGTTGTTCTAAATTAGATTAGAAGAGATTAACTTTTGTTGTTCTGTAATTTCATTTTGTCATCTGCAGGTTTGGATATGCGATCGCTCTTCTCGTATTGATTGTGGACGCATGTGTAAGACATGTCTCATGTACCTGAAATCAGCGGATATTCGTATTTTCCTGTTGAAAAGGGATGGTACTCGAAGTAAGTACATTACTGTAGAAGGCTAGCAAACTTGGAATTTGAGCGAGGCAACGTACACTCCATCATGCAAGGGTATATATCCCCAAAGTTACGATTTATTTATTTCATGCAGCTATAGTGTGTATAAGCAGAAGAAGGAAACACAGAATCTCATGTAGCTATAATGTGTATATTTCATGTTTCTCACAAGGAAACACAGAACCTCCAGTATTGATCAAGATTGATTAGTGCAACATTCACTTAGAACAAGCATGAACTGCTGTAATATGTAATTAGTTCTGCAATATCAGGTTCGTATTTTCGCTTTGGTCGTAAATATTTTGTTTGCATGTCTGAGACATCAACCATGGATCTGAAACAAGCAATAGATCTCCCCGCACTACTAATGTTGTTACATAAACTTGCCATGAGATTACCCACCTGATTATGTTCTGTGGACTTTCCTCAATACTGCCTGATATTTTTTGTCATTTCTGTGCAGATTCTGAAGCTAATTAAGAAAAGGTGGGCATACTTGTATGAAATTCTAGCATAGAGTTTATTCCTTCATCACTCCTTTCTCGTTTGAAACTTTTTTTTCCATGTGATGAATCCCTCAAGTGGGACTTTGCATGTGTGTTTTTGTTCTTTTTAAGGGGCACCTCTACTTGGCGCAGGTGGTTGTCATAGACACATCCAAGAGCACAAGCCGTGTATCAGTTGGCGCTTTCGGTGGTCCCAAACTCCCAATGGGAGAGCTGGCTGCAGCATTTGATCATATTCTGAGAATTATACCTCGACAAGGATGTCTTTCTAGTGCTGATTAGGAAGATTGCTCCTGTTCAGTCAACTGAAGGTAAAACCAGTAGAGAAAGAGCCGACATGTGACAAAGGGAGAGGGTAGCCTGTAAAGGTGAAGGATGGAGAGTGAGTATTACAAGACACAAGAATGAGGTATGCATTCACGTGATCTTGATATCCGACCACTGAATAGATGGCTCTTTCCCCGAGGTCTGGGTCTTTCACTAAACAAAGAAAGAAAGTGGTTTATCTGTGCATGGATGTATTCTGAAGTTATGTAAACTGAGGTGAACGCATGTAAGAAGATATGCAAGATTACTGTGTGTTCTCTATGTAGAAGGGAAAACTAACCTTGATGCGTTTTTCCATATAAATCCCAGGAGATAATCTGTGTTTAGGAATTGTTTATATTTACTCCGGCCGAAAGATTCATTGGAAGGTAGTATGCAAGTCGTTTCATGCACAGCTTGCTAGAAAGGAAGGAAGAGAGAGAGAGAGGAGGAGGAGGTCGGTAGTCCAAACTGTGCGGCAGGTAGGGAATGGCTCCGGGTACGCGAACAGTGCTTCCTCTCTTGGTTCTGCTGCTAAGCGCGGAATGGTTTCTTCAAGCTCTTCATCCCTCCCAAGCTCTGCTCGTTGATCCTAAAACTGCTAAGAGTTTGGTCTTAATCTTCTCTCTCTCTCTCTCTCTCTCTCTCTCTCTCTCTCTCTCTCTCTCTCTCTCTATCTATCTCTCTCTCTCTCTCTCTCTGCGACTATCTCGTAATGTCAGACATACAGCATTTCCTCTTCCACTTCGTATAAGGCCACCTCATTATTTGCATTTTATGCTGAGTAGTCGGCAGACATTCTGGTAACATTCAGTACAGCTAGTGGATCCCTTCTCAAATCTTCTTCTGTATCTGCGTCTCTGTGTTTCATGACAAAGGGAGCTTATTGGCATCGCTTTGCTGTGTATTTCTGTTTCACTTGCTCTTCTGGCTTGCTGCAATATGCAATGTTAGTCATTTACACATTCCCTCATCTTACTCACATGTTCGTTCAAAAGTTTCTTTTTCTTTTCCGCGGGGTAACGCATTTTTCACCATTGTTTCCTTAACGCCTCTTTACTTTGTAATATTCATCCGCATGAAATTTGCTCTTGGAAATTATACCGCCTATGATGCAGGCTGAGCTCTGAGTGATATTTTGTCGTTCGTTGTTGTTGCAGATATATGGATTATCTTCTGCTGCTGTGGAAGCGCACATTGGATGCAGTACAGTTTGTGAGTCTGAGTTCTGCTCTGGTATGTTTCAAGCTTACGATCTCTGTCTTGTCTTGAATTATTTGAGAGAGAGAGAGAGAGAGAGAGAGAGAGAGAGAGAGAGAGAGAGAGAGAGAGAATCGCAATTTCATTTGCATCTTATTTCATGTTTGGTAATTTAAACCCATTTGGATCAAAGTGGCGCCATTGATGAGGTATGGAAAGTATTGTGGACTGGGATACACGGGATGCCCAGGAGAAGCCCCCTGCGATGGACTTGACGCCTGCTGTCTCGCCCACGACGTTTGCATCGGCAGTTCATGGGGTATCTCTCTTTTTTTGTTTCTCTTTTGGTCTGGCTGTTTTTTTTTTTTCTTTTTTTCGCCATCTCTACTGAATTCTGTTGATTTCAGTCGGTGAGTTCTACGAGACACATATCTCTTCGTAGCTTTCAGTCTATATCCTTCAATCTACGCTCTCTTTCCTATGGGAGTAAACTAGGAAGATAGTCATTAAATCTTGCTCTGAATGTAGCACGTAGCTACGCTCTCTTTCCTATGGGAGTAAACTAGAAAGATAGTCATTAAATCTTGCTCTGAATGTAGCACGTAGCTGATTTATTTCCTTGGACATGCAACGCTTGCAATGATCTCCACGGACACATCCAAGCCTCTTAATCCTCTATAATGTCTATATATTCCCTTTCAATTTACTTCTTTCGAGCTGTTTATTCCGTGTGTCTATAAGATAGTTATTAAATCTTTCTCTGAGAATAGCTCTAGTTGATTTCTTTCCTTGTAGCGCGCTTGCAATGATCACCTAAGACACATCCAAGCCTCTTAATCCTCTATAATGTCTATCTATTCCTTTTCAACTTACTTCTTTTCAGGTGTTTATTCCGTGTCTACAAGTAACTCTTCGATTTACTTGTTTCTAATGAAGTATTTAATTGGTGTATAGGTTCAAACTTCTGCAAATTAACGTTTGTAGATATCTGTATTGAGTAATCCCTTCAGTGTAGCCTTCCTCTTTTATTTCTTTCCTGTACTAGCAGCACATGAGATGATTTTCAAACTTGATGATTCTCTCTGTTATCTCTCTACATCTCCCTTCAATTTTATTGTTTTAAAGCATAGTCGGTGTCTACATTGATACTTCCGGACAATAACAATAATACATGTATGTATTAAATAATTGATTCAGTGTAGCTCTTCTTCTCTACTTCTTTTCCTGTACCAACAGCACTTGCTGTAATCCTTTAAGATAAATTCAGCGCTGTCAGTGGTAGTTTCTGAGTATCTTTTGGGTATTTAGAAGATATTACTTCGATTTATTTGTTTCCGAGTGATTTGGTCGCTTCTGAGTATCTATTGGATATCTATAGACATTACTTCGATTAATTTGCTTCTAAGAACTTATTCGGTATCTAGTTCCTATTTACACAGACCAACAATTTCAAATATATGTATTTCGAAGATTTTTCGGTATACCTCTCTCCTAATCTTTTCTGAGAGCTCTCCCTTTCCTTTCAATTTGCTTGTTTCTAAGTATTTATTTTCTGTCCAGAAGTATATCGAGCTTTCTGACTCTTCGATAAGTACTACTTCCCAGCATTGTCTCCCCCCCGCGCCCGCAACCCCTTGCTGTAATCCGCTAAGATAAATTCAGTGCTGTCAGTTGTAGTTCTAGGTATTTAGTAGACTTTTCGGTGTACCTTTCTCATAATCTTTTCCGAGAGCTCTCCCTTTCCTTTCGAGTTGCATGTTTCTAAGTATTTATTTTCTCTCGACAGACATATCGAGCTTTCTCATTTTTCGATAAGTACTTCTCCCCAGCATTACCCCCCCCCCCCCCCCCCCCCCCAAACCGGGTCTCTCTCTCTCTCTCTCTCTCTCTCTCTCTCTCTCTCTCTCTCTCTCTCTCTCTCTCTCTCTCTCTCTCTCTCTCTCTCTCTCTCTCTCTCTCTCTCTCTCTCACACACACACACACACGCACACATTCACGTGCGTCAGTTGATGTTTATCTTTTTGTGTGCTTGAGTTGTAGCAGATAAACTCTGTCAGCCAAGCGTAATCTACTGTGCTTACCCTTTCTGCCCTTCCAGCATGTATTTTTCAGTTAATTCTGATACGCATATGCCACTTTCAGGGCACAAGGAATGCGTTTTGGATTGACGTTCATTCCTTACTAAGATCGGTTTACCATTGTCATCTGCAGAAAATCTTTTGAACAAGAAATGCAACTGGGAGCTTCTGCATTGCGTAAGGGCTTACAGAAAATCCCGAGCAAATCAATTTCCGGGTAACACTTGCGATATAAGAGATGTAGAGTTTAACATTGAGACGGCAATGAGAATTGCACTCAATCTTTAACAAATCTCTGTCAAAAAGCCCAAACGCAGCGAGATTTGTGAGCCTAATAGTGAATCGATAAGTCTATGCATCGATTGACCCATGTAATTTTCCAATACAAGCAGTGTACCTGATTGATTCTTCCACCTCTTTTGTTTCAACATATTGCTGGGATTTGCGCAAATAAATGTAAGATCATGCGATTTACAACGTCATCTTATGTTTCCTGTTGGAAGAGATGAGAATTCCTGCGTCGCTATTAGGTAATTATCAAGGTTTCGCTGTGCTTACTTTCTTTCGGACGCGTAAAAAGTGACCCAAAAGATTGAATTAAAATATGTAAGGCGTCTACGCACAGAACATTGGAAAGCAAACACCAAAACGGATGCATCTTTTTAGCAACATTATATATGTTGCAGCGTTGCATGCATATACCTTTACGCATGTGGCTATCATACAAGTAACAAACAGACCACAATCTAACTAAAAGAAAAAGTAAGTAATTAATTACTCGAGCAAACTGATACGCAAACAAATTAAGTAATGTAAGAAACGAAATAAATAATTGCACAAATACATGAGGAGGTAAGAACTGTTTATGTTTCTACGTTCACATGTCCATGTGTCTCTGTAAACAAACACACGCACATACAAGCACACGACATGTATACATACACACATACATACATATACATACATACATGCATGTATACATGTGTACCTACTTACATACTTACATATACACATACATGCGCTCGCGTGCACACACACACACACACACATATATATATATATATATATATATATATATATATATATATATATATATATATATATATATATATATATATATATATATATACACATACATACATAGATATATATATACATGTGGACAAAAATATATTCATACATGTACACATGAATATGTGTATATATGGATACATATATACATGCTTGTTAGTATATGACCAATGTATATCCCTCATGATTGTATGTTGTATTGTACGTTTTGTAAGACCCCGATTATGAGGAGAAATCAATCATGTAGTATGTTGGATGAGACCTCGCAGAGAGGAGCCTCAACCCCCCCCCCCCCCCCCCCCCCCCCCCCAATGAGGCCATGTGCGAGCCGTGCCCTCCAAGAGAAGAGCAAGACCGTGAAGAGCTGGCCAGCTTGGCGTTTTGAAGATTGTGAGAAGTAGAGAAGCTCATAAGTCCTTTTCTCTCTTGCATTGAGAAAATCTAAATGCTTCTCGTCCTCTATATGAAGACACAATTTCTAGCTTCTACTCCACATGTGGGATAAAGGAAACCTCAAGCGCTTGTCTGTTTGTTGAAGAGAGCTCTACACAGAGAAATCGAAGGTGTTTCATAACCAAGTATCTCTAGAAGAGCTTAGAATAACTACCTAGTCCCACTATAATGGCCATAACTCACTCATTTGGTATCCAAATTGACTGATTTCACTTTCTATAGATTCCTTGCTTATAGACCTATCTATTGAGTGGTTAAGACCTATACACAGCTCCAAAATTGGTTGTTCAATAACAAAGATCCTCATTCAAGCTGACACAATAATCATCGAGATACTTTTGAAGGCTCAAGAGGAGCGTGTGTTGATCATCTCCAACACCTACACATACCTGCACATCAAAGTTTTGGACTCCAAGATATTTTTTTTGATAAATTTTGATACATTCTTGCTCTTTTCATGCATTTTTGTGCACATAGAACAAGCATAATGCATAGCATACATAGTATATGGTTAGTTAGAAGCTTGTTCAACTCTACATTTTGCATGAAAGTAGTATGTTAGTGGTTGATTTTGCGGTACAACCAAGAAAATATAAGAACTTGCAAAATTCTTTTTATTTATAGTATGCCACAAGCACAAGGATTTTTACAAGGGCATGTAGTGCCCTTTGATTTCTTTGTATATATATTGTGCTTGTCAACACCGTTTGGAAAGTGCAGTAGCGCACTTAGTTTTTTTTTTCGATTTTTATTTTCCTATCAAAACGTTGTCGAAATTTTTAAAATTTAGCATGCATATGCATAAAAAATAAGCAAAAAGCACTAAAAGTTTCTTTTTCTATCATTTCTTTATGCAAAGGTTTGTGATTCCTTCATTTCCATTGCCACTTTGATCTTGGCATACATAAAATACATAAATTCAGAAAGAAAACATAAAATCAAAAAGTCATAAAAAGAGACTTACACCTTATCCTAGCATCGAATTATGACCCTCTTCACTAGTTAGGATTGATACACTCATGGCTGAGCACACCTCAAACCCTATAGAGACCATGAGTGCAGGGATAGCACACTTCATAGCATCTTCAAGGACATGCATGGCTCCAAGAAAGAGGAAGTTGTGCCTGAGATCAATTTTCTAGGGATGAAGGTAGATGCTCCATGTGAGCATCAAACTCTAGAGATCCCTAGAGAGAGCATACTAGTTAGAGAGGTCAGATGGCAGCTTAAGGACCTTAAGCTGCCTAGATATCATGGTTCGACTAGTGCTAGGACTATTGATGTTGTTGAGTAGTGGTTCAACAAGTGGGAGCAATGCTTCCGTTTATGCCATATCATGGACGATAGGCATAAAATTCAGTAGGCCACATATGATCTCATGGATGTTTCCCACAAGTTGTGGCATAAGATAGAACAAGACAAGAAAGAGCCCACGACTTGGTAACAATTTAAAGTCTTGTTCTACAATAAATTATATACCACGTGATGAGATGTCTAGATCACTAGGCACCTGGTTTCTCATCAGTTAAGAAAAAACAAACTATTAAGGAGTACTTAGATAAGTATAGCGAGGTACTTGACAAAGTGCCTAATACTATCCCATAGTTTCTCAAGCTCCACAAGTTCATCTTGGGACTTAAAGAAAGTATTCAAACTTTAGTGAGGAAGGAGAGGTGTCACTCCTTGGCACGTGCCATGGAAATGGCTTTAGTTTATGAGGATGTCCATAGGGGCATAGGCTCCTAGGGTTAAAGATCCTCATGGACTAAGATAAGCCAACCGTTCTCTATGTCTACTCTTGGCTCGATCAGTGCACAACCTTCAAAAGAGGCTAATCACCTAGGTGCACATGATCAAGATAGTTTCAGGAGGGAAAGGAAAGTGTTTGCTTTGGTTGAGAGGGCGTATAATAAGTGTATGCTTGCCCCTCAACAAAAAGTGAAGGCAATGAAGGAAGGATTGTGCTATGGATATCTAGGACAACACCTTCAAGGACTGTCCTAAGACGAAAAAGATAATGGCTACCATAGTTATCAATCTTACATAGGTGGGGAGTGATGGAGATAAGGATTTTCGCGATTCCCCATCCTAGATATCATCTTGCACAGCAGCCATGATGGTTACAAAGAAGGTTCCTACTATGTCAGATGTTGTGCTTTTGCAAGTGGCACAGATAGGATTGTTGATATATTTAGGTAGTGATGTGTGTGAACACTCTAGGACCGCCGGGGCACTTTTTTCCCTCTTTAGGAGGTTTTTTTCCCCCGGCTTGTATATACGCCTATTGCCCTAATGGGCTACTTATCTTTGTACATTCTCTAGTAATACATTCAGTCTTGTGTGTTGTGCTCCAAGCTTCTTCTTCTTCCTTGTGCTGTTCGCGTGCTTCCGCAGACGTCTAACTCCAACAATTGGTATCAGAGCAGGTCGTTGCTTCTTCTAGGGCGCCGTCGACACTCCTCCGTTTGCAGTCTCAGATTCGCACAAAATTTGGTGAGCATACTCAGGGTGTTTCCGAGATCAAAACAGCTTCGCTATGTGGTGCCGAAATCGCGATCTGAGCTCGTTTCGGCCTCCGAACGCACTATCGCAGTGCTTGTGCAGGCTATTTCGTCCTTTTGTGCCAAAGGTATATACCAGTTTCTGTTCGCCAGTTTAAGCATCTCGAAGTCTGCTACAGGTCTAGCAGAACTCGTCTGGGTAGTTCTGTTCAACTTTTTGAGATACAGTCAATTTTTTGCATCAAGGTATTTTAGTCACCGGCCATGGCTGAAAGCAGTGATGTATTCCGTATGTTGGCTGTTGAGGATAAGTTGGATGGTACCAACTACCCATTATTTGCTTATATGATGCGACATGTACTGGTTGCAAAAGGATTGTGGAACATTGTGCAGGGTGTTGAAAGACGTCCTGTTACACCTGTAACGACAGGTACTGCAAATACAGGTGTTGGAGCTGATGAAGATGGTGTCGAAGATGATATTCCGTAGATTCCTGTTCGTGCTGCTGTTTCTGTTGCACCTACTGCAGAGCAGATTCGTTGGGATGGCAGAGATGCCCAGGCACATGCATTGATAGCTTTGTCTGTCAAACGTGCCATTATTCCTCGCATTCGCTCTTGCAGAACAACAAAGGATGCTTGGGATACACTTACCACTTTGTACCAGGCTAGGAATGAGGCTCGTGTTGCTTACCTCCGAAAACAGTTGGAGAGTGAGCACATGAATGAAGGTGATTCGATGGACAGTTTTCTTACAAAGATCAAAGACCTGAAGGAACAATTGATTTCTGCTGATGAGGTTATACCAGATAGCTCACTTGTGCAGACCGTTCTGAATGGCCTTCCTGATTCATATCAGAGTTTTGCCTCTACTCTTCGATTGATGATGAAAGGCAATCCGAATGCCTTGTCATTTGAGGAATTAGTCTCTGTTCTGTTGCAGGAAGATCAGTCCAGGCAGAACAGGTCCATTATGCGTGTTGCAGATCAAGCTTTCCTGGCTAGTCAGAAGGGCAAAGGAAAATGGAGCTCTTCTACTAGTAAGCAGAAATCTGCAAATGCTGCACAATCGAAGAACCAGGATAAAGATGAGAAGAAATCAGAAAAGCAGAAATTGTTCTGCAAGTACTGTAAAGGAAATGATCATATTATAAAGAACTGTCCAAAACTGGCTGCTAAAGAGGCAAAGAAGAAAGAGGCTGGAATGGTTGTTGCAGAGGCCTCTACACCAAAAACAGAGTCTGCAAATCTTGTGCAGGAAGAAGAATGGGCGTTTACTACTGTCTGCAGTTTTGACCCATCTTCTCATGATCAGTGCATGTCTGCAGTAGACTCAGATGTTTGGTACTTTGACAGTGGGGCGACCAAACATATTACCTCGCAGCGCAGTTTCTTCTCTTCACTCGAGCCTGCCCCTACAGGGAATACTGTCACATGCGCCAATAACTCCTCTTATCCTGTTATGGGAGTTGGTAAGATCATTCTGACTACTGCTGATGGTAGTTCTTTCACTTTGTCAGATGCTTTATTTGTGCCAGGGATCAAAAAGAACCTGTTATCAGTTTCTGCATTAGCCAAGATTGGCTTGGTTGTGAAATTCGTTGATGACAGGTGTACAGTCCAGATCTCTCAAATGGCGATGTGATTATTGCTTCTGGCATTTTATGTCGTGGGCTGTATAAGCTCATAGACTATGAAAGATCTGTGAATGATTCGGCATGTGCAGTTCATGATTCTCAGGCTATGTCAGATGCAAAGCTTTGGCATGCACGCTTTGGTCATCTGAATTTTGCTAGTTTGTTACGCCTGCAAAAATCTGAAATGGTGTCCTCTTTGCCCAAACTTGAGGCACCTGGAAAACATGTTTGTGAAGGCTGTATTTTGGGCAAAATGCAGCGTTCTTCCTTTCCAAAAGATGGTTCAGTTCGGGCTATGTAGAAATTGCAGCTTGTACATAGTGATGTTTGTGGTCCTATGCAGACACCCTCTTTTGGAAATTACCTTTACTTCGTGACTTTCATTGATGATTTTTCCAGGCATGCATGGGTATATCCACTCAAAGCAAAGTCCGAAGTGTTCATGTGCTTCAAACAGTTTTTGGTTTTGGCTGAAAATCTGTTAGCATGTAAAATGGGCACCCTCCGTTCTGATCGAGGGGGGGAATATATGTCTTCAGATTTTAATGCATTTCTGGTTGAACGTGGGATAAAACACCAGTGTACAGTGCCGTATACACCTCAACAGAATGGAGTTGCTGAACGAAAGAACAGGTCACTCATGGAGATGGCGAGGTGCATGGTCAAAAGTCAGGCTTTACCACATAGTTTCTGGCTTGAGGCTGTCATGTTTGCAGCATATGTACTGAACAGGTGTCCCACCAAAGCGTTGCAGTCTATCACTCCATATGAGGCTTGGCATGACCGCAAGCCATCTGTTGCTCATCTGCGTGTTTTTGGTTGTTTGGCATATGCATTAGTGCCTAAACAACATCGCAGAAAATTGGATGATAAGGCAGTAAAATGTATTTTTGTTGGGTACAGTTCTGAAAGTAAAGGCTATCGTCTGTATCATCCACAGACTAAACGCATTCTGGTTAGCCGTGATGTTGTCTTTATGGAAGATGCTATTCAGCCATTGCTTTCATGTACTAAGGAGACATCTGTTAGCTCCAAAGACATGTATGATACTTTGATGCCTCTTTTTACAGGTGGACAGACTAACGCTGGTCCTAATGAGGCAACTTCTCAGCCTTTGCAGGTTTCATATGATGATGCAGATCATTCCATTTTTGATGCAGATTTACATGATGCACTTGTTGATGAGAGAGCTGATATTGAACAGGCAAAAACTATGCCAAAATGGCTGGTGCAGACTTTGCGTGACAGCAAATTAGATGCACCTTTGTCATATCGTACTCGTTCAGGCTCTCATAGTACCTCCTTTGCATCAGATTGCTATGCTATGGCTGCATCTAGTCTCTGTGATGAGAATGAGCCTGTTTCTTTTGATGAAGCACAAAATTCAGAAAATTGGATGGCTGCTATGCAATCTGAATATGATGCTATAATGAAGAATGGTACATGGTCTTTATGTGACTTGCCTCCTGGCAAGAAGGCCATTGGCACTAAGTGGGTATACAAGCTGAAGCGTAAACCTGATGGTACAGTTGACAGGTATAAGGCTAGGCTTGTTGCAAAGGGTTATGCGCAGGAAAGAGGCATTGATTTTGATGAGACCTTTGCACCTACATGCCGTATGACTACTGTTCGGAGCATTTGTGCACTTGGAGCCCATCATGGTTGGAATGTACATCAGTTGGACATTAAAACAGCATTTCTGAATGGTGACTTGCATGAAGAAGTGTATGTTTTTCAGCCCCGTGGCTTTGTGCAGAAAGGGCATGAAAACCAGGTTTGCAGGTTAAAGAAGGCATTATATGGTTTAAAGCAAGCACCACGTGCTTGGTATGAGAAAATACATGCCTATCTAATTGCACATGGTTTTGAGAACAGTCCAACTGAAAGCACCTTATATGTTAAGCGTGCTAATGATGTGCTTCTGATCATTGTTGTCTATGTAGACGACATGCTGCTCACTGGTCCTCTTGAGAAGCATATTGCTGATTTCAAGGCTGATTTGCATGCCTCATTTGAGATGTCTGATTTGGGGCATTTGCATCAGTATTTGGGCATTCAGTTTATGCAAGTTGATGGTGGAATGGCTTTGTGTCAAACGAAATATATTGACACATTATTGCAGCGTTTTGGCCTTGAAGACTGTAAGCCTATTGCCACTCCTATGGAGACAGGTTTACGATTGAGTCTTCATGATGCTGGAGATGCATTTGATGCTGTTCTCTATCAGCAGGCTGTTGGATGCTTGATTTACTTATGCATTACTCGGCCAGATATTCAGTTTGCTGTCTCACAGATGAGCAGGTTTATGCATTGCCCAAGAGTCAAGCATTGGAAAGCGGTTAAGCGCATCTTTCGCTACTTGAGTGGTACTCGGCTACTTGGGTTGTTTTATCCCAAGGGGGGATCACTACCGCCAGATTTGCATGCTTTTTCTGACTCAGATTGGGCTGGTTGCTATGACACTCGTGTGTCCATCAGTGGTTTTTGCTTCATGCTTGGTAGCTCATGTATATCTTGGTTGAGCAAGAAGCAGCCTACTGTGGCCACTTCCAGTTGTGAGGCTGAGTATAGGGCAGCTTTCACAGCGACTGTTGAGTGTGTGTGGCTCAGACGCCTTATGGCTGATTTGGGTGTTGGCCAGTCTTCTGCCACCACCATCTTCACTGACAGTCAGAGCGCATTGGCAGTTGCGAGGAACCCTGTGTTCCATGCTCGCACTAAGCACATTGAGGTGCATTATCACTATGTCAGGGAGAGGTTCTCTGCTGGGGAGATCAGCTTGGCATATGTGCCCACGCAGGAGAACATTGCAGACCTTTTCACGAAGGCTCTGCCTAGGGAGAAGTTTGAAGCTTTCCGCAAAGCTTTGGGCTTACTTCCTTTTGTGGAGTGATTTCCACATAGCTCGGCACTTCCTTATACATGAGTGCCAGCTCCTTGTTCACCGCATCACTCCCAGGGGGGATTTGTTGATATATTTAGGTAGTGATGTGTGTGAACACTCTAGGACCGCCGAGGCACTTTTTTCCCTCTTTAGGAGGTTTTTTTCCCCCGGCTTGTATATACGCCTATTGCCCTAATGGGCTACTTATCTTTGTACATTCTCTAGTAATACATTCAGTCTTGTGTGTTGTGCTCCAAGCTTCTTCTTCTTCCTTGTGTTGTTCGCGTGCTTCCGCAGACGTCTAACTCCAACAAGGATACAATTTCCTAGACATAGAGCTCATTGTCATGAGAGGAGTCATGGAAGGAGAGACTATTAAGGTACTCTTTGACACT
Source organism: Ceratopteris richardii (assembly GCA_020310875.1). Lineage (NCBI taxonomy): Eukaryota > Viridiplantae > Streptophyta > Polypodiopsida > Polypodiales > Pteridaceae > Ceratopteris > Ceratopteris richardii. The sequence continues at coordinate 132,833,119 of CM035431.1, read as the reverse complement.
AGGTGTGCATACAATGTTATTAGCTCCTGACTAGTCAGGAGGATATACTTAGAGACCGTGCAGTTAGAGTATGCCTACACAATAGACTTAGGCAATGGGAAGGGAACTAAGACATGGGATCGATGAGTGGTAGGTTTTCCCATTCAGATCTAGTCCTATGAGGACAGATTGGATTTTGAAATAGCTCAACTGACACGTTTTGATATAGTCCTAACTAAAAAGTGGCATGCTAGGAAATGAACAATCATAGACTTTGTGTCGCATGCATATCAATTTGAGCATGAGGGGAGGTGGCCATAGATCCATGGAGAGCCAGATCTCCAAGAGATGCGATTGATAACTGCTACCAAGTTGCTCAAGATTGATTATGAGTATATTTATTTTCTTTATTTTGTATATTCATCATGTTGGTGCAATTAGCAAGACTAAGTGCATTGCTAAGGATTTGGGACTACACATCTACTTATCTCCTCTCATAGGGATCTATATATGAACCTAAGCTTGTGCTTTTATCTTGAAAAAATTATAAAAGTCAAAAGAAGAAAGAATTTTGTGAAGTTAGGAGGCTAAAACCATGACTCATTTGGTAGAGAAATCAAATCAATCACATCCCTAAAGTATAGGATCACTTTTAGGTGAGAAGATTCAAAACTCAAATCCAAATAATGTGTATAAATGCACATGGTTTTAGTCACAAGATAGTAGAGTGATTTTGAGAGGATTTGGGCTACTTCAATGAGCATACATTGAGCTGAATTAATCTATGTGTAACCTACTACACTTCCTTTGTATCATATGTGTAATAGCATTCATATATTGATACACTTTAGTAAGTATATCTCTGTCTACTATTTACTTCATCATCTTCATCTTTATAGTGAACTTGTGGTATCCATTTCTTTACGTGTACTCATCCATTTGCTATACTTCAACTTGGGATAATTATACTAGAGTTTGGATTGTTTTTATATCAAGTTCTAGTAATTTTTTTTTAGTAGATCCGAATATATAAAGCTAGGAAGCTGACTGTGTCTGCATACCTTCTAGATCTTCAAAAGTCACGATGACGCCCCTGACTAGTTAGATTCATTTCTCCTTGTATGGTACAACTCAATTCATGAAATAACTTGTTTTGGTTAGCTATGCACTTCAATTAGATGTGTGCAAAAGCTCTTTGGTCAATTCATACGAGGTTGTGAGCTCTAAGCATAATAGTGAGACATTATCTTCCCAAAATAGAAGGTTCTTCCCATTTCTTGCAAATCTATTTTGATGCAAAAATTTGAGACTAGTGCTCCAAAGGATGATGGTTCTAAATACATCATTGTGAAGCTAAAGAATTCTATTAAGCATCCTTAAATCTAGATTAATAGGTGTAGAGCAAGATTTTTTGCAGCACCACATCATCTCTAGAAGTATCATAACATATCCTCATAATGGTTTTAGAGCAACTAATAAACATGGGAGATGGATTTCCTTCATCCATAGACAAATTGGATCGAGGCAACTATTCAACTTGGTCACTTAGAATGGAAGATTATCATCAAGGGAGAAACCTCTATTGTTACATATCTGGAGATGAGAGGATGCCAATCCTCAGAAGCAAGGGCCAACGAACACAAGAAGGACAAGAGAGATTGAATGCATGGCCTTCAAAGGTTGCTCTAGCAAGATCATATATTCTAAACTCAATCTCTGACTTTTTACTTCCACATATCAGGAGTTGCAAGACTTCACAAGAGAGTTGGAGTGCTCTTGAAGCATTCTTTTCATCAAGTGCCAAGGCAAGGAAGAATCAAATATGGATGGAATTCACTACACTCAAGAATATTGCCAAGTAGAGTGTGCCTGATTTTGTCACCAAAATAAAGGACATAGCAGACCAACTCGGAAGCATTGGAGAAATCATTGATGAAGAGTAGATGGTAAGGCAAGTAATCAATTGAATAAAGGCAGACGAAAAATGGGAAGCTTCCACCTTACCCATGGACCTCTACATGGACATGCAAGTTCTTGATTTTAACACCTTCATGGGACAACTATTCACATATGAGGCTAAGTTTATGAAGAAGGGAGACCACTCAAAAGGTAATCAATCCTCTGCTCTCTATACAGATAAAAACAAGAATAAAGATAGCAAAGCCAAAGGTAAGAAGTCTGATGACGAAGGGAGAACCTCTCAAGCAAGCTTTGTAGGCAGAGGTAGAGGCTTAAGAGGAAGAGGCAGAGGATGAAGACAAGGTAGGGGAAGAGCTCAAAGCTCATCTCCATGTGCCATACATGGCCTAACTAATCACATTACTAAGAATTGTTTCAGAAATCACCAAATAGGTAGAGGATACAACAAAGGAGGTTATGGAAGCTCAAGAGGTAGATTCAACAACAGTAATGGATACAATAACAACTCATACCAAGAACCTCATAAGTGTAGGTCAAATTGTTGATAAAGGACTACAATTTAGATTCACAAACAATGGAGCACTTGTTGAGGATCCACATCAGGGATTCAAGAGGATAGCAAAAGGAGAAAAATCAAGTAGATTATTTATGTTTGAATTCCATGACACTAGAAATATTGTGTTGTTCAATTATGTTGTTATATTTATGTAGTGATGTGTGTGAAGAATCTAGGACCACCGAGGAACTTTTTTCCCTCTTTAGGAGGTTTTCTTCCCTGAGCTTGTATATACACCTATTGCCCTAATGGGCTACTCATCTTTGTACGTTCTAGCGGTAATACATTCAGTATTTATTGTTGTGCTCCAAGCTTCTTCTTCTTCCTTGTGTTGTTTGCATGCTTCCGCAGACATCTAACTCCAGCAATTGGTATCAGAGTAGGTCGCCTCTTCATCTAGGGCGTCATGGACACCTCTCCGGTTGTAGTCTCAAAATCACACGAAATTTGGTGAGCATACTCCGAACACACTATCGTAGCGCTTATGCATGCTATTTCATCTTTTTGTGCCACAAGTATTTACTAGTTTTGCTTCACTACTGTAAGCATCTCAAAGTCTACTACAGGTTTAGCAGAATTTATCTGGGCAATTCTGTTCAACTTTTTGAGATACAATGAATTTTTTGCATCAAGGTATTTTAGTATCAAACCACCAACTAAGCTTTGATACTCTTTAGGATCGTCAATCTTCTCACCTTCATAAACACTTAGTTTATGGTTCAATTCCAAAGGTGTACCTTCAAGCTTTTTTGTTCTCCATTCTCAACTTGAGAAGTAGGAGTTGAATGTATCTTTTGCAAGTTAGATACATCCCACATACCTAGGAAATATGTGAGCTCACCTAAGTCACTGATTTTCAACTCCTCTTTCATGTGTCTCTTGATCCTTTGAATGCCATTCAGGTCATCACCTATCAAGATAATATCATCTACATATACACATAGATAGATAATGTCCTTGTGATTCCTTTTGATGAATAGAGAAGGATCTAAGTTACTATGTTTAAACTCTTGATCTTGAAGTTATGTAACCAACCTTTAATTCCAAGCTCTAGGAGCATGTTTCAATCCATACAATGCTTTCTTAAGTCTGCAAACATAAGATGTATGACTAGGGTTTCAAAACCTAGCGGTTGTGACATGTATACCTCTTCACTTTTCCAACCATTTTAGGAATTCATTTTTCACATCAATTTGGAGGATTCTCTAATTTCTTGTAGCACATACAGTTATCAATGTTCTAATTGTAGTCATCTTTTGCAAGTGGTGAGAATGTTTTCTCATAGTCTATACCATAAGTTTGTGAGAATCCTTTAGAAACTTATCTTCCCTTGTGCCTGCAAACTGATCCATCTGAGTTTCTTTTAACTTTATATACCCATCTACAACAAATTACCTTTTGATTGAATGACATTCGAACCAAGTCCCAAGTGTCCATCTCCTTCAATGCATCTATTTCGTCTTTCATGGCCTTTTCCCAATTAGGGTTTCCCTTTGCCTCTTCATAGGTTGAGGGTTCTTCTAAAATTGAGTACTTTGCCAAGTAGCTTGAGTGCTTTGTAACACACGTGGAATCATATCCAATACCTTTCTCGTTGTCTTTTCTCCTTTGTTGACCTTCTAGGTGCTTGCTTGGAGCATTCTTCACACTCTTGCATCTTTCCTTTGCCTTTTGCCTTCCATAGGTTGTAATCCTTTTCTATTTCATCTTGGTCATCATTTCTATCACTTCGTGGATCCTGGTGTATCATGCTTGCTTCCTAATTGATGAGAATCACAATCAAGATCATATGGTAGAGTCACCTTTTGTTTGTCTTCATCATACCAAGACCCGTGTTCTTCAAACACATCTCTACTTGTAGTGAATTGCTTGGTTGAGGGATTATAGAACTTGTAACCCATCTAAGTTGATTCATACCCAATAACATTGACTCTTTTGCCCTTTCATCTACCTTACCTCTTATTTATGATGGTACATGAACATAGGTTAGACAAGCAAACAACATGCAATGTCCAAAACTAGGTTTTCTTCCATACCATGCTTCATAAGGAGTCATACCTTGAAGTGGTTGAATGGTTGTCTTTATGCCTTCCCAATCTCACATACATCATATCTATTGATCATGTGTTGCTTTTTTATGTTTGGCAATCCAATAACACTTTGATCTCTATATATATCCTTTAAGGTTCTTTCATTCACATGAGCTAGCCTCTTATGCCACACTTCAAGCTCACTTAGGGTTTGAGACCCAAAGTTGAATAGGGCTATGTTTTTGGTTTCTCCTATCTCAAAAGTAAAGAGCCTACCATGCTTCTCACCTTTGGCTATCTTCTTGAAGCCTTGACATGGATATTTCACAAAAGCTCCATGTTGGGTGAACCTAACTCGCTAGCCTTTCTCAACTATTTGGCCTACACTTATTAGGTTTTTTGTAATAGTGGGAACATAGAGTACCTTGCTCAAAATATTTGTCCTGCCATTGATGCTTTGGTATTACCAATCTCCTCCACACTATGCTTTTACTCATCCCCTATTTGAACTTCATGTCTATGCTTTGGAATTTACAAATTAGATAAGAGTATTATGTTGCCTGCAACATGATTTGAACATCCTGAATCTATGTAGAATAAACGATCATCTTCTTTACCTTCCTTGTGGCGTAGATTCATCTTGTACGAACACAAAAGAAAATCTCTAGGGCATCCCAAGTATCTTGAGATGTTTTGCATCCTCTAATACATGGTAATAGAAAATCAAAGATAGAGTTGAGTATGTATGACCTCGATGACCTTGCGTGAGCATCCCTTGCACACCAAAGTGTGAGCTTATTTTTTTCCTCTTGAGTAGTTCCTCCTTTGGATCTTGGAATAGGCATTGCTTCATCATCTAATATAATCCCGTATAGATTTCTTTCTTGCAAATAATCCTCCATTCTGAATTTCCAAGCACCATAATTGTGTCTATTAAGCTTCTCAATCATTTCTAGAGAGCCATCTCCAATCTTGAAGTTGATCTAATACCACTAAATGAATTTGGAGAAGCTTGGAGAGGTTTGGAAAGTTGAGTTGTCAAGTGGTGAAGTTGGTCTAGCAAACCAGCATAGGACCAGCCCTAGCTTTTTGGATATATAAATTAGACATTGTAGGCTTGTGGCTAGTGCAATAAAACCCAATAGGTACTTTGGAACATCAACAAGAACAAGTTGATACAAAAAAAATAACTTGCACCTTGCCTAGCTCAAAAAAACCTTCTAAAAATAGATGGAAGTTATGAATTTAAACACTGAGAGTAGCCAATGCACTTACAATTGGAGAACTTTCTCTTAAGGGAGTGTCATACATAACGTTGGCTTGCTAAAATGCATAAAATCCCTAATTTATTTCAATCAATGAAGGAGTAAGCACCTTAACAGTGATTGGATGTCATCCCGATTTTCCAAGGATATATTGCAGACAATGACCTCGAGACTATAAAACACAAATTTCTCTAAAATTACTAAAGCAAATGACTTGAAAATTTTCATACATAAACAAGATAGTTAAAAATGTCCGTCTGATGTTAAAAATGTGATTTGAAGCTCTGTAGAGAGAGCAACAATCTCTACAAGTTGACCGAGTCGTAGGAAGAAGGAGGAGAGAATAGAAGTGGCACCAAGCAATGGTCAAATAGTATATGTATTGCTTCAAATCAAAAGACTAAGTAATGTAAAAATGTTTTGGAATCTTTATATAGACTCTTGAGGATATGATCATACCTTTTCTTCATGATTTTGAGTTCTAAATTAGGGAGCTTTGGTAGTTTAGATTGATTGGAATCTTTTCCTACAATCTAGGAAAAGAGACATTTGAAGTCATATCTACTTCTTAATTGATTGATTCAGAATCAGTCTCAATCACTTCTAAATCATGGATTTTAGACCTTTTAATCTTTACTTTTCTAAAGGTTAATACCTTGAACCTTATAAGAAATGATCATAAGTGATCAACCAATTAATACAAAGAAATAATGTGCACGTAAGTGCTATTCTTCAAGGTGCATATATGGGACCATCCAAATAATGAACTTGATATAGAGCATATCCACCTCAAGCATAATGCAAGCTTGATGTTCCAAGAGTTCCCCCTCAAGATAAAGTATTCTTGATTCTTCATTCTCTGATAGCTAGAATAGTTACCATAGCTTTGAATCTACAAAGCTTTACCCCATCAAGTGCCTTTGTCATCATATCTGCTATTTGCTTCTAAGTAGGAACAAATGAAATGTCAATTTCCTTTGCCATAAGCTTCTCTCTTACAGAGTGGTAATTGAATTCTATGTTTAGACTTTGTTTGAGCCATCAAATAAGCCCTGGAAGCTAATTTTTAACTAGGGTGAACACTAGGGCTTGATAGGGTGAAAACTAGTAAAAAAACTATAAAAAGAGCTAGAGAGCTCATTTTTGAGGTTGTTCTTTTAGAGATTCACTACAAGAAATAGGGGGGCACAGCGATGCCCCCGAATTGAAAAAAAAATGGGTACCGTTGCTTATGCGATGCTGTCGTCGCATAAGCGACAATACAGTTTTCGATTTTTTTTTTTTGACATTCTCGCATAAGCAATGCTAGCGTCGCTTATGCGACACTAAATTATGAGCATCGCAAATACCATCGCTGACTAGCGACATGATTAGCGACGTTGGCAAAATAAAGAGCGTCGCTCTGGAATTAAAAAAAAAAAGTTTGATTTCTCCCGGCACGTTTGTGCCGGGATTTGGACGTGAGAGCAAGAAGAGACCGAGAGAGAGAGAGAGAGAGAGAGAGAGAGAGAGAGAGAGAGAGACATCTACTTGAAGCAAGGTATGCGCACACACACACACTTACACACACATACATATGCATACACACACATCCACACATAGACACACACACACATACACATAGACACACACACACATACACACGAATACACACACATATACACACATACACAAATAATGTTGCATACACACATGCACACATAATGCATACACATGCACACACATATACACATACATATACACACACATACCCACATACACACACATACACACATAAACACACATATATGCATACACACACACATAGAGAGACATGCACACACATGCACATACATGCATACATAATGCATATGCATATGCGTACATCCATACATACTTACATGCATACACACACATATGCATACATAATACATATGCATATGCGTACATACATACATACTTACATGCATACACACACATATGCATGCATAATGCACATGCATACATACACATACATAATGCATATGCATACATAATGCACATGCATAAATACACATACATAATGCATACACACACATATGCATAGATAATGCATACACACACATACACACACATATGCATACATACATGCATACACATACACACATAGATACATACACACACATAGACACATACACACACATAAACACACACACTCATAGACACACACACATACACGTAGACGTGCACACACATACACACACATATACACACATAGACACATACACACATAATGATGCATTCACACACATACACATGCATACACACATAGGCACACATATACACACACACATGCACACACATATATGCATACACACACATAGAGAGACATACACACACATACACATACATGCATACATACACATACATAATGCATACACACATGTATGCATACATAATGCATACACACACATACACACACCTATGCATACATACATGCATACACATAGACACATACACACATAGACACATACACACACATAGACACATACACACACATAAACACATACACACTCATAGACGCGTAGAGACACATACACATAGACACACACACATACACACACACACACATACACACACACATACACACACAAATACACACACACATATACACAAACACATAGACACATACACACACATAGACTCATACACACACATAAACACATACACACTCATAGACGCATAGACACACATACACATAGACACACACACATACACAAACACATACACACATAATGATGCATACACAAACATACACATGCATACACATACATATGCATACATACATGCATATACATACACACATAGACACATACACACACATAGACACATACACACATAAACACATACACACTCATAGATACACACACATACACATAGACACACACATATACACACACACATGCACACATAGACACATACACACATACACATGCATACACACACATACACATGCATACACACATACAGACACATATACACACACATACACACATACACACACATATATGCATACACACACACATAGAGATTCATACACACATATACACATACATGCATACATATGCATACATAATGCATATGCATATGCATACAATGTAC